>BMAU01017569.1:0-600000 GCA_019973935.1 Trichonephila clavipes | reverse complement strand
ATGATACAAATGGATTAACTAATTAGTACTAATAAATTAATGGATTATAATTACATAGTTAACTAACTTTCAAAACTAAATGTTCTTATTTTAATGCCATTTTTTTTCACGTATCCGATTTTTCTTTCTTATCTTAAAATTAGCCTAAATTTTGTAAAATTGTTAAATTTGGAAACCTGGAAGAAATATGAACATTTTAAAAATATTAACTTAAATGTTTTAAAAAAACTAGCTAGAGTTCTCAGATCAAAATTTATCTAAAACTTTTTTAGACATATCTACAAAAAATTTTAAGATTATCTTGAACAGAAAAAAAATATTGAATAGAAAACCCTTTCATATCTTCCAAAATGAAAATCTGAGAAAAACACATTTAAAATTTGTAAAGGCATAAAACAGAAACTAATAATGTTTGTGTTTCTAATTTTTTAATATGTTTTTTTTTCCAACTGAAGAAGGTTGTAAAACAGCTTGTAATTTTCTATGAGACAAAAATCGTTTTAACCTATAATCATATCATATAGGAGCTAATCTCTGACTGCAATGTAATGGTATTAATAATAAATTATTGTTGTAACTTAAATCAATAACTGTATGAATCAACACTTGAATTTTACTTTATATATGCAGCATAAAATAAGTCTAATTGTCATACATCACTTTGACACTATTGGTACTGCAATTCATGGTTAGCTGTTCTGTGATTAAATGGTTTAATTTTTTTGATAAGTATGTAATTATCTTTTTATGGATAATGTCTAAGAAAAAGGATTTAAATTAATTATTTATAAAGTTTCATCTTTAAAATTGGTCTTTTAAATAAAATAACGTAGTATATATATACATATAGATTCAGTAGCACACACAAAAATTTTACAAGGGAGGGGGTCGAAAGTCCACCATTTTGGTACCATGCTCCAATACGCCGCCCAACATATTCTTTTGATTGTGTTAATTTTCGGGAACAAAAACAATGCAAAATTATTGAATAAATAATTAGCATTAATTAATAAAATGAACTATTAATAACAAATACATTTTTAAATTTTACGTAATATATACATAGGATTATAACCAATCAAAAAAAATCAAGGACTATAAGGGGGGTCTGGACCCCTAGGACACCCCCTTGTGTGCACCACTGTATACATTACATACTTTCAATAAAAGTATATTAATCACATGAATTAATGGAAATTACATACTACAACACTTTGTTGTAAGCACGCAGATTTCAGCCTTTATTAGCATATGTGTTTTTATGTTACTAATAATTTTTGTGAATTGTGCGTTCATTGAAGATATTTAATTAACATGGTAATTCTTTTATAAATTAATACAAATTATTGGATTTTAAAAATATGAAGAAGTCAACGAGCTGATTCTTTGGGATGACAAAAAAGAAGGGGGAATTCTTTGGGAGGAATAGAAATTACTTTCTCGAACAGCTAAAGGAAACACATTAATAGCTAGAATGCACAAGTTTTTTCTTGCATAATGTACAATGAGCAATATTTGTCTCTGAGCAGCGAAGAAGGGCAAACGGGGGTCAAGCAGTCGTAAAAACCACAGATGGGTCTTTTCCTCTCCCATCCATTGTGGAGGGAGACACCAGATACTTTTTTTGTCTTCAGTTACTTCCTTAACCAGTTTATGTCCTCTAAAATGGAATTCTTAGTACACAGTTTTGTTGTATTTTCATGAATACCAGAAATAATATTAATTTATAAAATAGGAAATGGAAATGTGGTTAAAAAAGATTATAACAATTTATGAAAAAGTGCTCTAATGACCATTTTCACAGAAAAATGACGTTTTCTTTTTAATGACTCGTATTGAAACTTATTATGTTCTTGATGAGTATTTCTTATAAGGAAATCCAGAAATTCAAATTTAAGTACAATTTGTTTCTACCATCTACATTTTCTTAAACAGGATACCACATAATGTAGCCTATTTTCTGGGTTACTACATTAAATGAAGCTGCGTAAAAATTAAACAATAAAATATGTTTGAAATGAATTAGGAAAGGAGCTTATAATTTTCTTTGAGACAAAAATCGTTTTAACCTACAATTATATTATATAGAAGCTAATATCTTATTGTTATCTGATGACATTAACATCAAATTATTATTAATGTTACTAAAATCAATAACAGTATGTGACTTAAAACTTGAATTTTCATTTACATGTTCAACATAGAATATGTCAGGTGTATTGTTATGTGACACTTTTATCGATGATGCAATTCAGAATTCGAGGGATGTGTAATTATCGAATCTCGGCGTACACAGGAACGATGAATAGTGAGTGAATATTAATGTCGCACTGTACAGCTACACAAGGGCTTTTGGCGACAGACCACGTAATTTTGAACCATGGTCACGGGATGTGGATGACACCTGATCTGGCACCACCTTTCTCCTAACTACCTCACCACACTAACGGGAGGATGTTTGAGCTCTCGACAAATTTAACGTGAATCGCTCCCATACATGGCGGGTTTTTAGTGGTACTGGGCTCGAACTCATGACAAGGCCAGCCACGATCCGATATCTTAACCACTCGGCTACTGCCTTCAAACCTCCTCTAGTTGCTGTGGTGTGGAAGTTAGTAGAGGGGGTAGCTCAGGTGTCATCCTCGGCACTTGATTATGGTTCATAATTAGGAGATCAGTTGCCAAAAGTCCTCGATTAACAAAAAAGTACGACGTTAATATTCACTCACTCAACTCTTATTAAAAGTTGTATTTTTATGTTATTAATAATTGTGTGGTTATTGAAAAAGATATTTAATTAACATCGTAATTCTTATATAAATCAATTCAAATGATTGGAATTAAAAAATATGACCGAAACTGATTGTTTGGGATAACAATAAATAAATAAAACTGCTTTGCTCCCATAAAAATAATTGTTCTAACAGGCTTCAATAGTAAAAGTATGAGTTAATAGCCCTTTCCCTGAAAGAACCGATTATTCTCACAAATATCTCTTTATAAAAACAAGATAGTTTTTCTTGATGCTATAATAAATTTACTTCTGCTTAAAGTGAAGTTAATAAAAGAAACTACATCTTTACAACAGCTATATGACTAGTAGTAAAATCAAAGGAATAAAAAAAAGAGTTTGCCTAAAGTTGGATCGAACTTATCTATAATACTAAAAAAGCCGGTCTTTCAGTCACAAAAATAAACGAAAGGTATAATAAACTGAGATTACAAGTACTTGCGATGAAATGCTTTAAATGACCATTTTCAATCGGAAAAAATATTCAGGAAAATATTTTTAAATATAGAAATTATTCTTGCACTTTTGTTTCATCAAATAAATGTTAATATTTTTTTCCCAAGTTTTTGGACAAATATCGGTAACAACTGTGTTTACTTGAAATAGTTCTTTGATAGTACCAATTTTGGACAATATTGCTAAACATACTATTAAACAGAATGATTGGCATTTCTTGTATTGAATACAATAAATCTTTAGTTTCAGATACCGCTGTATAATCATTTACATTAATGAATTCTTCTAGGTTATTACAAGTTTGTTCAAACTGTGAATACACTGCTCTTTAACCGAATCTATTCTAGATTCCCAACAGGTATTGCAAGATTGTCTTAGAGTAATGCTTAAATGGTTTTGTAGAATTTCCCATCTTCGTAGATGCAGAAAATAAACATAAAAATATCTACTCCCAATTTTTATAGTACATATTACTGGAAGTGACATCACAAACTAAAAAATCAAATGATAGGCAAGGTCATGGGTTTAGAACAATTATTCTAGATCTTACACCTTTATATTTCTGTTTCATATTGCTACCCTTTTGTCACATGTCGACAATTCATATCTAATTCTAACTCCCTTAATCTTTTCACTAGTTTTTGCTACACCTGGTAGCCGCGGTAGCTTAGTGGTTATGGTCAGGAGCTCATGGCTGGAGTGTTGTGGGCTCGAGTCCTGTTGCTACTTAAAGACATGCCATGTTGATGAGGCCATTCCTCCAGCTGATGTGGTAGATAGGAAAGAGGGGTTCCAGCTCAGGTACCCTGCTCGTCACTCGACTGAGGTTCAAAATTACAAGGTTTGTGATCAATAGCCCTCTTGTTGCTTTGTAGAGCAACGTTAAGCATCAAATGACAATTCCGGATTTTTTACCCACCAAGAAAGTATATACGCCACAACAGTGGTCTTCAAACTGTGTTCCATGGAACCCTGGAGTTCCACGATACATGCCCAGGGGTTCCCACAAGTTAGAGTAAATAAATTTTAAAAAAATTATAAATGTGTATGCAAAATGTGTGTGGATTCACGTTCTCTGTGAAGTTTGTATCCCCACAAGAATTTAAAGCTCATTCCTGTCATAACGAAACTGAAAATTTTATTTCAAAATAATAGCTTTATTTTGCAATACTTTTTAAACTTTTATTATAATATAATAAAAGATATTAAAATGTGTTTTATTATTATATATTGCCTAATAGATTGTAAAAATTTTTTTGTTTACTATCCTGGGTTTCCATGAGATAATTGTATACTCATTAGTACAATGTCCTGCAAAACTAAATAGTTTTTCAATGGAAAGTGCACCTTTTGACATTTGTTGGGAAAACACCTACAATGAGGGAGAGGTAATGACTTATCAACCTATCAATAGATTTGATGTCGAAACTCTAAATTTAAGCAAGAAAAGCTGAATTTTTTGTTGCAAATTCATACAAAATACTCAGTATTCCTCTAAACATTTTAATGCCATTCAGAACAATGTGTATAAGTGAAAAATATTTCTTGGCATAAGTGGTTACAAAAGCAAAGTATAGAAATAAGAAATAGCTCATAGAAATAAGCCCAGAATATGTAATGCGATTGCAGTTAATTTCAATGGTCTTAGAGATGGTCAATGGTCAAGCACACATTCTAGTTACTATACAAAATGCATGGGTGGGTGAAATCTGGATCACAGATTAATATTAATTAGTAAATTATATTAAAAGTAGATTAAAATTTTTAATAAACAATGCAATACTTTTTTTAATTGCCTTTACAAAAGAGTGTGTGTGGAATAGGGTTCAACAAAAATACTTTCTAGTTCTAGGGGTTCCACAAAAAAAAGACCTAGTTCTAGGGCAGTGGTGGCCAACCTGTGGCACAGTGGAGTTGTAACAGGGGCACACGAAGACATACTGAAAAATTAAAAGAAATTTGAATACATAATAATAAATAATTTTCTACAATTTTATTGAAGTAGGGTTGTCTCAGACAAAAGTCTCAAAATATGTTCTTGTGAATAAATGTTTTCAGCTAAGAACATGATAAAATAAATATTACTCATATAACTAGCTGATGTGCACCTATTTTAACCAATTTTGTTAGCATCTGCAAAAGTTAATCCTAATAAAGATGACATGGTAAAAAAAAGTAATTCAAAAGTCACATTAAGTAAATACTAACTGTTTAATAATTATTTGAAATTAAATGTTTCAAGTTACTCATTTTTATTTTGTTCCTAACTTAACTGTATTGAACCTGTAAAAAGTTTATTAACAATAAAACCTAAATTTGCAGTTCATTTTATTTTTAAATTTCTTTCATTTAAAAAAATGTGCTATTTGCATAAAAATTTCACAATAAGCCCATATAAGTACATTTTTTTTTTTATTTTACTTTTCCATATTTGTTTGATGGAAATGTTGGAAACAGCACTCATAATTACTTTTTATCAAATTGTGGCACTCTTCCCAAAAAGGTTGGCCACCCGTGTTCTTGGGGTTCTGTGAGTAGAAAAAGTTTGAAGACCACTGTTCTAGAATATCCCCACTATTAGTACTAAAAATAGAGTCCTCCTCTCCACCCCACTCTACAGCTGTCATGTTCAAGCAATTCCCCTTCTTCTGGTCATTCTAAAATTTAAGCAAAAACTAACAGTCAACTGATCTCAAGGTCACTTGACCGTTGCCTTTTCGAAAAGATGTCACGAGAGGAGTGGTTTCTTGACGTAGTTTAGTGTTACTTTAACGTAGTGCAAGTAACATTTTAAAACTTTTTTACCGTATTTTCCTGTATATAATCCGCAGCGGCGTATTATCCGCAGAGCCCTTTTTTTCGAGCAAAAAAAAAAAACATCGTATAATCCGCAGCGGCGTATAATCCGCGGCAGTTTTGGCGGCGAATAATCTTGCTCCTTGAACGTTGACGGTCCTGGTAGGTGGAATATCAAATGATAATGGAACTTCGTCCATATTAAAAATCAAATCCTCTGTAAAATTATTTTCAACAATAATTTGCTTGCAAAATGTCAAAAAGTCGTCAGATTGTTTTTCCCAGTCATCAGGTAATTTCTGTCCGACCGTTGAACGACTAAATTGTTTCTCTTCATAAACCGGTAACACCACGTGGGCCCACCAGAAAAGTTAACAATATTCATTTCGCGTGCAATAACTCGGGCTTTCATTCTGATGCTAACTGTCGAGACAGCTTTCCCATCGTCCCTTTCTTTTAAAATCCATTTATTTATTTCTGCCTCTAATTCTGGCCAGTGAGGTTTTCCACGATGATCGGCCCTTTTACGTCTATCGAAATTTTCGAAGTTAGTCTTGTTCCTTCTCTACAAACAAATATTCGATTCGTCAACGTTGAAAAATCTTGCAGCTTCTCGATTTCCGACTTCGTTAGCCTTCTCTACAGCGTTTAATTTGAAGTCTGCAGTATAGTTAACACGCTTACGCTTCATCATGATTAAAACTTTCAAAAGATGCAACACCTCTAGTCAAGACAATGTTGTAAATGACGCCAGCGACTTGTAACTGCTATTTCCTTCCGAGGAACCGAATTCGTTCTTGAAAGTAATTGGACAAACACTAATTATGGCCGTAATACGTCAGCCGAGTCGTGAAAGCGCCATCTATTATTTATTTTATAAAACATAAACAGCATTTCTTTCAAAACGTTGTTAACTTTTCTGATGGAGAATGTTTTTTCTCAGATAATCCGCGGCGGCGTATAATCCGCACAACGAAATTTGAAACTTTTTTAACACATAATCCGCGGATTATATACAGGAAAATACGGTATGTAGATTGCATACACGTGGCGCCATCTGGAGACTTTGTAATAAAGCTTGCCAAATTTGGCATCAGAAAATTCTGGAAGCAAGGATATATGTATTTTTTGTAATTTTAAAATTTTCTAGACTATTTCTGACATTTCAAGGTGGATTTATATGAGTAATTTACATTCTCAGCAAAAGTTATACATTTGAATAATGTGATTTCATTGTGCAAAAGTACCCTAACCATTTTAATACATTTGGCAGTCCCCCTTAAGTAAGCATCTAAAACATTTGATCATGAAATATTTTCCATCAGACACTTTTCAAAGAATTCACACCAAAACTAGGTCTTCCCATCAATTAAAAAGCAAAACAAGTAATTTAATTACAAAAAATGTGACATATTGAAATGGGGAAAGTGGTGGAGAAATTGCAAAATTACACATTTTTTGTATATTTAGGCTCTTCCTGTCAAAAAATCCTTATAAATCCAAATTTTACACAACTCTCTCAAAATAGTTTTGAGACATATTTAAGGTCACACCTGGGAATGGAAATCACGAGACCTTAAAGAGTTGTATATTATCTCATAATAAACTATCAATCATTTGTCATTGGTATTTCAAATCTGTCCCATTTTCTTTTGAAGATGGTACATATTAACATATATGCATTGATACACAAATGAAATTTTATCACAGTTATCAATAGATATTAAATTAATCAATAAAAATGACCATATAAAAATGTTCTAAATTTTCCCCCTATTTCATATTTGATTTTGCTGAAGATCAAGAGTGAAAAAATTTCTTCATTATGAAGTTTTTATAATATTTTTATATACATCAATTAGAAATTCCACAAAAAGAACAAATTTAATAAATAAAATTGTTTAAAATAAACCAGCACTTTAGCAAATGTCAGATCTAAACTGTATTTATTTAAAAAATAATATCGCTTAAGAAATTACCAACTCAGATTAAAAAAAAAATTTATAAGTAATTTTAACAGTTTAAATGGTATTAATATTGTAACTAATTAATTAAAAAAAATTTATAGGCAAGCACAAACAAAAATAAATACTTTTTCATTAAGTTTCAATACCTTATGCGCATACATATCAATTTTTTTCTTGCTGTCATTGGATTGCATTTTGATAAGAATATTATCTTCATCAGAAGGTTTATAGGGAATACAATCTATAAAACAGAAATAAATACAAAAGAATAATATTGAAATGAAAAAATAATATAATAATAAAAAATTTACATCTCATTAATGCATATCTGAGAAATTATAATTTAATATTTTCATTTCATACATTTAAAATAACTTCAAGATGAAGAGATACGGCAAAATTAATTTGTTTTATAAATTTACCTACATGCCAGTATTTTTCAAGCAGGCAGTATGATTTTTAATAATAAAATACATCTTTAATCATAATTCCAAAATAAACACAATTGATTGCTTATTAATTAGAATTTGCACTCGACGAATGACACTCGAGCTGATACTCCTTTTAATTCCCAAACTATGACAGCTTAAGGATTCTGACTCTACATGACATATACACACAGGAAGGACATACACTTAAGTGGAGTTTTTGCTAATAAGGATTTGGAAACAATTTTTTTAAAATATATTTCAGTACATCAAAAAACATATACAGTAAAAATCACTTAACACAAAACTGAGAGGATTAAAATATTTTTTCACGCTAAAAGAATTTTGTGTTTAGGATATTGCCCCGAAAGCATATATTCGACAAAATTAAGTTTATTAGAGTACATTTAATTCATATATAGCTACATACGTATATGCATATATTTAATAAAAATCAACGAAACAAAAACATTCACAAGAACTTCATGAAATATAATATAAAATTTTCAAGTTTTTTGAAAAATAAAGCATTTATTTTTAGAAAATCTGATATTTTGTTGCATTGTGTTTTTTAGTCTCGAATTGTCAAGAAATTGTTCAATGTTGTCCATTTTATTCTAAATTTCACCATTGGAACATGCATCTAAAGTACTGCACCTACTTTTCCTGATGTTCCTCATTTTGGATAACATGGGAACAGGAACTGTATTATTCATTTCATTTTCTTCATCGGAATCTGCATCAATGATATTCTTTGAGCTTTGAACAAAACCCAAGTCTTTGTCTGCCATAATTAAGGCTGTGCACATTATCATCAACTTCAACGAATTTTTCCGTTGATACAGTAGGACATTCCAATAATACCAAAACTTTCTCAAACAGTTCATTAAGTGTCTGGTGTTTTCTGTATTTTGTTCATTTCCAGAAAGAAAATTCTCATGAAAAGCCATTTTCGTTTTGTGTCAAGAGAAAAAAAATGCAAGAGAATAATACAGTAGTTTGTTAGGACCATTGTATTATTTTGTGTTAACCAATATTTTGTCTGAAGCGTTTTCAGATTAAACATATTTCACTATATGATAAAGAAAAAACTTTCATGTGTAAATATTTATTATATTAACTGATATAATAATAATTATAACAAAATCTCCCTCACCTATGAAAGTAAAAATAACCATACTAATTTTTGGTAATTTAGAAAAAAAAAACTAATCATTTATCATAAAATATTTATTTGAATTGAAATACAATGAGAAGTTTCTCTATTTACAATGAAAAAAAAATTAAGTATATAAGGAGCATTGAGAAATTTTAATTGAATAGTGGTGTGACTGCTTTTTTGATATAAGTAATGGAATTCAAAAGAATATTCCCTTGCAAAATCCCTTTTGCAATGTATATGAAATAATATTAAAAAAAAAAGGTCTAGAAGATTATGTTTCAATATAAATTAATTGCATCTATTTAAAAGTAAAATTGCTAAGATCATGATGCTTCATCTCAAGCTTACAACTCAACTCATCTCAACTTACAAAATTTGCTACAGGAATATAATACCTGAAATCAAGAAAAAATAGTATTCGATTAGTCATCACTATCATTCACTTAATTTGATGCCCTTTCCTTTTTATTTATTTTTATTATTCAAATAAAAAAAATTGAAGACAGTTTTCAATCATTTGGATAATATTAAAAATGTCAGATAGGATTTGTTTCCTTGTGAAACTTACTAGAGCAAAAATTGACTTTGGAAGAGGGGGACTAAAATGGGCATTTGTAATTGTTTATTAAAAATCTTTAGTTGCAAAACTAACATATTAATTTATCTGAATTAGTTTTTCAATGAACCATACATTGTTTTGAAACATATTATTACTTTTAACTAAAATATTTTGTAAAGCAACGTTCTTTTTTGGCTGTATAAAAATATAAACAAACTTAAATAATACCTTTTATGTATATTGCTGATAATAAATCAAATTCTTATTTGTTAAATTGAATGAATTTCTTAAAATAAAATTTAAAAAGAAATGGTAATACATACCAATAATATTCCAAGATTTTATATTCATACTGAAGGGTGTAGCATTTAAATCAATGGTTTTATCATCAAGACACAGCACTATTTCAGAAGGTTTGATTTTTAGCAATTCGGCTACTTTTGATAGAATAGATGCAAAACTCTCATCCTAAAAAAGGGGGGGGGACATAACAAATGAAACAATATATTTTTTACTTAATTTTCTTAAAATTGTAGTATAGTTACAAAATAAAAATACTAATATAAACCTGAAATTTTATTTGATTCTTTAAGGAAATAGAATAATTTCAATTTCTTTAAAAAATACTCTATAGTTACATGTAAAAAATACATACATTTTACTATTGTTAATCAAATAAGAAATTTTTTTGAATTTAAAACAAATTTTAATTTTAATTAAAAATAATTTCACTTACTTCATTCACATCCAATCTGAGAATTTCATAAAGGTACCGGATTTTAAGATTAACTTCTTGTTCTGTAATATCAATACAGGTGCTATCATCCTCTATAGTATTAAAGGCTGATAAAATGCGTTGATTAAGTTGATCCATCCTAAAATATACAAGTAATAGCAATACATAAACTTGATGCTCGATATCAATACCGAAAACAATTTTAAAACTTTAAAAAGTCCTTTCTTGTATATATTTTTCTATAATAAAAATCGTCCCCTAACAAATTTTCATTAATCAATAGCATTTTCATAAGATAATAATTCATTATTTTATATAAGTGAAGGCTGAAACAACCTAGTGTCTATTGGGATTTGTGGTTCATTCATCAAAGTTGTTGTGCATCAAGTTGAGCTCAAAGTCGTCATTTCAGCTTGGCAAAGATTTGATTTGATTTAATATTAACGTCGCACTGTTCAGCTACACGAGGGCTTTTGGCGACGGACCACGTAATTTTGAACCATGGTCAAGTGACGTGGACGACACCTGAGCTGGCACCCCCCTCTCCTAACTACCACACCAACGGGAGGATATTTCAGCTCTCTACAGATTTAACGTGCATCACTGCCCTACACGGCGGGTTTTTAATGGTACTGGTTTCGAACTCGTGACAAGGCAAGCCACGGTCCGATACCTATACCACTCAGCTACCACGGCCACCAGCTTGGCAAAGAAGTTAGAAAAATGAAGTGCCACACCATAAATGCATCTTATCACTTGGCATGGTTACAATTACCAATTTATTCCAATTGTCAGGTTCCATACCATTACAGATTAATAAACCATTAGTTGTACAATTAAAATATTTTAAATCAGTTATCATAAATTATAACCAACAATAAAAGAAATCAATGAAATAACATTTGGACTGATGACGAATTCAAAGTAAACTATTTTTGTGATGTCTGAATAGCTGAGAAAAATACCCAAAACCAAATTAATCTTCATCATGTCTAATTTACAGTACACACATAAGCATTCCATACTATATATTTAAAAAAATATCCATTTTTACTCAGGTGTCTATCAAGACACTGAACTACTAATTCCTGAGGTATAAAGTTGGTAGCCTGATCACTACCAAATGCTTTATGGAATTCTTTTAAGCACTAAAATTTCTCATAGGAGATCAATGTCTTTTTTCCAACAATATTTCAAAACAAGTATTATACTTCAGACTATCAAAAATTTCTCATCAATAGTATTAATGGATTTTTTTCTATCTATTAAACAGATGCGTGTTTACCTTTTGTTAATGACAAATTAACTTTATTTGTTTGGTTGCCAATTGGTCAGCATTTAGGACTAAAGTTGGTTACTATTACATGGTTTAGATTTCTTCTGTGTATTTGTTGAATGCATTTTTCAAATTAATTTCTCTGGTATGTACATAATCTTTAGCAAAATGTGAAATGTAATTACAAGTATAACATTTGCGCATTTTTGAAAAATATATTTATAATATTTTGAGTTTATAAATGTGGTAGAATATTCTTAGTATTCTCAAAACTTGCTTCGCAATAAGTAGGCTGTTTCAGAAATTTTTTTACCTGTTAAATAAATACCATAATCTCTTGACAATTGATCAATTGCCAAAAGATCATTGTCCAGAGTTTAGAAAATTTAACTAGATATTATAAAATGAAGTATAGCCAGCAGGATCTTAAACAAAAAGCAAACGGTTGATGCATTCTGCAAGACATAAGAAGTTCATCTGATGATGCAGATGCAACTTCCATGCTATTAAGAGAAATAGGCTCATTTTCCATTTGTTGTAGTAAACATAATCTATTAACTTCTTCCACACTTTTTCGCCAAGTAAAAAAATTCAGCAATAAAATTCTTGTCACTGAAATATTCTTTAAATTTCACCTATAAATTCTTACACTTCATAGTTTTTAAACCAAATGCAGCTTCTTTGATCACTAACAAAGTCACAAGTAAATCTGCTTTAGTAACAATTCCCAAAATTTATAAATAAGTAAAAAGTATCTAGTTACCAATACAATTAAAAGCAAAGAATGTTTCACCTTTATTTTAATCTAATCCAAATGAAAAAGTTTTATTAATACAATAACATGCTGTAATGTCTGGATGAGCAAGGAAATATTGCACTCTACATGGATCTTAATACTTTATTTACATAATTGACATACAAGTAATTATTCCTAACTCTATACATTTTCGCTTAAATGTCTGTCAAGACATATTCCTTGATTAGGATACATGGGTTTCTGTCTCATTTTTGCTAGTCCCTTTTCTCCCTCTTGCTTCATTTCTCTTCTAAAAAAAGGCTCTTTATTTCAGCTATCAAAGCAAAGCTTCAAAGCCTTGGTGGTATGACATGTCCCCCAATAATTGAATAATATGAGGGTGAGTTGGAAAATAAGTTTCCTCTGTCAACTGTGGTCAGAGTTGAGTATGAAAGTCAAAACATAGAATGACGCATTAAAGATAAGACGTAACTTTATTTTTTCAATTAGTACCAAGTAGATTAAGACATTTGTCATACCGCTTGATAAGTTTCAAAAAGCCCTCCAGGAAAAACTCTGAGCTTTGCATACAGAAGAAGTGTTTAAGGGCTTGCTTGACTTTAACATTGCTATCAAAGTGCCTTTTGGTGGGATTCTTCTTCAAAGCTGGAAACAGATGAGTCCTTTGGTGCAAGATCAGGACTGTATGGCGGATGAAGTGTATGCTCTCAGCCAAGAGTTACAATATGGTTTTATGTTGCCATCACCAAATATGGTCTTGCATTGTCATCCAACAACAGATCTTAAAAGCCCAACCTGCTTTTTCCAAATTGCCTCTTTCAATTTTGGCAAGGTGCCACAGTACTGTGATGGTTCCAACCTCCAAAAAGTCTAGCAACAAAACTCCTTGGGCATTCCAGAAAACTGTGAAGAGCGCTTTACATGAAGAAGGGGTAGTTTTGAACTTTTTTCTGACAGGTGATGATGGATGTTCACTCTATAGTTGCAGCCATTGTTTTGGGCATTAAACGATGGCCCCACGATTAATTACCCCTCACAATCCGAAACAGAAAGTCATTGCCATCTTTATGGTGATGCACAAGATATTCCAGGCTGACTGCCATGCATTGTTCCATGTGTGTCGGGGCACCCATTGTGTTGAGACTTTCCTGTTCCGAGAATGTTGTTGATAATCTTGTGAGCTTGCACATGTCCGATTTCAAGTTATTCTGCTACTCCATCGACGGCGATATGCCAGTTTGCTTTATTCATGCCATCCATCTTCCTTGCATTTTCATTTGTAGTGGCTGTCCAGCACTTGCTGACATCTATCATTGAATTGGCGGCACCACCTCTGCACCATTTGCTTCATCCTCACATATAGCCTGTAAACTTCCATCAGCCACTTCTCTCAACACTTACCAAGACCAGACTAAGAGGCTAGTGTCCGCTTTGTGCAGGCACTGCAATAGTGCCATCAGCCTGATCGCATTTGACCTCTACCCAATGGTGGGTGTCTTACCCATTATTAAAGCTATTTGCCCATAGCTTTTCCACATGCAAAGCCCTGAATCTTCCCTGCAGGGCTTTTTGGAGCTTATCAAGCAGCATGACAAATGTCTCAATGTACTTGGTACTTATGTGGAAAAATAAAGTCATGTCTTATCTTTAATGTCTCATTCTATGTTTTGACTTTCATACACAACCACAGTCGACAGAGGAAACTTATTTCCCTCATATAATTCATTTCAAGTAAATTAAAGGAATTTGAAAAATTAGAATATCTTCAAACATATTATTAAAAAGACTTGTAAAAGTTACTCAAGAAGCAGGTAATTTTTTTAAAAAAAAAAAAAAAAAAAAAAAAACAGTCCTTATTTTATAACAAACACAAAATTTAAAATTATTTCATAGTTCCTATTAAAAAAATTAGTGATATTTTTACAATATTTCCATAATTTTCATTAGTTATATTTATTTGCACTTTTTTAAAATTTCTATTACAATCATCACCAACAGGTCTGATAATTTAAGCATCAATTTATATATGATTCTTGAAATAAATATTTTAATGAAGCACAAAACTGATTTAATTACAATGTAACTCAGTGGCACAACAGCCCATGAGGGCCAAGGCCTATTGTGTCCAACTTGGTATACGCGATCTTGGGCCCTGAGGTGCATGAGTAAATGGTTAACACTAGGGGTTTCACTCAGATTAAGTTCCCAAGCAAGCTTGGTACTCATTTATCGACCCACTAAAGGGATGAAAGGCTGAGGCAACCTTGCCTAGCCCGGTGTTTGAACCTCAGACCTGTGGTGCAGAAGCGTGATGCACTAGCCACTGGGCTTCGATTTAATTATAACAGTATCCTATTAATTTTATAAAAATTACAGTAAAACACAGAAATTGAATTACTTATATATTGGTTTTAGTGCAAACTAGTAATACAGAACAGCAAACCTTTTTCCTTGTCTAGAAGTTTTAAGCTCCAATTTTTTCAATCTCTTTTTAGCTTTTGCTGGAAGATTCACAGGTAAAGCTTCTTCTTGAGACCTAGATGAAATAGAAATATTTAATAGGCTTGTGTTATGTGACCGTAACAATAAATACTAAAAATGCAAGAAACAGATATATTTCATAATTTTTTTTATTTGACACCAAGCTTGATTAGGAAACACCTCACATGATGCAAATCATATTTATTCTAAATTTAGTTATAGCTTTATATATATAATAAGAAGCTCTTATTTGACTGAAGATAAAGTAAGATGAGATAAAAGTTCAAAGAAAGGATCACAACAGATTTATAGAAAACTGAATTAATCCCACATAATAAAAAGCTACTTCATTAAAAAAACACACCGTACAATTTATTTCAGAAGAATGTAGAGCTCAGAACAAATTTCAATAAATTTAACCCCAATAGTTAAATTTGGATACAGACTAAATGAATAGATTACACACAATACAATAAAAAAAACATTCTCTTCAGACATGGGTTCATTCTAGTATACATAATTATTAACATCAAATACACAAACTTACTCAATTTCTTGAATTTCATCTTCTTTGTTCCATCTACTTCGACCTCTTCTTCCTTAAAAAGTAGTACATGATTGACAATTAAATATACTGAAATTTTCATCATTATTGCACAATTTTGAATATATTCTATATTATAAAAAAGTAAAAAAATATTATTCAAACAAGGTTTCAAACTTCTCCACTGAAAAATCAAATATAAATAAATAATTTAGAAGTCCATATAAATCACAAATTGCTAATTAATATAATTAATTACAAAAAAAAATATATACTAGAAATAATAAGAAATACCTACTCTGAGGAGGTGAAACTTTTTTCTTACTCTTCTTGGGTGAAGAAGCTCCAGCTTCTGAAATACAAATCAAAAATTAGTTTTCATTGATATAAAAATTTGAAGACACAAGATGATATAACCATGAATTACTTTAATAACATTGGTATAGCTAGTCTTGAGTGGGCCCTGAATCCAAATTCCTTGGGGGCTCTTTTTGGAGGCCACTTAACACTATACGAATTTTTGCTTAAGCTTGTTGGGGCCCTGTATCATTGATATGACTGAAATGGCACTAGCTATTCTCCTGCTTAATAAATATATCTAAATTTTATATTCTTTTACATGTACCACTTAAATATATATATACACACACATAACTCTTTAAAAATTAAATAGAGAAAACATTACTTTTTTTTACATTTCAGAGTATGTTTTTTTATTTATTTTTAATCAAATAATCAAACATCAAGAAATAAGCAGTTGTTTCTATAGCTAACGATAATAATTGTTTGATTGATCATTTAACAAAAATCTATATAAGATAATGATTTCCTAAAAATTAAGCTGTATTATTTTTTTATATTATTCATTATTAAATTAATTATTTAATAATAAAATCGTACATTGTCTGTTTTCTCGTAAATAGAACAAGATTAGTCTTGTAAAATATTAATCAAAAATAGAAATTTAAAGAAAGATCTTATCCCTGGAGAAAAAAAGTTTTAGACTCAAAAACGCCTGCTAAACACCAGGTTAAATAGGGAGAGGGGAACCCCTGTTTGACAAAAAAAAAGATGGAAGAAATATTGATAAAGGGAGTGTTAATGACAAATATAGAAATCCCTCACATTGTGCATATACACATATCCAAAAGTGTGTCCATCAGGAAGGAAAGGGGAAATTTTCCTAAGGATAAAGTTTTACTCTCGGAAAGAAGCCCATGCAACGCTGGGCTAAGCGGATGGGAAACATACCTGTCCGATAGACAAAGATGTGGAAGATATTTAAACAAAGGGAATTTTAATAATATTAATACAGAAAACACACCAGGAAGTGCTGACACTGAGAGGGGAAGTGGAAATTTCCAAAGCAAAAAGCAATACACCTAAAGAACACTGGTTCATGCAGCTAGTAAAACTGATTGAATATTAAGAGTGTTGTAAAGCTCTAATGTTGTATTGTAATAAGAGTAAATTCACTGTAGGGAACATGAAAACATTTCAAAACAGAAAAAATTATTAGAGATAAACTTTATAATTTTGAGCAATTGTTACATGACAAAATCCAACTGATATCTTAAAATCTGTGATTTCTAAATGATTCTGTATGAGAGGTTTTAAATACTGAATATATATATATCTTTTTTGCCACTATAAACATCAATCTCTGTCAGAATTTTTAAAACTATATGAAATACATGGAAGTTATCAATTATGGGGACCATGAAGCCAAACACAGCAACATGCAAAAAATAAAAACCCATTAAATGTTACTCGAAAAATTGTGTTTGTAGAGAATATATATTAGTGAATAAGAATAAAATAGCCATTGTTGATGCTGGCAACATCTTGCGAATGCAGTAGCTAACTCTTTGTTTCTATAAACACCCAATATACTTACTGGCTTTCCTAACCGGTCGCTTCCTTTCTAATTTTTCACGGATTTTGATCATAATATCTGAAATTAAAAATGTCAGTATTCTAGTATAAGTTCTTATAGGAAAAAACACAATAAAATCGTTCAATGAAAAAATAAATTTATCCGACATTTTTAATTAAAAAAAATAGCTTCCAGTGAACTAAATTTCTTTAATATTTTTTAAATCTAATATTTGAAAAAAAAATCATTTAAATTTAATTAGATTTCAATATTTTTACGCTGATTTTTAAAATAAGTTTTTAGAAAACAATGATTGAATTTATTGTAATGTTAATATTGATAACTAAACTAATGTTAATATTGATAACTAGTATTAATTAGTATTATCCCATTAAAAAGATGTTACTTAGTTGAAATTATCAGACTAAATTCTGATTAATAATTTTTAAAAAACAGACAGAGAAGCCAATTTAATTATATACTGTAAAATCCGGCATATAATGCATACCTACACTTTCAAGCTGCATTTTTCAATTTTTAGGTACATCCACTGAATAGCGTGCATCTTCTTTTTTACTAAGAACTCTGAAAATATGGTAGACAATGCTCTTATGTTTTGAAGTAATTTATTTGAGATATTATCCCAGACTTTTGTAAAAACAGCATATTTCTAGAGCTACAAATCTTTTAGTTCATAAGGTATGTCATTTCTTTTAAACAAACATTATTTCGATGTGTGTAGAAGTAAGAAAAATTTTTTGCTCATCTCTTTCATTATTATAGATATCCTCTTTATACCTGGTGTATAACGTGCACACTTAAATTTCGATCTTGTATTTTTGTGTTAAAAGTGCGCATTATACGCTGGATTTTACGGTATATAGTAGGACCCTGATTTAAAAAATTCAACAGGACTGGACATTTTGTTCGTTAATTGGGGTTATTTGTTATATTGGGGTCCAAACAAAATGCAAATTCCTTGCACTTACTTTTTGGAAATGTTATAAGCAACTATACAAAAAATATCCATAGTTAGAAATTACAAACTTTTTAATCTACAGCTAAAATTACTATTAGTTAATTATTATGCACCAGTTAATTGGAAATTTTAATATACTGACAAATAGATGTTTGAAAACCCCTGATTCCTGAGTCAAAAGTTCTTGGCACAGTTTCCAAACAATATAAAACATTAGAAAATGTAACAGTTTTGATTGGAATTTCTCATTATTAATTTCTGCATTATAATTGCTATTCATTGGCTCCAACAAATCAATAATTTCCTCAACTTCAGTGGCACAGACAAGCAGACATAATGGTTGAAATCTTAAAATATTCCCTGTATTTTGAATAGAGATGAGAAAAGAATTTCCTCTCCGTCTTGAGACTCATACGATGGGTTAAACTTATGACTCATCTGTACTTAAAAAGCCAAATAATGGTCCCCCCCCCCTTCTGTGTGACCACTTGCAAGAAATGTCTTTCTGTTCTGAATAAAATTTTATGTCATTTGAAAAAAAAATCAACTTATTCTAATGCACACTAATAAATTTTTTTTCCTAGATGCCAAAATAATTTGTTAATTAGAGGTTTATAATTTGTTAAATAAGGATTTTTTGCCTTCATTTTAATCTGAGAAAAAGGAAAATTTATTAAATTGGGATCCTACTGTAAATATGCGACTGAGACAAGTGAGTAAATGGAATCACTTTTCATTTTAAAAAAGAAACGTGATTACTGTGACTGACTCACATGTATGAACACTCAAGTGCAAAAACTCTAACAATGAAATAAAATGTTAAATGCTTTTTCCAAGATTGAATTTTTCATTAAAAACTTTTATTTCTGACATCAACTAAAATAATTTTTCTCTCTTGTTTAATGTCATTATGATTTAAACTTGTTGGATATAATTATATTCCCAAAGAAAATTAAAAGAACACAAGCTACATATAACCCAATTTAGAAACTTTATCTTTATTCCAGATCTTTTGGTATGAATGTAAGTAAGAGCATTTATAAATTAACTTGCAATTTAAACTCTGCAACTAAATGATTTTGAAAAAAAAAAATGCACCTGCACGCACGCACGCACACAATATTTTTAAATAAAAAAAAATTAATACATTATACAACCCAATTTATGTGTATGCGACTTATTTACAGATAAATAATTTCGCACTGTGCGTTGTTTTGGACAGATCTTTCCAACAATTAGTGAGTTAGTGAATTGAATAAGATGAAATGTCATTTTCTATAATTTATTAAGCATGGAAACATATTTTACATACATAGGACATTGTTTCCTTTAAGTGGAGAAATTCTGCAAACTAATATTGTTCAGAAGGATTGGGGGGATCTAAAAATTACTTCACATTTATATATAATTTACTTAATGTATTTTTCAGTTTACATTACATTTCTCACTTAGAGTCAAATTTTGGAAATAGTAACACTGACTCAAGCCGAAAGTAGCAAGTTTGATGGGCAACATTTCTGAAAATTGGTTCAAATGCAAGCTGAAGAAATAAGCATGTGACTGCAGATTCTTTGCAGAGAATCTACTCATGTGATAGGGAAGAATTATCATTTGTAATTAAATATCTTAATTTGAAAAGTTTCTTTTAGTTAAAAAAAAAAAGTGAAATTTTACTATTGCTCAAACTTTATTCTCTATTTAAATGAGATAATTGTTAAAAATATTTACTTATGCACACCAGCACCAAACTGCTCAACAAAAATATCTAAAAGGATGAAAAACTGCTTATGACCTATGATCAATCTGTGTTGGATACTGAAAAAAAGTTTAATAATTAACTTGATTTCACTGATACTGTTAAAAAGTTTCTTGAAGAGAAAACAAGGCAGGAGCCTTTGTATCCTTACTTATATTATAAATGTGAAAGTAGATATGTATGGATATTTGCTACTCTTTTACGCAAAAACAACTGAATGGATTTTAATGAAACTTTCCAATAATATATCTTATACACCAGAACAACATATAGGCTATAATATAAAGATATTGTGTGAAATGTCCAAAATATAACGATAATTAATTATCTAATACAAATGCACCAAAGAGACCAAAAGAAAAAAGACAAGAAACAAAAATAAAATGTTTTTTTTTTAAAAAAAAAAAGCACCAGAAAAAGGATTATTTTTTGCGAGATCTCCTTCTCCATTTTTATTTTAAAGAAACATAAAGGAAGAATGCAGCTGGGTAAAATAAATAAATAAAAAAGGGGGAGAGAAATTATTAGAAGTATCCTTTTTGC
This sequence comes from Trichonephila clavipes, assembly GCA_019973935.1. Classification (NCBI taxonomy): domain Eukaryota; kingdom Metazoa; phylum Arthropoda; class Arachnida; order Araneae; family Nephilidae; genus Trichonephila; species Trichonephila clavipes. The sequence continues at coordinate 578,893 of BMAU01017569.1, read as the reverse complement.
TAAAAAAAAAAAAAAAAAACGAGAAATTAACCTTAAAGTTTACTAAAATTGTTGACTAAGAGTTAAACCAAGAAGCTGCAATATATTATGGAGAGGGGGAAAAAAAGGTTTAAAGATTGAGAAGGGGGGAAAGGGGGAGGAGAGGGGAGGGCAGGAAAAATAAAAATGTGAAACATTTAATGCTATAATTTTAATTGAATAGGCAGGTATTGCATTTTTAAGTATAAAAATAATAATAATTACCGTACTGTATTTTTTTGGAAGTACCAACTAAGAATTATGCTGTGAAAGCGTAATGAAGCCATTATGAATCAGCTATTAGATCTACAGACTTAAATTTTAACAAACATGTTTTTTTTTGTTCAGCTGAGATATGAAAAAGCTTTTTTTTTGTTTAATTTGTAATTCATGTAAAATAAACTCATTAAAAACTTCTTCATCTTTTAACTTGTATTGTTTAATTTTCCAATTCACCCATGCGAAGAATGGGTAAATCCAGCTAGTTAATAAATACAAAGCAAAAAAAAGACTGTAGGTTAAATTCTTTGTTTTCATTACTATTAAAGTTTGATAAAGAAGTGCTTTTGATATTGTTTATTTTGATTAAAACAAGTTCAACAAAAAGTAATAGCTTTTACTTATGTATTCAAAAACTGATTAAAATGTTGCAATGAAAATGATATGGCCTTGCCATTTTATTACATTCCATATGAGCTTTTCATGAAATATAGAAAGTGATAATAAATTAAACATGTCTAGACAATTTAATAAATAGAAAAAAAAATCACTCAAGGCAATAGATGTTCTTTAGAAAATAATTAATGAAGGATATTTCAAACAGAAAATCTGGGTATTTAATGTCATTTGAGTAAAAAGTTACTTTGACATATTGTGCATTACTGATGATAGGTGAATTTTAGTGAAAAAAAATGGGATAAAAGTGGTAGCAATTTTTATAAGGGTCAGGGGTAGCCTGGTGGTTAGAGCATCGGATTCCTGATCGGAAGGCCTGGGTTCAATGCCACCAAATACACTCCAAGTATACATGGAGTACATGCTCATTGAATCAGTGGATCCAAAGGTCTTATGGGCGGTCACAGCAGGAACCACAGGTGCAGGGAGCTGGAGGATATTTCCCTTCCCTCCAGTTCCATGCCTAAATTGTGGAGGTGAAGATAGGTGGTGGTGCCATCTATCATAAAGAAGTTCAACCTGTCTCAAGCACTGGCAACTTTCATTCCTTCCCTAGGGGAAGGACCCAACAACAACAATTTTTATTTTGTAGGTATCATGGTTGCAAATAGTGTAAATCTGACCCTTGTAAAACCTATCATGTCATTTGGGGTATTACTCTGTATTTATTCAATTTTCTTACCTTCTGGTTCCTTTAATGCATTATTTTCAGTTCCTTTAGTCAATAATTCTAAAGGAAAAAGACACATTTTTACTAAAAATAAGTAATAAAACATTTGTACAATTTAAATTCAAATATAAAACTAAATATTTATTAATTATAAGTCAATTCTAACCACGGCAATTTTTCAACTTGCTTCCCATTGGCATAGTTAGTCTTGAGTGGGCCTTGTATCAAAATTCCTTGGAGCCCTTATGCCAGCCCCTTAACATTTTATAATTGTTTTGTTTACGCATGTTGGAGCCCTGTATCAATGATACAGCAGTAGCTACGCCCTTGTTGCTTCCCCCAAATACTACATATTATTAGATTTTGTAAAGTTGCAGTTGAATAGCCAGAAGACTGCAATTTTAGAATTCAAAAAATAAAAAATACATATCGAGAATAATAAAAGTATGATAACAAAACACTTTTTATAGCATGAAGCTCGAAAAATTCAGATGTGCTTTTCATATAATCATATTTATAAATATAATTAAGTTAAATTCTTCTTTTCTACACACATAATTAGCCTTCAAAGAAATTCTTTGCTAGTATTAAAAAAAGGCAAATATTCTTTAAAAAGAAACCATGAATAAATATATTGCAAAATAAGGATGCTTTTACATAATAAAAAAGAACTAAATCAAAATTTAGAACACATATATATCCTCAGTTTAATTATTAGAATGCGTAACTCCACAAAGGAAACTAATTTGATAACGAGAGCTACGCGGCAAGCTCTGTTTGGCAAAATTCTTTAATTGAGACAAACAATACAAATGATGATACACATGACTACATGATACAAATATCAAGGTAACCATATTGTAATATTATTGCCCATCTTGGCGAACATAAGCAACAGCTTGGTGTGCTGCACTCTGATATCAAATAAGTACCCCAGATGGAGTTGTGCATTCTGATAATTAGGCCAAAGGATATATGAAATAATATTTGGTGAAAAGAATAATACAGTGCATTTTTCTCTTTATGAAAATATTAGAGTAACTAACAAAACTTGATTAATACACTTACAAACATTATTTTGTTAAAAAAGCAACAGAGGATTAAATTTTTTAAAATTTAAATTCTAATAGCACTGCTAAAGTTAAAATAAAATGAAAAGTTCTTAAAATAAGAATTGCAAAATTACTCTCGAATGCTTCATGTTGCGATTGGATAATTTTGTCAGCACGACCTGAAAAAATCTCTTCAACAGGAGAATCCTCATCATCACTACAACCATCCATCATACTTTACATGAAATCCTTCTTAAGAACAGCTTCTTCTGCTTCAGCTGAATAAATATAGTTGAAAGAGATGGAAGTTTTAAAAATAAAGCGAGATAAAAAAAATAGAGAGACAAAAATTTTAGGTATTTCATCGCAATATAATTAAATAATTTTTTTTCAATATCTTAAAAAAAGCACAACATTTAGTCAAAACATTACTCAACACTAATTTATTTTTTTAAAATACAATTTATTAAAGTTTAACAATTCTTTTTTTTAAGTCTCTTCATAAGTTTTGTAATCACTTTAATTGTTTGTATTTTTCTTAGTCATATTTTTAAAAATAGCTACAATTCAGTCTTCAAAAATGTCCCTCATCAATATTAAAATGAGGGGGGTTAAAATACATAAAAAAAACGGTTTTACAAATTTTTTAAAATTAATCTTTTCTAATGCAATGTTATTTTTTAAAATTTAAGAATCTCAAAGGATTTTATTACATTTTTGTAATATTTTCATTTTTTTTTCACATTCAACAGAAGTCAATATCAATATTCAGAAAAATTTTACTTAGATATGAAAAATGGGTATTACTAACAGATTTTATTTGGAAGTAACTATTGTTGTTTTTCCTTAAATAAACAATTTTTCCTATGACATTTTTTCTTTATTTCACGCATCTTAATATACATGAATGTACTTTAAATCTATTATAATTAATTATGCTTAATATTTTATACTGTAGAAAACTAGGAAGCAAAACTAATTTTTTGTAATTTATTTAATGAATTTAAGTTGCCATTCTCTAAATGACATTGATTCTATAAATGAGCTTGACACAATCTCCTAAATCTAATAGATTGTAAATAATTTATGTTTAACATGAAGATTAACTGGGTTTGATAAAAAGTACCCCTGAAACATTCCTGCATATTATTTTAAAATTAATTTTCAATTTTAAAAAAAATCTGAATTCAGTTTTGATGAAACCAAATAATTTTAATCCTTTTTTTTTTAATCCCTAAAGAAAATATTTAATAGAGAAAATATAATATTTTTGATCATTAAATTCACCATTCCACAACCTGCAAATGAACTACATCCTTCATAAACATTTTAATTTCTAAAAAACTACTGAAAGTATACCTAAAAGCTTTAAGTACTTCTCTTATATATCTGTTGATTATATCAAAAGAAGAAATATTTCATATGCCTTTACTGAGATGTGAAAACATTTATGAACTTTTAATAGTTTCTTCTTTTCTTGATGTGAACCAATTGTTTTATTTGAGGTGAAAATTTATTCATAATTAATCTCTGAAAGTTAAATTGTAAAAAAAAGATACAATCAAAATGTACTAAGTACCGAATTGTTATTTAAAAGAATTACTCATAAGAATTTTGCTTGAATTAAAATGATTTTTAACCATTAATCTTGCAACAGAAAAAAAAATTATGTCCTTTAAAAATACATTTATAACGCAAGATACTAGATGAAAACAAATAAATCAAGAATTTCTATGAATCCAAATAAGAGCACGCATACCTAGAAAATGCTCCCCATCACGAATAACTCAAATCAATGAAAAGAATATCAGCCAAATGGTGATTTACAGATGACTTCTTGAATAAAAATAATTTAAGGTTCTAATTAAGAAAAGCAATAATCTGGAAAATTCAGCTAACTATTAGCTTCTCTAACATCGCATGAAACAAGTAACAAAAACAATTCCTAATATTTATTTTAAAATGAGTTTAATACAATTAAGTGTATAAAAATTTTGGAACTTATTAGCTATATGGACCATGGATTAGCAACTGATTTTCTCAATTAGTACTAACATGAACATTGACGATATTATCCAAAAAGATAAACACACAACAAACACATGATGGAACAAAAATTTGGTGAGTTTTCTACATATTACCATTCTTTGCTTCAAGATCCCTATAACTGATGAGTGCCAAACTTTCTCTTATGTGTATATATATTATTGAATCCTTATTACATCAGTTTAGTATGTAAAGCTAGCTGCATGGCCCGGCGTTGTACGGGCTATTTCTACTGTTATAAATTTCCCCTTTCTTTCACAAAATCAGAACTTTAACACACATTTTTAAAATGTGTTGCTCGGACTTTCTCTTTTCCTCGTGATACCAGCATTTCTGTGTGTGTTTTTAAATGCGCACAATGTGAGTGATTTCTAAAATTATGTCAAAAAATTTCCCTTTTTCCACTTATTTTGATTTAAGACAGGTTTCTTTTCCCTCTCTATAGCCCGAACACGGTTTTTTTAGTGTAAAATTATTGTTCTTTTTTCCTCCCCTTCTCAGATAAGATATAGCTTCAAATTTCGATGTATGACTTATAAAAAAAATATTGCGTTTGAATTAAAAAATTATTAATGTGAAGCACAATAAAAAAAACCAATTCTGATGCTAAGAGTAAAACAAAAAAACGTTCATTATTTTTTAATAATAGTTTCTAAGAATCTAAAATAATAAAATAGATTTCAGATTTTCATGAATCAATCAATTGTTACATATAGTTAGCTTAAAAATGTCTCTAAAATGTATTTTTATCCAAAACAATAGACAATATACTTTTTAATTAACAAAGAATTCATTTCGTAATGAAATAATAGAAATAATCCTTTTAAAAAAACATATATTTATTAAAATCAAATTTCTATAAGTAATAAATGAAAGAAAAATTAACAGATAGCTATTGAAATTTTTTTTTTTAACGTTTGATTAAACATATAAGTTAGAAAAAAAACAGTATGGGGGAAAGCCTATATATACACACACATGTACTGAAAAAAACATTAAAAAAAAACTGATCTGATAAAAACATTGATATTTTATTTTAATTTATATAAACCTTTTTCATTCCACTAAAAAAATTTTAAACTTTAAGTAGCGTAATGCGAAATTGAATGTCTCTTCCTCTTTAGTTTCGAACCTGGGGAACTACTGTTTTATAAAGCAGCGGGTTTAACAATCACGCTGTCAGTTCCTTCGGGGAAGAGCAGTAAAAATTCCTTTAAAATAAAGGAAGATTTTTCAATTTCTCATTTCGTTATTTGTTAAAGTAAAAAAAATTTTTCGGGCTTCATTTTTAAGTTAATGATTTCAAACTTCATATATCGATTGCAAACAACAGTAATTTTTAAACAAAAAACTTTAAAAAAAGTAACGTTTACATATTTATCGCAAAAGGGAAAAAAAACGAAAAACACATTTTTAAACTGTAATTTTTAAGATATTTTATCGATCTTTGTACAGATAACGTATAATATTGTTCTACACACGGAAAAAAAATTTTGTGAGATTATTTTTACAAATAAAGTTATTACATATGAAATAAAAGTTTGAGTAATTTTTTGAAAAATCGTAAAAAAGAAAAAAAACAGTTTTTGACATTAAATTTCTTTAAATGACTCATTCAAAAAGAGAAAAGCATGAACTTTTTTAGAGTAAAATATTTTTTTCGTTAACATGAAAGAAAGTGCAAGCGGAACCATTTAGAAATCGTATTCATAAAAACGTATCTATTTCGACTCATTTAAAAAAAATCGTAAAAAATACAAAATATAATCATTTTGTAAAATAAATTATACCATATCTTGGGAAAATAAATGATCTTTCCGAATCTGTAATTATTTTTTGTGTGAATCTCATGAAAAAAATTAGATCGCGTTTTAAAAACGTCTGAAAAAAAAAATTCCGAAATTTCCCCTGGCGATCAGAAATAGTACTAATTATGCATTTTTAGGTTTTTAATTAATATATTTTTAACTAATTCGAATATAAATGGTCAAAATGGATTCCTCGGATCATTCCCGAAAGTTGAGTTTTTGCGTCGTGTGGTTCGCGAGAAAATTGGGTAGCATAGATAAATGAATGAAAATATAGATACGCTTGTTTACCTTCGGATTTTAATAGTGTAGATGGAACATGCACATCATACTTTTCAAAGCCCTGCTGTAATTTGCAGCTTTTTGTTATAAACCAATGGTCTTCAAATTTTTTTGACTCGCAGAACCCTTAGAACTGTAAGGTGTTTTGGAAGAAACAAATTTCCCTTTTAGAAAGGGGAAAAAACCTCTATCTAAAAACAATTTTTAAAACATAATCCAAGTAGAATGAGTAGTTAAAGCAGTGTTTCCTGCATTGGGAAACAGTGCTTTAAATACTCGTGTTGCAGAGAGAGAATGTGAATACATTCTACAGCGAACTCTACAGAGAATGTGAATAATTTTGCTTGCACATTTATAAGTTTCTTTTTGATTTTTTTACTTCGACTTATGGTACTCCTCGGTATGCCTCAAAGAATCCCAGGGTTATGTGGAACAAAGTTTAAAAAGACCACTGTTTTAAATGATGGAACAATTATTCAGAAGTATCTACTAAAACATTTTATGAGGGACAAGTAATGGAATTTTTTTATCCCTTACTTCAACAAAGATATAGCAAACGAAAAATGTATAGAAATCATAATATTTATATACAAGCATTTCAACCAGTAAATATTTGATGAATTTACGTCAAAATTTGACAAGGATATAGAAGAATTTGCTCAACTTATAAACATAGTTATTGTGTTTGAACAAACACAAAAACATTCTCTCATTATTGGTTGTATATTATGGTATTTATCAACTGTTTTAGAAGTGGTGAAAATGATCAAAGGGATAATATGCAAGTACCTGAATAAGGGTAAATGAATGCATGTAATAATCATTTCATGCAATTACATGATTTCAACAATTAAAGACAACTTTTTGTTACATTAAATTATTACACAGCATTTTTTAATTGATAATTTTTAAGAATACATTTAAGAGAAACTATAATTGTAATGTTTTAATAAAAATTAAGATAATGCTGAAGGTTTTACAGTATACACTTTTACTTCTCTAAGGTTTTATGAAATTTTAATTTTCAAATGATATTTACACGAAAAATAATTCAAAAGATTAATGTGCTTAAGGCGTTAGAGAGACTGATTAGAAACCATTTTTTTTTCTTCAGCCAACCTAGGGTGGTTGAAAGGAGTTGTAACAGTGGCGTGTGAAAACTTATTGAAAAGTTAAAATATTTGAAAAATAATAAATAACTTTTTACAAATTTATTGGAATGTGATTGTTTCAGACAGAAAGAAAAAAAAAACATCAAAATTTATTTTAAATACACATAATTGAAAATTATCATGTAGAGAATACTGCATCATTGTTGTACTTACATGTTGGCTTTCAAAAGAATAGTCCAAGATCCCAGGTCCCCCAGACGTTACTTATTTTCTAACAAATAAAATATATAGGATAAGTTAGTGCTAGTATAAACTTTGAGTGTGTGCATATCTGCTAGCTTGTACCGACGGCCAATTTACAGGTAACAGGTGTTAAAGGTCGGTAAAAACAGTACTAGCTTTTCTCAAATTCTAAAGGTTGATTTTTACCTATGTTTTAAAACACATTGTTAAAAATTAATAATCAGTACTGCCAGACATGTTCCATCGGCGGTAACTTTTAACAGATGCTTAAAAGCTTCCAAAAAAGCCATGCAACTTTTTTTATTTTCTAAAGCTTGAAATTTATATATGATACTCGGTGAACTATTTCAATATTTGTTGTAAACTGCCAGACCAATCAGATATGGGTCAAACATCCCCCCAGACACACCTAAAGGGTCACTACGCGTAAGAATGCAATGTCATTATTCGTCCACTTGAGTGCGAGAGAGACATCTCGTCTAGTTTATTTGTGTGCATCTTGGTGTTCAGCCTGCGGGCCACACAGTAGGACATTTTGGAAACCCTTCGATTTCCGCTGCAAAGTGAAGAAAAGAGGTCAGTAGTATAGATATTGCATCATTTAAAGACATTTCTTGACATAAAATATATTTATTTCTTCAATAAAAATTTTTAAAAAAAAACAACAGAATGTACATATATTATATATTTTAAAAAAATATTTATTAAAATAGAAAAAAAAGACATATATACTCGTTTTGGATGTATACGCGGTATTTCTATCGATCACAAAGTCAATATGGCAAAAAATTTTACATATCCCATAACTCCAGTTCCATTATCCTTGTACCATTTTGATAGTGGAATTTGTAAAACTCAAAAATCTATTTTAACGAAATGTTTGGAAAAAATTGTCGAACATAATCCGTCTTACATAGATATTGTAGTAATTGATGAATTTTTTCTACTTCACACAGTGAAAAATGTCCCCAAAACATTAGTCAGTATTTCAAAAAAAAAAAAATGTTACATATGGCCACACAATTAAATGCAAAAAGATTTGATTTTATTTTCGATCAATACTTTTCTTTGTCTATAAAAGATTACGAAACATAACTCCGACATGAATCGACACACACAATTGAGGTTTAATATCACTGGACCTGATTTCAACAAATAATTAAAAAATATACGGTTCAAACAAATTCTTGTTGATTTTTTAATACTACGCTGGTCTAATGAAGAGATGGTGCCATTTATGAACAAAAATATTGTCAATAATTTCCAAGAAATGTCACTCTTTTACTGTCACTAACAATATAGTAGTATCTAATATTGATGAAAATCTAACCTGCACTAATCATGAGGAAACTGACACTAAAATTCATCATGTCTGCAATATTTATGCTGAAGCTAATTTAGTTATGCGATGTTCTGATACCGACATTGCAGCAATTATGTTGGGCCATATGAGTCATTTAAAAAATGATGATTACCATGTGTGGATATTAACTGGCTTAGGAGATAAAGTAAGATATATTGATATCACTAAAGTTTACGAACATTTAGGACATCATTTAAGCCGTTGTTAAACAGGATTTCATGCAATCACTGGATGTAATTACAATTTTGTTTTTAAAAAGACAAGCATAAGCCATTCAATAAACTGAAGAAAAATGAAGAGTACCAGGAAGCATTTATGAAATTCGACAATCCAGATTTATTCAGACTTTGAACTAGTGAAACAAACAAACAAAATACAGAAATTTATTTCTGAAATTTATAACGTTCCCGGAATGATTGACGTAGATGCTGCCAGACTTCAACTATTCATCAACATTAATATGGTTTCTGACATCAATGAGGATTTCAATCGAAAGAAAGTTAAAAACTTTGATGTGAGCAACTTACCAACGTGCAAGAGCTTTTGCTGCAGTTTCAACGTGCTAGTTACATCACTAGTCCCTGGAGTAATGCTCATATGAAGGGACTTAGTATTTTAGTCCGGAAAATAATGGGTGGACATTGAAAGATAACCAATATCATTTCAACTGGTTTGATAGCGACCAGTTACCGGCCTTTGTTAGTGAATTCACTTTTAATCATATTATTTATTTTACAGAAGATACTAAAGATGCTGATGCAGATAATGAAGATATTCAATATCAACATTGGATTTGTTGCAAAATGTAGCGAAATAAAAGTGCCGCTAGGCGGCGTTCTTTTGTGACGTCCGTCTGCGAGCTGACGAATATATTCAAGAGAACTGGTTGGACGATATTTTTTATGTATTTTAATGTGCCGTCCTCAGTAGAATAAACGAATACTTATCTTGAAAGACGTCTATTCTTATTTTGACCAAATTTACTCAGCATCTGGTAGATACACCTGCAATTGAATTTCTAGAACATAGTGGCGTCCCGTGACAGGACTCGAGTAGTTTGGATTTGAATATTTTAGTTGAACTCTGAATTTTTGATATCGAAAATGAATTTAAAGCTTTAAAAGCACAACGAAAAGGACTGAGGACGGCTTTTTCTAATTGTTTGAAGAAAATCGAATCTGAATTAGCACAGGAACTCTGCAATTTTGAGACACTTGCGGTTTTGAAAATTCAATTCAACGATAAATTTGCGAGAATGGACTCTTGCCAGAACGCGATTTCAGAAACATTGTTGTTGTCTGATGATGGTGAGCGTTTATTCGCTGAAGATTTGGAAGATGCCGAAATCTACCGAGAAAAGTTCTGGGAGCTTACTACGAAAATAGAACTGAAGTCGCAAGAGTGTACTGTTCAGAGCGATAAAGAATCAAGGAAATTTAAACTCCCAAAAATCAAACTATAAAAGTTCAATGGAGAGGTGAAAGAGTATTTGACCTTTTGCAGCCAATTTCAAAAGATACACGAAGATAGAGGAATTGCGGCAGAGGATAAAATGCAGTATTTGTTACAATCGATGGAGCCAGGGTCCAAAGCAGAGAGATTAGTACTAAGTTTCCCTGCTACTGCTGCAAATTACCCAAAGGCGATAGATCAACTGAAAGAAAGATTTGGACGAGAAGACTTATTAGTACAAATCTACGTTTGAGACCTGTTAACTTTGGTTATGAAAAATGCTGCTACCGGAAGAGCGAAGGCAGATTTACCCTTGCTTTATGATGAACTTGAAAGTAAATTGAGATCCTTGGAGAGCTTAGGGAAGACTCAAGATAAATACGGAGATTTTCTGACGCCCTTAGTGGAGAGCTACCTGCCTGAGGAAGTGTTGGTCGCCTGGGAAAGAAGCAGAAATCATCAAACAGAATCCGAGGGATCCCGTTCTTTAGAACAGTTGATGAACTTTCTTCGGCAAGAGGTGAAAGGAGAGAGGAGATGGTTCTTTTGACGCGAACCGGCCTCACCCTCCACCAGAATCCATGAAAAAAGGATTATCATGCAACACAGGTAAATAAGGTAGAAACGACGACAGCAGCAGCTTTAGTAAATATGGACAACCCAGGTAAGAGAAATTTAAACTGTAATTTTTGTAATTAGTCGCATCCAAGTGAAAAATGTTATTCAGCAAAGAAAATGACAATAGCTGTTAAGCAAAATTTATTGTTAAAAAAGGGGCATGCTTTTCTTGTCTCAAAACTGGTCATTTAAGTAAATTCTGTAATATTAAAAATCACAATTAAATTGTTCTCATTGTAATAACCATCACTTTGAAATAATGTGTTCTGAAAAAGAAATGAAAACAAAATCGATTCCAAAATCGGAAAGTTCTCTCTCTAACTCCAGCAAAAGCAAAACTGTATTTTTGCAAACGCTTTGCGTTATTATTCGGTGTCAAAAGGTCAGGAAAAATTAATCCGTGCTATGATTGATAGTGGATCTCAAAGTACTTACGTTAGCGAAAATGTAATAACTCATCTAAAAGCACTTCCGCTTAGAAGCAAACCAACGCCTTTACCACCAGACCGAGTAACAGACTGTGCACCTTTTAAAATTGTAGGAATAGATTTGGCGGAGTCTTTATTTTTGAAAGATGGAAGAAAAGTGTGGATAAAACTTTGTTTACTTCCGCGGTATACCGTGCTATTCATCTTGAACTTGTTAATTCCCTAACTTCTGATGCTTTTCTTTTGGCCCTTAGATGCTTTATTGCTAGGCGTGGTCAGCCACGAACAATCTATTGCGATAACGGAACTAACTTTCGAGGCGCTTTTAATGATCTATCAAAATTGAATTGGAGCAAAATAGTGGAAGAGACTAGAACTCCAAAAATATTATGGAAATTTATCCCACCTACTGTGGCTTGGTGAGAAAGGCTGGTCTGCACTGTAAAAGAATTGTTTTTTTTTTTAAGCGTACTTTGGGTAGATCAGTGTTAAAATATGATGAATTGTATACTGTGCTTTGTGATTGTGAATCCATTATAAACTGTAGATCATTAACATATGTCAGAAAACCCGGAAGAATTGATTCCTCTTATCCCTAGCATGTTTCTTATCAGTAATAAAAACTCAAACATTGAGGATATTGAAGAATTACATTCGAACAGCCTTAACAAAAGAATAAAATGTCGGAGTAAACTGTTAAAAGATCTACGCCAACGCTTTAGGAATGAATACCTTAGTCAACTTATACAAAAACATAATGAAAAGCAATCGCGTGAACCTCAGATTGGAGAAGTAGTTTTAGTTGGAGATAACAAAAAACGATTCTTTTTGGGCATTAGCCAAAATTATTGAATTAATTCCAAGGCTTGATGGCAAAATTCGCCCGGTTAGACTTAAAACTCAACACGGAAAATTTTTTGCGACCAATACAGCGTATCTACCCTTTGGAGATACGCTCAAATGAAAATCTTCAAAGAGGTCTGGAGGAATCAATTCCCACTGTATCTGAAACTCTGTCACCCGATGAGGTAATACTTAAAAAATACACCTCATCCGGGAGATGTGTGAAGAAACCAAAGAGACTGGATTTATTTAATAGAATTTGTTATGTGCTTGAGACTCTTTCTGAGTCTCAAGGGAGGAGGATGTTGCAAAATGTAGCGAAATAAAAGTGCCGCTAGGCGGCGTTCTTTTGTGACGTCAGTCTGCGAGCTGACGAATATATTCAGAGAACTGGTTGGACGCTCGGCGGTTTCCGAACGCTTATTTTTTATGTATTTTAGTGTGCCGTCCTCAGTAGAATAAACCAATAATTATCTTGAAAGACGTCTAGTCTTATTTTGACCAAAGTTACTCAGCATCTGGTAGATGCACCTGCAATTGAATTTCTAGAACAGGATTGTGTGATAATGAGATATTAAACTTCAATTATAATGATAATGAAGTTTGAAAACTTTTAAAAAAAATTACAGTTAACTTACTCTGATTAATGATTATTATTTACATGAATTATTTCGAAACTTTCTCATGGTAAAATTTGTATCGCTTTGCTTCTTACCAGATGCCAAAAAACTATTTTATTAAATTGATTGCTTTTTAAAACCATAAATCTTCTGAATATTGCCAGTTAAACACATTCTTTATAACCCAGCAAAGGTTTGTCCATAATTATATCATTACGAGTTCCAATGTATTTATATTATATTATGCAATAATCATCGTTATAATTAAGCATGGAAATATTACTTAACTACTACTGAAAGTCTTCCTTTAGACTATTAATAAGAATATTTTATAATGCTTTGTTACAAAACTATCTCGCCTGCGCTCATACGCATAATAGCGACCCTTTAGGTGTGTCTGGAGGGATGTTTGGCTCATCCGATTGCTCTGGTAGTTTACAACAAATATTGATACAGTTCACCGAGTATCCTATATAAATGTCAAGCTTTAGAAAATAAGAAAAGTTGCATGACTTTTTTGGAAGCTGTTAAGCGTCTGTTAAAAGTTACCGCCGATGGAACGTACTGATTATTAATTTTTAAAGGTGTGTTTTAAAACATACATAAAAATCAAAATTTAGAGTTTGAGAAAAGTTAGTACTGTTTTTTACCAACCTTTAACACCTGTTCTCTCGAACCACAAGACGCAGAAACTCGACGAAGGTACCAAAATTTCGGGAATGATCCCAGGAATCCGTTTTGACCATTTATATCCCGATATTACAATTAGTTAAAAAGATATTAATTAAAAACGCACTTATTATGCACGTGGCGCCATCTGCGGATAATCGGAAAGATCATTTATTTCCAATGGAAAATTCCAACTTCTTTTTTTCCCCAGAGGTTTTTAAAAATTTTTAAAAATTATAATAAAATTATATATATACTAGCTGTACCCTGCCACGCGTTGCTGTGGCTCAGTCATGTTTGACAGAAAGGACATATTTTCAGTATGTTAAATAATTTGCATTGCACGTATGATCTTTTATAAAAAAAAATGTAAAATATATATACGAAAAACTTTCCTTAACTGATACTTATAATTTGTTAACCAAATGCCTGAAGTTATTACAGCTTATTTTTGTCCTTATGTCATGTTATGAACCTAAATTTATTTACATTGTCTTTAAAGTGGCGACCTCAAGTTTGAAGATAATTTTTAAATGGCTCCACTCTGGATTCATTGAGGGAATTGGGTTAGTTTTACAATGCTTATGTATATTTTTATTAAATCAGAGGTGTGTTCACAAATGCATATTTATCCAAACAATGTCACTTGGAAACATGAATTGTACTTCCAGATGTCATATAGGAAATGTTTTGATTCCGCAGTATATCTAGCAAGTAAAATTTGTAATGGCTCTGTTCTCCGAGTTGAGGCAGTTTAATTTTTCAGTGGTACAAAACATTCCTTTGGTTTCTCCCTTAAAGTCTAGAACATTGCGCAATAAGGATACACTTCCATCATTGTGTAAATGAGAACATGCTGCCTGAACCTAGAATCTTCCACTGGGTTGTACCGGGATGCAAGTTGACTGTTATTGTGTGATTGCTCACCACAAAATCATGTTTGATGCAGATGTGCTATTTCTGGTTAACATCTTTCTGATGTTGTAAAACACGAATGATGTGCTCGCAAATGTGCATCCTCGAGTCTGTCTGCATGTTGCTCAGCTGCACCCTCAGCCTGTGTTTGTGACATTCTTTGTCTGTTTTTCTTGTTTGCTGATATCCATTCTTTCTCAGTTTGATGTGCAATTACACTCATTGTAGTACTTTTGCCTTGCAAGTATGACAACCTAAGCTTGATTTCCCGCAAGGCATTATTTTTATCTAGTGAAGCCAATTGACTGCACTTAAAAAGAAAAACAATTCAAACAAAGCATATAAAATTTCTTAAAAACTTAAAACTACACTTGAAAAGGAAATTAAAACAAAAACATATAAAATTTCAAAACATGAAAAAAAAAGAAAAATCAGAAACAAAAAGAAAAGGAAAAAATAAAAAATGCTAATGAAATATTTAACTTTAAACGGGCATCAATTGACACCGCTGAAATTCAATGCAATGAGAGGCTGAAGGTATTTTTAATCGAATACGCCAGGAAAATTCCAATATAAACACGGATTTTGCAGCAGAAAACTATGACAAAGTGTTGATAATGATGGGAGTATTTTTGCAATTCACAATTCAATTAGTATTAGCAATTGTTATCAACAAAGTTAAGGGCCTATCTTAAAAACAGAGTGGTTTATATCTAGACACAGACAGCTTTTCACATGGACAATTATTTGTTATCTGTGTACTTAAATATTAGCATCACCACAGCCAAATTACCGCCATGCAAATCGCAACATTTTCCCTCCATTTCTTTTTTCATAAAAAAAATGCTAGAATCTTTTAATGTTTAGATATTAAGGTACGATATACATGGCATCAATTTTGTTACAGTCATTCTAATACATAATTACTGATGTGTGTTACAGAGCAGCAGTCACCAATTGGTGATGTGTGAAAAATTTTGGATGGTATGCAGAAAAATTGGGAAATTATTTATACTTTTATGAAGAGATTAAGTTTAAAAAAAGATGAACAACAAAACAACATATTACGGAACACGAATTATTCTTTACTAAAAGCTTTTAGTTACTGAAATAACTAAACAAAAAAAAAACATAATTCCTGAGGTTAGCGATTTTGGTAACCTCAACCATTTTTTGGAAAATTGTAGGCAAAACACTTCAGTTTGTTGATTGTTGCTTTTCATGAAGCTTATTTGGTTCACTCCTAGAAGAGCCTACACCCTTGGGGCGAATTACTTTGGTTGGCGATAATTGCGCCATCTTGGTAACCCTACTTTTAAACACTACATATGCACACCCTAACTATTTCTAGCATTTTTGTATTTTGTGGGTGCGCATTTCGAATTTCATTTTGTTGTTGGTCTCCGGGCTGGTTGCATGTGTGAGGGAATCTACTTTAGAATTTTTTACTTTGTTGATTGTGAAAGGTAAGAAAGAATTGATTGAATGGTGTATGAAGGAAGGATTGATTGCTTCGAGTTATGAATGTCCTAAATGTAATGATCAGTATGATGTAACATGGTCGACAATAAAACGCTTTCTTCGAAATCGTGCCAGCCACGCTGAATGTATGTTCGACCATTACCTCGCAGAATAAATATGGCGGCGTTCACACGATCATTCGCTTAGCGATGAGACCTTTAAGACTTTTTTAAAATCTGTTGTTACGCTGTCCCCTCCAGCAGTAAGAAAGTGCTGTTTTTATATTTTTTTATCTCAAATGTTTAATTTCTGTATTGCTTACATATATTTTCATTATGCATCCACCTTATCCCGCTATATTTCCTTGCCACCATTGTCGCTTTCGCTTGGCACCATCTTGTTCTGGCTTGGCGCCTTTTTTTGGTTTGTCGCCAAGGGTGTGGGCTCTCTAGGATTTTACCGCTTATTTTCAGGGCATAGAAGATTAAATAAAGACTTAAATATAGCTATAGTGCTCCACCACATAGAGGTCAATCCTATTAGTGAAACGCTAATTATAAAGTTATACATTAAGTGGTTCATGAAGTGTTGAAAAATGGCAACTACTGCTTTAAAGCAGGCACAGCAGACAATTTCTGTATATATACAAACAATAAAGCAACACAAAATGTCTACTCATAAGCATTGTAAAATTAACCCTTTCACCTCAAGAAGAGTCATTTAATTTGTTTTCAAACTTGGCACCTCTTCTATGGAGACAATGCAAATAATTTTAGATTCATACCATGACAAAAAAAAA
Organism: Trichonephila clavipes; assembly: GCA_019973935.1. Lineage (NCBI taxonomy): Eukaryota > Metazoa > Arthropoda > Arachnida > Araneae > Nephilidae > Trichonephila > Trichonephila clavipes. The sequence goes on along the minus strand of BMAU01017569.1, from coordinate 561,819 downwards.
AAAAAACCATAATAACTTGGGAGTATTCTGTTAACAAATTACAAATGAAATCAATCTGTTTAGAAAAGTTCTGTTAATGTATATTTCCACATTTTTTATAAAAAAAAATCATACCTCAAGTGCAAGCAGTTAAAGATATTAGAAATGTGTGCTTTCTCTTTTTTCTTTTCCATCAGACTGAGCCACAGGAAAACATGATTGGGTACAGCTAGCTAGCTATAACAAACTTAAATGATAAAAAGCTATCAAAAACCAATTATTAACAACAAATTATCTATTTGATAAAATCACCAAAAAAAGTTGCAAACAAAGGTTCTTGGGTACTGTTGCAATTATACCAACCCTGATTTTGTTCGCATTATACACGGTGAATTGGCAATTAAGTGCTAATGTGTCCAATATGGTTGCGATAATACATAAATATCAAAACAAACACAAAATATACATCAGAAAATTCTTAATTTTTCACAGTAACACCAAATAAAATTTTGAAATTACACAAAATAGATATTTCGTGAGTCTAATGTTATTGCCCCAACTATTAAAAACTACAATAACTATTTCGTGGAAAAATTCACTACCAAGTGCAAAAAAGTATTAATATTGTGCACAAACTGGCTTAGAATGTTCTTCCCTTATTGAATGCATATTGCAGTATTTGGCGATGTCTTTTGATTTTAGGTAAATGGCCGACTAAAGAAAAAATATAAGTACCATAAAAATTATATATTAATTTAATTTAGATTCATTGGAGAAAGATAAAATACTGTAAAGTCCGGCATATAACGCACACCCATACTTTCAAGCTGCAATTTTTAAATTTTAGGTATATTCGCTATATAATGTGCACCCCTTTTTTACGAAGAAACCTGAAATGTACAAATGCAATGCTGTTACGTTTAGAAGCGACTTATTCAAGGTGTTTATCTAAGCAATTGCAAAAATAGTATACTTTTAGAACTACCATCTTTTAAGTTCAATAAGAATGTCATGTCTTTTAAATAAATAGTATTTCGAAATATTTAGAAGTATAACTTTTTTATGCTCATTTATTTTTTAATTTTTAAAGCCCTCATTTTTATACCCAGCGTATAACTCGCACCTGTAAATTTTGATCTTATTTTTTGTGTTCAAAGTGCGCGTTATAAGCCGGATTTTACGGTAGGTGGAAGATTTTAACCGGTATACTACTCGCTAAACACATACATAGTGTACAGAATTAAATTTAGTATTTTATATATAAAAAGTATCCAAAGTAAATATTCTGTGCTTAAAAATAAATTGAAAAATGATATACAATACGAACAGTAATTGACATGAAAAGAGCTGAACTATCTTTATCAACGCGAAAGTAAAATTTGAAAAACTAATTACAATCTTATGACAACCTGCTTCCTCAACATGTATTTGAGCCCTCTGTCTGTTTTGCTCATTCACTGATGCTTACTCTAATTTGATCAGCATTTATTCCTCGCACTGCGTTTGCTTGGCCAGTATGATGACCTAAGTTCAAGTTTCTGCAATACAATTTTATGTACTCAAGACGATTGACTGCAGTTAAAGTGAAGGTTTAAAGAAAAACATGAAATTACAAAACAGCTCTGAGCGGGCCTTGTATCCGAATTCCTTTGAGGCCCTTTTTCAGATATGAGCACTATGTAAGCGGAATTGTAATAACATTCGTTGGGGCTCTTGCATCATTGATACAGCGGTGGCTCTACGTACCGTACAAAAACAAACCATAATAACTTCCAGTATTTTTTTTAACAAATTACTAATGGAATCTGTTTAAGAAGGTAATAATCTTATAAAGCAATGAAAAACAAAATAAGGTGCAATATTTTGATGACTCAAAATCAGAAAATCTTAATTTTAACATTTGTATTTCAATACTAACATCAAATGAAAGGTACTTACGTATTATCGCAACCTATTAGCGATATTGTATAAGATGAAGCACGATTGCCAATTCCGCGCGTACAACATCTGCGAAAATGGAATGGCCAACTTTGCGAGTTATCATTAAAGTTGGCGATTGTTGCGATAATACGTAAGAATCAAATGAAGTTTTAAAAGTTGTCTAAAAAAGAAAAAAACATTCCTATTAAAAACTCCGTTGATTAATTTGGTCACATTAAAATACCTCTCCAAGTGGGAAAAAATTATTGTTTCCAATTGATTGATTGATTGATATTAACGTCGCACTGTTTAGCTACACGAGGGCTTTTGGCGACGGACCACGTAATTTTGAACCATGGTCAAGTGACGTGGACGACACCTGAGCTGGCACCTCCCTCTCCTAACTACCACACCACACCAACGGGAGGACGTTTCAGCTCTCGACAGATTTAACGTGCATCGCTGCCCTACACGGCTCGAACCCGTGATAATGCAAGCCACGGTCCGATACCTATACCACTCGGCTATCGCGGACACATTGTTTCCAAACATTGAATGTTATATCGTGGCATTTGGCTATGTCTGTTTATTTCAGGTAAATGGTCGACGGAAACTATTTGGTAGAAAAATAAGTAACGAACAGAAAAAAGTCAATTATGTTAGTTTCATTTTCGCTTAATTAAGAGAAATAAATTTAGCTTAAAATTACAGAAAAAACACGATGTAGATTTTAATGAAACTCATAAACATCCCGCCATAATGCTATCAAACTGTTGCCAAACCTACAAAACAAAATTTGAGTTCTTGAAAGAATAATTTTTAAAAAAAGATTTATTCGAAAAACAATCCCAATTACGTATCAAAGGGCAATAAATAGATAAATATGACAACGTATAAACATAACCATAGAAGAGTTATACAATAATTTGGAAAAATCTAAGTGTAAAGTTTAAATTTTCGCGTTCAAAGCGAATCGTGACGTCATATGACGTCATAACAGAAAAAAAAATTAAATTTTAAAAAATTTAGAGAGAATTTCGAAATAAAAAGTACATAAGATCCTGACCAGAGACAAATGCAACGTTGTGTCAATATTTCAGATTAATCCATTCAGAACTTTTTGAGTTATGCGCGCATACACAAACCAACACAACATTTTTATATATATAGATATATATTTCTTTCATCAGTCTTTATCAAATGAAGTCAGAATTTTTTTTTTATTTTAAAGGTATTAATCACGTTCTGAAATTGGAAGTTTTATCTACAAGTTGCAGATAAAACAAACGCAATATTTTTTTAAAAAATACTTACGTAAAGAAATGTTTAAAATTATTTCAAATTAAATTTAGAAATTACGTTTTTTTTAAATATGGAATGGTTTGCTATTCTTTTTAAATAAAAAACATTCAGGCAGAATTTCTCTTTGAATAACACATTCATAACAATTCAAACTAATTACACTGTAAATGGTTTTCTTTAACTACTTTTTTTTAAAAAAAAAAAGTGAAATTTTTGTAGTTAAATTAGGACATCAGTTCCTTTTTTTGAATACGAATTATAAGTTGTTCCGCTTAAACTTTCTTTCATGTTAATGAAAAAAATATTTTACACTAAAAAACAGTTCATGCTTTTCTTTTTCCGCGTGTAGAACAATATTATACGTAATCTGTGCAAAGATTGATAAAATATCTTAAAAATTACGGTTAAAAAAAACATCTTTCTTTCAATTTACTTACTTTACAATTTTTTAAAAATATTTTCGGAACTTTTTTTTTCCAGAGGTTTTTAAAACACGATCTAATTTTGTAATTTTGAAAATTTCTATTTTTCCGTTTATTTCCATACATAAAGTATTCTTTTTCTAAAAAAAATGTACTTTTGCATTTCCGGTGGCTGCAAAATTAAACGAAAAAAATTGCCTAAAATATCAGTAATAATTAATTAATTCTAATTACATTCTTTATTTTTGTTTCATACTTTTTGATTACAAAAGCAATCGTTTCAATAGCTATCTGTAAATTTTTCTTTTATTAATTACTTATAGAAGTTTGATTTAATAAATATATATATGTTTTTTTAAAAGGATTATTTCTATTATTTCATTACCAAATGAATTCGTTGTCAATTAAAAAGTACATCGTCTATTATTTATATGAAGTTTGAAAGCATTAACTTAAAAATGAAGCCCGAAAACAAATCTTTTACTTAAACGAATAACGAAATGAGATATTGAAAAAAATCTACCTTTATTTTAAAGCTCCCCAGACGTACCTGTAGTTTTGTTGGCTAACTCGCTGCTTTATAAACGGCAGTTCCCGGGTTCGAAACTAAAGAGGAATAAACTTTCAATTTCGCATTACGCTACTGTTTAAAGATTAATATTTTTTTTAGTGGAATGAAAAAGGTTAAAATTAAAATGATATAAATTCTTTGTTAATTAAAGAGTACATCGTCTATTATTTTGGATCAAAATACATTTTAGAGACATTTTTTACTCTTAGTATCAGAATCGTTTTCTTTTTATTGCTTCACTTTAATAATTTTTTAATTCTAACGTACGACTGTTAAGACCTTAAAACATCTCGGAAAGATCATTTTAAAATTTTTTTAGTGGAATGAAAAAGGTTAAAATTAAATCAGTTATTTTTTTAATGTTTTTTATTACATGTATATATATATATATATATATATATATATATATATATATATATATATATATATATATATAGGCTTTCCCCCATACTGTTTTTTTTTCTAACTTATATCTATATATATATGAAGGAGAAAAGCGACTCACTCACTGACTGACTGACTAACTAATCACGATATCTCCCGAACTATTCAACCTACAGACTTTAAATTTGGTAGGTAGGTTCCCTTCATGGAGTAGACATCAGCTAAGAACGGATTTTGCAAAGTTCGAACCCCAAGGGGCGTTACGGGGGTTTAAGGGGCGTTATAGATAATTACTTCCATTACTAAACTATTAGATGTACAGTCGTGAAACTTGGTACACAGATTTCTTTCATAAAGTAGAGATTCCCTACATAATTATTTTTACGAAAATCGACCTCCAAGGGGCGTTGAGGGCGCTTCAGGGGCGTTATACATAATTATTTCCATTTTTAAACTATCAGACGTACAGTCTTGAAAAAAAATTTGGGGTAAGCGGATTCCTTTCATAAAGTACAGATCCCCTAAAGAATGGGTTTTGTGGAAATCGTCTCCCAAGTGGCGTTGTAGAGACTTAAGTGGCGTTATAGGCAATTAACTCCTTTTTTAAACTATTAGACGTAAAATCTCGAAATTTAGTGAGCTGATTCCATTCACTGAGTAGAGATCTGTCATAAGATGGGCTTTGTAAAAATCGTTTCCTAAGTGGCGTTGCGGGGGCTGAAGGGGCGTTATACATAATTATTTCCACTTTAAAACTATTAGATGTACAGTCTTGAAATTTGGTAAGCGAATTCCTTTCATGGTGTAGAGATCCGCTACGATACAGTTTTGGGGGAAATTGATCCCCAAGTCTCACTGAGGGGGGATTAAGGGGCGTAATAGATAAATATTTCTGCTTTTCAACTAATAGAACCACCTGCTTGAAAATTAGAAGCAGTAGTTCCGTTCATGGAATAAAGTTCCTTTTACAAAGATTTTTGCGAAAACGGACCCCCAAAGGAGTGGGGTTGCGAGGGATTAAGGCGTGATATAGAAAAATCCCGTTTTTTGAATTTAACTCATTTACTTGAAATTTGTTGAGCACTTTTCTTTAGTTGAATAGAGTTCCACTAAGAATGGATTTTACGGAAATCAACTAAAGGGGAAAGTGGGGAGAGTTATTGGGGCGTATTGATAGACAAAATTCCCGTTTTTGAACTGCTAAGACTATAATAATAAAATTTGGTTTGCATGCTTCTTTTGCTGAATTGGAATCCACTAAGAGTGCCGTCAACGAGGTATTGATGATAAAAATTTCGTTTTTGCTCTGTTAGATTTAGACTTGAAATTCAGAGCACGCATATTTATTTTATGGAGTAGAGATCCACTGAAAGTTGCTTTGGTGGAAATCCACTTGATTATTAGGTTAAGTGAGCGAAAAAAATCTTTCTACTTCTATTTTAGATATAAATAGAAATTAGATATTATAATTTATGTTCTTTTAATATCAAAGGGCAAGAGTGTAACTGCTATAAATATATTTTTCAATACAATCGAATTCTTAATGCTAGATATCAATAATTAATATATATGTAAACAGTATACATATACACAACATCGTGAAATACCCAGTGAAGCGGGTGGGTAACGGCTAGTATATTTATATGTTTAATCAAACATTCAAAAAAAAGCAATCGTTTCAATAGCTATCGGTAAATTTTTCTTTTATTTATTACTTACAGAAATTTGAATTTTATAAATATATATGTGTTTTTTTAAAGGATTATTTCTATTATTTCATTATTAAAGGAATTCTTTGTTAATTAAAAAGTACATTGTCTATTATTTTGGATCAAAATACATTTTAGAGACATTTTACGTTAGCTATATGTAACGATTGATTAATTCATGAAAATCTGAAATCTATTTTATTATTTTAGATTCTTAGAAACTAACTATTATTTAAAAAATGAACGTTTTTTGTTTTACTCTTAGCATCATAATCGTTTTCTATTTATTGCTTTACATTAATAATTTTTTAATTCTAACGCAATATTTTTTTTTTTTATAAGTCATACATCGAAATTTGAAGCTATATCTTATCTGTGAGAAGGAGGGGAAGATAGAACAATAATTTCACACTAAAAAAAACCGTGTTTGGGCTATAGAGAGGGGAAAGAAACCTGTCTTAAATCAAAATAAGTGGAATGGAACAAATTTCGAAAAAGGGAAATTTTTTGAAATAATTTTAGAAATCCCTCACATTGTGCGCATACAAACACACACACAGAAATGCTGGTGTCATGAGGAAAAGAGAAAGCCAGAGCAACGCCGGGCTAAGCGGTCGAGGGTGGGAAGTCATTTTCAAAATGAGTATTATAAGTTCTGATTTTGTGAAAGAAAGGGAAAACTTATAAAATTAGAGATAGCCCGTGCAACGCCGGGCCATGCAGCTAGTCATATATATTTCATTTGAAAGAAAATAAGTCTGGGGGCCTTGGGATCTTGGTATAGAAGTGCACTTGTGAGGTATTAGAATTTTAGGGAGCATGTTTTAAAATATGTGGAAGAAAACAGTGTGCACAGTGAGTGTTCGCTACTATAGAATAAAGATTTGCTGGTTACAGGAATTAGCTTTTCTTATGGATATTATGTAACACTTAAATAATTTAAGTTTAAGATTACATGGAAGAGATTATACTTTTTCCTAACTATTTGGTTCTATATCTTCTGCGAACAAACTTATGTTTTTTCTTCTTGACTTTGGAGAAACAAGTTTAACACATTTCACAGAAGTAATTTGATATAGGGGGTAACTGCGCTAAGCGCTGCTTGGCGCGATAAGATCGCTACTAGCAGAGTTTGCTGAACTTGGAATGAAATCCAATATGGTGGCCTAATGGTAATTTAATGATACACAATAATTTTAAAGAATTGTTTTGAAATACATTGAAATGTATTTCAAATAAAGGATATAAGAAGAGATTGAGAATAACCTAGATTAATCAATAAATAATGAATATCAATAATATGTAATAAAAAGCAGCATGTAGTAATAATAGTATTATAAGCAGCATATAATAATCTTATATTATTTTATCGTAATTATATATAATATTCATTTAGTACGATTTAATAACATTTATTAGAATTAATAATTACATAATATAATTTAATAGTAATTATAAAAAAGAATAATCGTCGAATTGTTAAAAAATAAAAATACATAAGATACTCTTATTACATAATTATAAAGAAATAGCAGTAATAGTTATAAAGAAATAACAGTAATAGCCACAAAGAAATAACAGTAATAGCCACAAAGAAATAACAGTAATAGCCACAAAGAAATAACAGTAATAGCCACAAAGAAATAACAGTAATAGCCACAAAGAAATAACAGTAATAGCCACAAAGAAATAACAGTAACAGCCACAAAGAAATAACAGTAACAGCCACAAAGAAATAACAGTAACAGCCACAAAGAAATAACAGTAACAGCCACAAAGAAATAACAGTAACAGCCACAAAGAAATAACAGTAACAGCCACAAAGAAATAACAGTAACAGCCACAAAGAAATAACAGTAACAGCCACAAAGAAATAACAGTAACAGCCACAAAGAAATAACAGTAACAGCCACAAAGAAATAACAGTAACAGCCACAAAGAAATAACAGTAACAGCCACAAAGAAATAACAGTAACAGCTACAAAGAAATAAGAAAATATGTAATAATATTTATAAATATATGTTAAAAGAAACAATTATAAATAATGAATATTAGATGATTATTAAAAAAGTAATAATTGCATTTTTGTATTACATAATGTATGTTAAAATTAATAATTCTAATTACAAAGTAGTGAAAGCTTGCAATATGAAACTTGCACACTGCAAGTTCCTTCAACGAATTGCATCGAACAAAGAATGTAAAAAAAAAAAAAAAACATTTTTAAGACGTAAAATAAAATGAAAATTAACGATTTATATAGCGATAATTAAAAGCACAACACTTATTCTTCTAAGAAAATTAATATTCTAGTACTCATTCATTTTAGAAATATTCATATTCCAAAATTGCACAGTATTAAACAGAAGACGCAAACACTAGAAAAATTACACTGAAAATGGTTAAATTTTTACAGAAATTAGAAATTTTAATTAAAATCGTCTGAAATTAAAAGGGTTACAGCGGGAAAAAACCCCAATAAAAGTTATTTCTAATATACGTTATCCCCATGGCAACCACATTGGCAGACGATACAAATATTAAGGTAACCATATTGTAATGTTATATTGCCCATCTTGTTGAGCATAAACAACAAATTGGCACTATTACCCCCGATATCAAACTAGCACCCATTTCACTTTAAGAGGACTTGGCACCCTTTGAGCAAACTTCTTTATTTACGTATTTAAAAATTATATTTTAACATTTTACACAATGTTTCTATTCAAGAAAATGTTACCAGATGAAAATTTTCATATATTATTCACACAATTTTAAAAATTTAAAATTTTTGAAGAAAATTTTAAAATTCTACTCCTTTTGCAAAAATTAATTTTTTGACTTGAAATTTTTTTATAATATTCTTATGGATGTTCTTAACAACTTTATGGATCGATTTTAGAATCACTTCATTCGTTTTCGAGAAAAAAAAATAAAATGTTGATATACAGGCTAAAAATCAACGAAAAAGCCAACATGTCTTACATTTTATTTTTTTTTTTAAAAAAGTATTCAGTTTATAGCAAAACGGATCCCAAATTTTATTACATGCTTTATTTTTAACACGCAGGAAAAAAATTGAAGTGATTGGTAAATAATTGTCGAAGGAGTAGCATTTTGAATGCACTAAGGTTTCGAAAAACACAAACTGAGAAAAACCACTTTAAAGTTTATAATTCTGAAAAAATAATTATTATAAGCTTAATTAAACTTAAAATGCCACTTTAAGATATTACTTATACGTTTTTCTTTAAAATAATTGCATTTTCATATGTTTTCAACTCACACATTTTTATAAATGATCAACTTTTAGAGAGTACTAATTGCACAAGAAAAACTTTAAAAAAAAAAATTTTTCTGTCACGACAGAAATTTTAGCTGTTTTTCTTCTTATAATATTAAAGTATTACATTTGTATGAAAAATATATCAGGAATAAGAACTGAAATTATAAAATTATTAATATAAAATGCCTTAATTTAAAAATTTTACATGCACACATTTCACAAGGAAGAAAAATTACATTATTGTATTGCCTCGGAAATATTCTGCTTTTAATACTACACAATCTTTTTTATAGTTATTATTTCTATTTATAAAATAGATTTTTTTTATCATAACGCATTTAGCTTTTTTTTTCTAAAAAGGGGGTGTGGCTGAATTGCCTAATTTGTTTTCAAATAAAGTTTTATTCAACTTCCGACATGCACAAGTGATATATCAATCGAAAGATAATAATGCAAAGAATAAGATTAAATGAAAATAAAAAAAACTATAGGTTTGTGATTTTTAGGGTACTAAGTCTTCTTAATGCAGGAACTATATCTACCAAAGTTAATTTTACTCTATGGTGCGATAGATTAAAAAATTTAATATCCATTTTGCAGGATTCATTTAGTGCTAGGTTTGATGATTTTGTTAAAAAAATGCTGATCTTTTCTAATTTCTCGGCAAAAATGAACTAGTTTGATATTATGGGGCAACGCCCCAACACCGCTTTTTGTCGCTGGAATGGAATCCAAGATAGCGGCCTAGAGGTAACAAATTGTCAGGAAGATAATTTTAAACTTGAACGAATTTCATCGAACAAGGAACTTACAAAAAAAAACACCTTTAAAAAGTAAAATTGGACGATTTATAGCAATAATTAAAAGTACAGCACTCATTCTTTTCAAAAAATACCTTAGTACTCACCCATGATATTAGAAGTATTCGCATTTGAAAATAGCACAAAATAAAACAGAAGGCTGAAATAATAGCTTGAAGAGCAAATGAAATGAAAATGGTTACATTTTTAAAGAAATCGAATTAAAACTGACTGAAATTAATAGGGTTACCTCAGGAAAAAAACAAAAAAAATTATTTCTAATATATGTTATCCCCATGGCAACCACATTTCCAAATGATAAAAATATCAAGGTAACCATATTGTAATGTTATCACCCACCCAACTTGGTGCCGAAAAACGGAGACAGGGTGCATAATGCATCTACCCCACGTTAATTGTTACCCACCTGAAATCCAAATTGGAATTATTGAACTGCAGCACCATACTACACAGCACATTGAATAAAATAAGCTTATTTCAACTGCAAGTGATCCAAATTAGGTACTTACACTGCAGCAAAATGGGTGCCACGCAAAAAAATCATGCCATTATATTCAAACAAAAAGATTCTTACATGTTTTATAGTTGAAAAAAAATCTATTTAATCATATTTTAACAGAAAATGATGCCAATTTTAACAGCGGTTATGTTAATATGAAAGTACTCCGAATTAGGCAGAATTTTGGGCCAACAAGAAATTCCCCAAATTTATAGGATTTGGCTGCCAGATATTACTGTAAGTTTGGATTAGCATATGTTTGTGAACAAATGTGTTCAATTATGAACAAAATAAAGTCAAACTATCGGTCAAAATTAATTTCTATTCACCTGAAACAAGTTAATATTGCCAGTACCTTCAAGAACTAATCCTAATAGATGACTTGGTAAAATAACTTCAAATTCAAAAGCTGCATTAAGTATTGACTGTTTAAAAATTATTTAGAATTAAGTGTTTCAAGAGTTACTCATTTTCTTTTCCTAACCTAATTAACTGTGCATGTGGAACTGTAAAAGGTTTGTTAGTCGAAAAACCTCAATTGGTGTGATACTTCTGTTTCATATATATTAAATTATTTTTAAAATTCTACAACTTAAACTTTCATAAAAAGTGTGCTATTTGCATAAAAATCCCATAATAAGCCTATAATTAGCACTTTTTGGTTGACTGGAAAGGGAACGCATAATTTTTTTTTATCAGATAATGGCTCTCTTTCCAAAAAGGTTGGCAAACCCTGCTTTAGAAAGTTCCGTGTTCGATTAAAAAGTGTTTTGGGTACCTTAAAAATCAAATTCTCTTTCAGTTTCTTAAGGTAAAAGTGTAGTATAAGGGGGCCACTTGGCACAGTCTTTTTTTGGCGACTAAAAGCGGTCGTCAAAGTGCTTTTTTCACAATTATTTATTTTAGCATGAATTCAATATCTCACCATGACATTTAGATAAAAATCGCCAAATCCGATGATTGATTGATTGAATATTAACGTCGCACTGTTCAGCTACACGAGGGCTTTTGGCGACGGACCACGTAATTTTGAACAATGGTCAAGTGACGTGGACGACACCTGAGCTGGCACCCCCTCTCCTAACTACCACACCACACCAACGGGAGGACGTTTCAGCTCTCGACAGATTTAACGTGCATCGCTGCCCTACACGGCGGGTCTTTAGTGGTACTGGGCTCGAACCCGTGACAAAGCAAGCCACGGTCCGATACCTATACCACTCGGCTACCGAGGCCTCGGTAGCCGAGTGGTATATCGGACCGTCGCCAAATCCGAAGAAAAATCGCTAAATCCGATGTGGCTCCCCTATACTACCAGGGCCGGCGCTACGGGGGGAGGGGACAAGCCGGGCAGAATAAAAATTCGAAGGAAAAAAAAATTAAAAATGTGTAGGCAAAATATTTACGTTTTCTGTGGAGTCCTAAAGTTTTTTTTTTTAAACTAGTATTTATTAGTATTTAAAGTCGTGTTTCCCAACGTTGGTCCCACGGGGGAAGGGAGAGGGGGTGATAAAGAAGAATTTCGGCATCCGGTTCCTTCTCTTTCAACTAATTTCCTATAACTGTTACTGTTTTGTATACGTGAATTCGGGTACTATTGAAAGAGATAGATTTTGGCAGAGATTAGTCTCAACAAAAGTGATGAAAAGCACGGTCAAGTTTTATGAAAGAAAAGGGGCAGGATGACCCTGAGAAAAAGACCCTTTTTCGAAGAAAACTGAGGGAATCTTGTGTCAATTTGACTTCTGAACTAATTCTTTTAGTTTCCTGTGCTTAAACAGACAAGACAAAGTAGGACAACAAAAAAAAGAATATTTTCATTTTCAAATTCTTTTTTAGATTCTTAAGGCCTAGAAATTTTAATCATCGCGTAAGACAAAGTGAGAAGAAAAAATTATTTTGCTACATTTGTGTTTTTTCTATTTATTTATTTATACATAAATATTAATGTCATCAGTTTCGTAGAATGTTTTCATGTTGATTAACATTTTTAAGTATGTATTTTCGTAGCTTGAATGTACCGTAATCTTCTTAAAACATTTTCAATTGACATTGTTATTCAAATGAAAAAAATATTATTTGCCTATCGTATGAAAATAACTTCCTTAGTCGCTTATAAAGGACGATAGGTCATTTAAAATGCAAAACATTAATGAGTTTTGGAGTACTTTCATTAATTATTTACCATACATTAAAGGTCCTAACAGCAACAGCTCGAATTTGAAATACAACGTACTTATATTTATTATGAGGATTTTGTTTTGTAATCGTAATATATTGTGACAATTTTGTTTAATAATAAATGAACTAGTCTGTAATTGCTAAATATTTAATTTATATTGCTTCAAACTGTTAAAATAATTTTCAAAGAAAAAAATAAGTTAATCTTACTTATATAGACATTTTTTCCCCTTTTTTATTGAATGTAACATGTGAAATATATATTTTTTCTAATGTATTCTAAGACTATTAAAAGTTTTCCATTCTTTTGTAAGATTAACTTGAAATATATATATATATATATATATTGCATGCTTTTGCCATTTTAAGAGGAATTTACACAAGATACCTTTTTAATTAAGATCTTTTACACCAGTGATTCCAAAAATAATTTGGGGTCAATGAGGTATAAGTAGGGATTTAAGTGATATTGGCTCTCATTAAACTAGATCGTGAGTTCAATTTTCAAAGAAAATTTAATCAATTGGAAACCAAATTTTACTTATTTAGTAGATGTATTTACTAAATTTAATTTAATGACGTTAATTTGCCCATACAAGGTGACAGCATAAATTTTTTAAAAACACGAACCACACACACACACATCATCTCAGAGTTTCTTCTTTCTAGAGTTAAACTAAAGAAGTATAATACTTTAGGTCCGGAATTTTCTCAAATTAACTCAGACAATCTGTCAGCACGTTTTAACCTACGTTCAACATTTAACTGCCTTTTATTGAGATTTTGAGAATGCTTTGACTATGGTAGTACCACAGTAGGCAATGAATTTACATGTTCATATTTAGAAAAAATGTCACATGACAACGGGAACTGATCGTGGTATACTCTAATGAAGATTTTAAAGTTAAGAAACGGATTCCTGTAATTTTGGCTTTAAAAAAGCAAACCTGTTATTTGTCCAAAATTATGGAATATCGTGAGGAAGTTTTAAATTATTTTTCCTAGTAAGAAGAAGTTTCAGGCAGTTACCTATCTCCAAAACAAAAAAAGAAACTGGACACTACTAACAGAGGATATATAAGGTTAAACCTGACAAGATTGATACTAAATGTAGAAAATTTGTTATTGTAGCGCCAGATTCAACCCTCTCATTAAAATCAATTGTATGTTGCTGTTGCTTGGTTGCTTTATTTAACAGTTATTTTATACATTAATTAATTTTTAATTATATACTTCATCAGTTATAAATTTAATTCTTTTAAAGTAGTAGTAGTACTAGCAGTCAAAAAGACATTCAAGTTGATAAATTTGCGAAAATTCAATATTAATTAAGCAAGGGTCTATCCCATACCGAAAAACATGGCAAGGGGTCTGAGACAAAAAAGTTTCGGAACCTCTGTTTTACACGGTTTTCTGTAGAAGCTTACAAAACTGTTTATTTGCATGCAATAAAAGGGAACATTTATCTTAAAGCAATGTGATAGACAACATTTTTGGCAGTTCCATTTGGAGTGTACAAAAAGATTTTCCTCTCTGCCCACTCTAGAGCAGGCAACATACAACCACACATGAGAAAAGCATGGTGTCTGCAGCAAAAAATGACAATGCATTCCTATGAATGAAGGAATGGAATGGAATGTAGTAAGTAATGTGATATTTGTTGCAGTATTTGCTTGCAGTAAAGTAAATATAACAAAGAGAAGTATTGCAAATTACTTTTACCGCTTTTGTTTAGTAAAGTTTTCTCTAAAATGAACCCATGGCTCAGAACATGCACATGGAGCACTCTTTTTGGCTTAGGAGGCCAGTGAGTGAGAGAATGAGTGAAGATTAACGTCGCACTGTTCAGCTGCACGAGGGCTTTTGGCGACGGACCACGTAATTTTGAACCATGGTCAAGTGACGTGGACGACACCTGAGCTGGCACCCCCCTCTCCTAACTACCACACCACACCAACGGGAGGACGTTTCAGCTCTCGACAGATTTAGCGTGCATCGCTGCCCTACACGGCGGGTCTATAGTGGTACTGGGCTCGAACTCGTGACAAAGCCAGCCACGATCCGATGCCCATACCACTCGGCTACCGCGGCCCTTAGGAGGCCAGAGTGAGGTTGGGATGGAACGAAACCTGTTTAAGAACCTTCCCCATGTAATTTTGTGAATGTGTACCAAATTTCACGTTATTTGGTTGTATGGATCTTGAGTAATAAGGAAACAGACAGACAAACAAATGCGTCATATGTAGATATAGATTTGTTTGAATTCTTGTGTATTACTTTTGTAAGCTTCATGGCATATTTTATAGTGTACCAGTCTTTTAAAGCTGACTGAGCCACAGCAACATTTAGCTAGGTATAGCTAGTTATAACATAAAATTAAATCTTAAAAAGATATCAAAAAGGTAAAATCCTAGGAGGACCCACTGCTGTTTTTGGCGCCAAAAAGCGCCAAATTGAAGGTTTTCAAAAAGGCGTCAATGACGAAAAACTCTTGGGAAGCGCGGGATGAAATGGGCGTTTCGCAAAGATGAAAACGAATAAATACATTAAATTAATCATTATATAAAGAAAAAAACGGAGAAAGCAATGAAATTCATTTTAAAAAAGTATTCTAAAACCAGTGTGTACAACATGATTTACATTTTTAAAAAAGGACGAAAGGGACGTTTCGCAAATATAAAATCGAAGAAATATATGAAATCAATCATTTAAAAAATTTTTTAAAAGGCACTTACCTTACGCTTGCATTTCGTCATGTTCCATTGGTGGATACACCCTTGCGATGGATGCAAGGAATTCATGAAAATTGTCATCCACCAACCTTGTGACCTATTCTTATTAACTTTCAAGTCATTCACCACGAACGCATTCATGCTCTTGCCAAACCAATATCTCGTCAAACGCAAGATAATTATTATAGCAAGTTTGCTTTCGCTAAACCAAGTGCCCTTTCTCACACTCCGAACAACGTCGAGGCGATTATCTTTCGACTGGTTGCGGCAACGCCATTCGTAGCCGTCAACCGTTCCCTTTCGTTCTTGCAAACGCATATTTTTTTAAACCTCGGACATTCATAACGAGAAGCATACACCATTCTACGCCATTCTTAACAATAACCGGTGGAGAGCAAACCTTCTCAAAAACGAAGTCAAATGTCAAAATGACGTTTTTTCGGAAAAGGCGAAAAACGTTGTACTTTTTTTAAGGTTGCCATTTTTTCGGTGATTTGAAAATCCAAATTTTTGGATGAAAAAGAAGGGTTACCATATTGTAACCTTTATCGCTCAAAATTTGGCGACAAAAAAAGGGTCCTCCTAGGATTCAACCAAAACATATTTAAGGAAAATACCAATGATTAATTTTGCCAAAGACATCGCAATGTGTAAAAAAATATTTGCAGTACATAATCGCCAAAAAAAAAAATGTAAGTACTAAAATATAAAAAAACAAAAATTATATATTGAATTAAGGATTAGTGGAGGGAAAGATAAAACAGGCTAAGATAATACTCATAATAATTTAATATTGGTAGGCTACTCATTGTTGGCATGATTTTAAAATCACGCCAAATTGGTGTTGTGGCCAGTCTAATGTTATAGTAATGTACCGAATTAAAGGTACTTATGTATTATCACAACCTATTGGTGACATTATACAAAATGAAGCACATGATTGCCAATTCAACGCATACAAAGTTGGGATTGCCAAAGTGGCGAGTTGTCTTGAATGTTGGCGACTGTGCAATAATACGCAAGTACTAAATAAAAAAATTATCCAAAGTATATATATCCCGAGCATAAAAATAAATTGAAAAATTAAGTACAGTACTAACATTAACTGACATAAAAAGAACTGAACTAACTCTATCAATGCAAAAGCATAATTTGAAAAAATAGGGTACTTACATATAACCGCAACCTATTGGCGACATTATATGAAACAAAGCACATGACTCACAATTCAGCATATATATGACATGCGCGCGAAATCGGGGTTGCCAACTTGGCAAGTTATTTTGAGCGTTGGAGATTGTTAGGATAGTACATAAGTACCAAAAATAATTTATATTACGACTACCTGCTTCCTCAACAGGTATTTAAGCCATTTGTCTGTTTTGCTCATTCTCTGATGCCTATTCCAGTTTGATATGTAATTACTACCAACACTGCTTTCGCTTGGGCAGTATAATTACCCAAGTTTGATTTTCTGCAAGGCAATTTTATGCACTGAAGCCAATAGTATACCCTTAAAGGTTAAAATAAAGACATAAAATTGCAAAATATTATTAATTTCATACTATCTAAAACAGATAACGAAAACGGAAATACTATACTTATGTTAATCGCAGTAATAAGAACTGAAATACCATTATCAATAAAAAGTTTTAGTTTGTGAAAATTATAACCTTCGCATTCTAAAGAAATAAATTCTCCGGAAAAATACTGAAATTGTAAGTTGTAATTTATAAGCAAAATCACACATATAAACATCCCGCAATAATACCTAAATATTGCAAAACAACAAAACAAAATTTTTGTTAGAATAATTCTTAAAAAAATGATTTATTCAGAAAATTATCCCAATTAAATATCAAAGAATAGAAAAATTGAATAAATATTCCAACCGATAAACATAGCTACTGTAAAAATATGTAATAATCTTGAAAAACTGCACATGTAAAGTATAAATTGTCCACTTAGTGAGAAACGTGACATCATAACACTGAAAAATCCCTTAAAAATTAAATTTTAAAAAATTCGGAAAGAATTATGAACACCAAACCTATTTAAGAACCTTCCTGGTGTAATTTTGTGTACGTGTACCAACTTTCACGTTATTTGGTTGTCTGGATCTTGAGTTATAAGGGAACAGACAACAAATGCGTCTTATATATAGAGAGATATATTATGCGTATACTTAATTATATATATTATGTGTATACTTAATTATATATATTATGTGTATACTTAATTATATATATTATGTGTATACTTAATTATAAAAATACATAAAAAAATGTATAAAATACCTTTAAAATATTGTAAAACAGTTCTGTATGCTACTAATAAAGTTCACCAAAATGCATATTTCGAAAAATTTAAAAATTGAGTTAATAAATTATTTGCAGTCTAATATGGAAGAATTTTAAGAAAACATTTAAAAGACAATTAAGATTTTAAACCAAAAAAATACAAATATTTTAAAAAATACAAATTCAATGCAAAAACATCCTTTAGATAAATAAATTGCAATTTTCAGGCGTGAATTTTAAATTTCGAAGGATGATTATTAAATAGATAACTAATTTGAATATATAGTGATATCTAAATAATATAGAATTAGCAGCCCTAATTAGCAGACAACAATGACTTGAAGCCTGGATAACTTCCAAAGAATTTTTAAAATTAAGTTTCAATCTTATTAAACTATCTTTATTTGTGATTAACACACAAAAGCTTTAATTCTCACTCGTTTAATTGCAATGAATACAAATATAAAATACTTCAGAACATAACCACTCATCCAAGACATAAACGAGAGGCTCTTAATCAGTGTCCCATAGAACACTGGTGCACTAAAAATTAAAAAGTCGATGCTTTCAGTGTGCAATAGTTTTTATTTACTATTTCATTTTACTATTATATTTCTCTAAAATCCTTTAAAATGTATTTTTCCTGATTGTGAAAAGGTTTAAAAGCGTTAGTATGTATATTTAAGAAAAAATTCTAGCAATAATAGGTTCCAATCTATAGCAATATTTAAAATCTTTAGAAAAGGCAACAATAAGAATGTCAAAACTATGACAGAAGGTTCTTATAAAAAAAAAAACGGGAAAAGGATTTATATATATATAATTAAAGTTTTATTGTTACAGAACAATAATTAATGTGGAAGAATATAAGTACTATTTTTTTGTTGTGCATGTGTTCCTAGTATAAAACTATTTAATTAAAGTAGAAGCAAAATGTGCATTACAGAAATAAAAATATGATAAAGTAGATAAATGATTTCAAACAAAATCATTGAGAAAGCCGAATAGATGCATTAAAACCACTAAGATATTAAGTAGGAGGGATATACGATGCTTTACTTGCTGTTTGTAATAATTCGAAGATTGACAACTCTATAAGAGCTGAGGCTTCTGGACTATTAAGTTGTATTAAACAATTTAAGTGCTTATGCTGCATTGTAATTTGGTACAAAATCTTAAATTGTACCAATCCTATAAGTAAGCTCTTGAAGACAGAAGACTATGATTTACCATCTGCTATGGAGTTCTTGAAAAATCGTAAAGATTTTTTCAAGGATCTTAGATTGGACACAGCCTTAAATGAAATGCTTTGCGACGCTCGAGAACTCACTGACAAAATTGACATTCCAGCTAATTTTGAGCTCACCCAGCCACGTCATAAGAGTTCGAAGAAGGATTGTTAATTTTGACTATGAGGCACGAGAAGATCTTACTTTGAAATATAAGGCAGAGTTTTATTTTTTAACATTAGATAAAGCTATCAATGCACTTGAATCCAGGTTTGATTTGATCAGTACCCACAGCAATTATTTCCAATTTTTATACAATATTTGTGACAAAAGATACTCCTCAAAACGATGAACTAAGGCATTTTTAAAAAATCTAGAAACAGTGTTAACTGATGGGAATTTATCAGATATAAATGTGCTAGACCTGGCAGACGAGATAGTAGCGGTTTAGGCTTTGTTAAATAAAAATGAAAAGTCCAATCGAGATTTTAAAATTTATATCAAACCCGGATTTTGCTCCAAATCTCGGTATTGTCTTAAGTATATTGCTTACTCACCCAATAAGTGTGGAAAGGGGAGAAAGGAGTTTCTCCAAATTAAAATTAAAAAATTTTTACGTTCCACAACTCCCGAGGATCGGCTAAACGGCTTGACAACAATAGCCATTGAACAAGAACTGGCTGAAGAAATTAGTGTTAAAGAAATTATAAGGAAATTCTCAGAATTAAAAGTGAAAAAGAAACACTATTAAGTTTAACTCTTAGTTTAAGTGTATTTTTAATATGTAATTAAGTTTTAATACGTAGGGGTTCTATAATTTGTTTTAGTATTTTTTTAATATCTGTATTTTATACTTATACACTAGAAATGACTTTTTTTTGTGAGCAACCATAATTTTAATTTAGTGCCAAAAACAAATTAATAAATTAGTATTTTTTGCTAACCAAAACTTCAACATTATTGATAGAAATTTTTTTGGCTCTCGTTTTATTTTACCACTATGCATGGAAAGGGTTTAGGTTATTTCTTTTAATTTTTGCTATAAAAGGGCGGCATTTTACCTCTTTACCCGGGGCGGCGAAACTGCTAGCGCCGGCCCTGATACTACCGTTTCTTAAATTTTCTGTACATAATAGAAAAACAATGAATAATCTTGGCCAAATCATTACCATTCAATCTTGAATATTTCTTTGATGACGGCTTAAAAGTAGTCTTTAATTTAATAATTCAAAATTCACCAATTTAAATTTCGACAGGAAATAAAAGCTTGTGACACTACTGCCCGCCAGCGGGTACAATGAAGAATTTGAAAAGCACCTAGCGAACAAAAAAATTAATATCTGTTCTTGCTCCTTTGAAACACAATACAAAGAACTGCGTAGCGTTAAATAAAGCGCACATTTTGAGTTCCTCACACCTCGGGCATTCCTCTTCGGCACGGTCACAGGAAAAGAGGTTGCTTGTCATTGGTAGATGTGCAATGACATCATTCTTCTAGGTTGCCTGGTTTGGCGTTATAGCATTTTTCTATGCCCTAGTGGTTCATTGAAACATAAAAGTTTTGTCAGAATTTGGGAGATTGTTTTTCAGGCAGTTTTTTCTTCCGTGTCTTGAGTACAATAGCAAAATTCCCTTGCGTATGAAATTTTCACTGTAAAAATAACAATCGGTTCTTTTTATCATTCACGTAAATCAAAATATTTTTAATGGATTCAATTTTGTAGAAGAAATATATATTTGAGCTTAGAAAATGAGGAACTCAATTACAAATAAAAAAAATTGTTATATAATTTTTAATAATCCATTTACTGTGATTAATAATACTTTGAAAATGAATTATATGTTTCGAGTTTTATCCTTATGTAAGAAAAAAGAAGTCACTTATAAATAAAGAAATTTTTTTTTTTTTTATATAATATATATTTATTGGTAATAATAATGTACATTTTAAAGGTAAATGAATTCGTACTTATATCAGAATGAATTTGTACAGGCAAGTGATATTTTAAATTATTAGCTTAATTTCATTTTTGTAATTAGTGATTTGTTTTTTGTGTATATATATGGGTGAAAGATTCATTTATTCACATTTATAAAAAAATTCGTCTAATACTCTACTTCCTTTTAAATTTTAGAATTAAATTTACTGCAAAAGTATTAGCTATTATAAACTTAACTATATAAATAAACTCATACTTAAATTTTTATTTTCTATCTTTAGTAAAATACTATAAATAAAGTGTTTCGTGGCTATTGTATAAGAAACACCTCACTGTTCTAACTTCCACATCACATCCATACTGTTCGTTCAAGTTATCATCGACACATTTATTCACATAATTCTCAATTTTTGCAATTATTTTAGAGGTTTTCTCTTCTAACATGCTCGCACATACAAATCTTCATTCAGGGTTTAAATCAAAAGTCCTGAAATAGAGTACCACTTGAATCCCTTCATCAGTGGTTTGTTATAGAGAATAGTTTGTTTTTATAACAGGCAAGTTTAATAAAGATATAGTCATTAATGGAATTTGGATTCATCTTAAGAAGTATTTATTGATCGATGTTGTGTCACTCGAAGCACATCAATTTTCTCCTTTTCTAAAGTATGTTTCCTCCTGTAAAGCTAATGCTCGAAAATTAATACGAAAATATGACATAAAATTATACGTTTTCAAGCAAAAATAAAAATTAGCCATTAAATTATAATTTCCAAAAACTTATTTTAGATTTTGCATACTATCTTACAAGAATTTTCACACTCTAATTATTCACTTTCTTATAGCTACAATTAGAGATAATCAAGAAAGTATAATACGTAGCAGAAAACATTTAACGAAATCATTTAGAAAAATTTCTTTTTCCAACATTTTCATTCTTAGAATATATATATATATATATAGTAGTAATTTAAAGTTTATTTTAAAATATCCAGAAATGGGCTTAATTTTCGAGAAATATATATCTTTATATTCACGTGTGTTCTGGTATCGTTTTAAAATGTATTTGTACTTTCTTTCCATTTTATTTCGTTATTTATGAGCACAATGGCGTTGGAAGTATAAAGTACGCCCTCGGTAAATTTTCGAAACACCACTAATATTATACGAAACTGTAAGAATTTATTTTAAAAAATTATTATTTGTCAGTTAACCCAACAAACTAAATATATACGTCTGAAATAAAATAACCGTAACAGTTATAGAAACAATTAATTACCTTAAAAGCCGGCGTATAACGTAAAATTTGAACACAGAAAATAAGATCGAAATTCATGAGTGCGCATTATACTCTGGGGAAAAAATGTTAACTTTAAAAATAAGAAAAAAGCTCATGGAAAAAAAATTAGACTTCTGCATATATCGAAATACTGTTCAGTTAAAAGAAATCAAATTCCTTATCAAATGTAGATCTGGAAGAGTACACTATTTTTTTTCAAAATCTTGGAATAATACCTTGAATAAGTGATTTCTAAACATATAGAGCCAGGAATTCGAACCGTAATTTTTTTTGTTCCAGTTCAACTATAAAAAAAATATATCGTTTCTCTTCCGGTTTCCGTTCTGCCAAAAATAATGGTTTTCGGTTCAGAGATGAATGAATAATTTTATTTTACGTATATTCTTATTTGTACTACAAATATAATTCTATCGTAAAGAAAAATTAAATTCTATCAAAATTTGGAAGACTTTTTATTTTTTCTTAAAAAGTCATCAGCAAGTTCATTCAACTGAATTTAATTTGATTTCTACAAGTAGTTGCATCAAGAACTGGAACAGAAAGTACTAGTGAACACAGTGGCCAATGGGCTAAGCGGTGCCGTGCACCAAAGCCCTCCACCTCAATCGGCGCCCTCGCACCCTGACCCCCAAGCAAGTCAAACTTTCGATAATTTCTTCCACATTTAATATATAAATATAAAAGGTTACAACATAACTGTAATCAGGCCAACTCAGTTAAAATTGCACAGTAGTGAATAAGTTCAAGCTAATTCAAGATTTAAGAAGCAGAAAAAATAAGATTATCATCCTTTTCCCCCCACACACTAATCAGTAAGAATCACGCTTTTATGACTGTCTAAAAAGTTTGGGAGGAGGAGGGTTGGAACTCAATAATGAAATCAATCAGGAATTTAAGTATGATGTCCATTATATAGGTAAAAGTGTCTTAAAATTTTAGGGACATTCTTAGAAAAAATTTTTTAGTTTTATAATTAGTTACACATTTCTATGTATAAACTCGAATTAAATTATTTAAAATTAGCAAGGATATAAAATTACGGCCAGAAAATCTTGTAAAAAATTCTGATCACTTTTTCTTAAAAAAAATTAAAACATGCTTTGTATAAGTGTTCTTTTTTTTAGTAATTTGTAAATAATTGGCCTTATGATTTTTAACATAGCAGAGAAATGCACCCCTTTTATTTAAAGTAATTTACTGTAAAGAAACAATTGTGTGAAATTGTAGTTTCTATTGTTGCTAAGGTAAAAAAATATTTCAATAAACCTTTTCACTCATTTTATAGGCATTTAAATAAGGGAATTTATTTTTAATTCGGAGTTTAATATAGTTATTTTAGAAGAGGAAACCATAAGTAAGTATCCTATGGTTTTTTATGGAACGAGAATTCTTGCATTTTAAATTTGTAAATTTTTAACTTTCTCTTTATAAGAAAACTTATTGCGTGTAAATTAGACATAGCGTGTAGAGACAGAAAATTGGGGCTTTTCATTCCATTTAATTAAAAACTATAACACAGGCAGTATGTAATTCAATTTTTGTCTTGTTCGAACTCGAATTTCATTAGGTACAAAAAAAATCGCTTCCACAAATATGTATTTATATATGAATAATTACACTGCTGGACAATTGCTAAGGACGGATAACACTATCATCCATAGCAACCACAAAATGAAAGGAAGCAAAATGTGGAAAATTAGAATAAGTGCGGGATATTAGTAAGAAGTATGAGTATGCAAATTTTTTTCCACGTCTGTTCATCACGTGATAGCGTTCATAAGAGCTTTAAAGGTTTTGACGCGTGTGGACAGTTGTTGTTTCAAGTCAAAGTTTTACAGGAAAGATTTAATAGACGAACTTAAAATTTTTGGCATGTCTTCCCGACATCACATAATGATTTTATGCGTGGCCGAATTATTGGAAAGATCGAAGCAGGGCGAAAAATAACAGATGTTGCCAGGGAGTTCGACATCGCTCACAGCGTTGTTTCACGGCTGTGGAAGTCATTTAAAACTACTGGAATGTGTAGTAGACGGCATGGGGGAAGTCGTGTTAGAAGTACGACGCCTGCAGAAGAAAGATGTATCGTCCTATCAGCAAAGAGGAACACGCGCACCACAGCTCAGCAGGTGGCAAATCAGTTTCTTGCTGCCTCAGGAAAGCAGATCTCCCGAAAAACTGTTGCCAGACGTTTGAGAGAAGGAGGACTATACGCACGCAGACCTGTTGTGTGTGTCCCATTGACCAGACAGCACCGTACTGCCCGTTTGCAATGGTCTCATGAGCATCACAATTGGACTGAACAGGACTGGGCATGCTTACTATTCTCAGATGAGAGTAGGTTCAGTCTGTCATCGGATTGTAGACGCCAACTGATCTGGCACGAGAGTGGTACTGCTTATCGTCCAGAAAATATCCAGGTAAAGGACCGATATCCGATATGCAGTATTAGGTGCTTGTTTCATAGCACTCTAATAAATACTCAAGTGTGTTGAGTTTTCATTAATTCAAACTTTAAGACGTTATCAATATCTACTGGAAATTTTATTCTGCGTGTTCGTTCAACGGCGGCAAAGCTAGATCTACACGTTGTACACACACAGAAATGCCACGTTTTCAGTATTTTATACAGTTGTGTTGCAGTTAAGCATAATATAATCGATATGACTACACAAGTAAAAAATATAAATTATGAAAATCATTTTAAAAATTAACAGAAATTAAATGCATTTATATAAAATAAGTTTAACAATTATTATTTAAGTTTAACATTTATTTGAATAGAATTAATTTTTATCCGCGTATTCGAAAAACAGTTGACAGGTGTAGCCATCTAGCGAGACAAAATCTCTACAAAAAACTGTCCTTTACATTACTCCCTTGCTAGTAACAAAGTTATGATACAAGAAAAAAATATATGGCAGAGACAGTTTCAGACTTATTGAACAGATTATAATTTCATTTTTTTTACAAGTTAAACTTATACAAACCGCTTTTAAGACAATTATTACTAATCATTACATTACCACAACATAAAATTACTACTTCAGGATTGCTACAGAAGTCTTAGTGCACAAAATATGCTACAAGTTTAAAAATATTTAAACACAGCTACCTTCCTGTTTCATAAAAAATACATGGAAAAATACAACTAAAATGTTCAGCAATTACTTTAAATGTATATTTATACTGAACATCAATCAAATTTAAACAAAGTCAAAAAAGAGTACTTATAAGATTTTCAATAACTCAAAAAAAGAATAAACTACAGCATGCTTTTGCAAATACACAAAACTCAGTCAATATTTGAACGTGGGAAACTAAGAAGTACATAAATATTTTGCGAAAAAAATCATTCATATTCCAATGAAAGTTAACATGCCATTAAAAAAACATTTCCAGTTACTCTGCAACGGCAACACCTTAATTTTTTGGACTATTATGAAACATCAAATTCAATAGTGTTAAAAAAATCAATTTTCATATTTACATACACAATGGGTAATTTTATAATATATAACATACAGAAAATTTCCTATTTACAAGAAAGAATACCAGAAAACTTTTTAGTTTCAATTCACCACATAATTATAACTCAGTTAATCACTAATACAATCCATTTACCACAATTGAGCATTTTTATGCAAAACAGTATCTATTTATACACATTTTATTTGATGCTAACACATATTATTTCTACACATAGAATTTGATGCTAACACATATCTATTTATAAACATAGAATTTGATGCTAACACATATTTATTTATAAACATAGAATTTGATGTTACATCTATTTATATTGATATCCTGAAAACTTTATGTTCATTATTAAATACATAATAGATAATTTTGTTAAAATACATACTTTCCAATGAAAAAAAATACATTCTGTAACACATTTAAGAGATGAGATGCCCACAAATTGTAATACTAATGAGAGAATTTCTATGGACAATGTAAAAAACAGTAGTAATGAATAATTATTTGTGACATAATGTTGAAAAAACTTTGTATAACATATATTACTTTGAATGCGAGAATATATATGGAAAATTTTACATCATGCTCTTTAATTTCTTTTTATTTACAAAGCTTTTGTTTGATTTAGATTCTCGCTGTTATGAAATTACACACAATTCTACTTTTGCTTACAACTTACTGATGAGGTTATATCAGGATAGTGGAAGAATAATTATTTAAATTTCACAATACTAGCATAAAAATCATACATGTATATATAACCAATTAAGAGTCAATTTTCAATTCTAAAATCCAGGAATAAACATACATTGTCATTTTATAAGCATATCTACAGCATTTAAATCAGTGTTTACTATAACTTTTTCACTATATGTACATGAATTGCATTACCAAAAGAGATATATTTAATCAATTAGATACATTTTTATAAATGGTGATTTTCAAATTTACTAATTTTTAATAACTGTTTACTAGTAATAAGTGAAAGGAATTTCAAACTTTAACACTTACATACATAATAGTTGCTATTTTGTTTATTCTCTAAATCTTACTGGTTTTTTTATCTTTCTGCCACAGCTGGTAGTAGATTGTTCATCAGGCATTGGGGAAAGTTCTTTCCAATTTGAAATCTCATTTTTTTTCCAACACTAGTTTGTTCATTTTGATTGTCCACTGCTAACAAATAGGCAGGTTTCAGTCTATCTACAGAGATATTAACTGTTTTATCTTTGATTAAGATTGTGAAGTACTTATCATACTTTTTTTGTACAGTATATGGTCCTTCATATGGTGGTTCTAATGCTTTTTTAACTCTGTCGATGCGAATAAACATATGGGAACAGGATTTCAAATCTTTATGCACAAAGATATTTTGCTTCCTGTTGCTAGGAGACTTCAGTGGCTTTAGCTCTGCCATGTGTTGCTGTAATTTGGCAACAAAATTCTGTGGATCCATGTTAATAGTAGGGGTATCAAAAAATTCACCAGGTAATTTAATGGAAGTACCATAGACCATCTGTGCAATTGTGTAACTAATATCAGGTCTTATGGCAGCTCTTAAACCTAACAACACAGTGGGTAATGACTCTGTCCACCTAATATTGTTGTGAGCTTTTATAGCACCTTTCAAGGTCCTATGCAAACGTTCAACTTTCCCATTACATTGAGGGTGGTAAGATGTTGTGTGGGCTACTTTAGCACCACATATTGTAGCTATGCTTCTAAATAGTTCTGCCTCAAACTGTCGACCTTGGTCTGTGACTAATTTGGCAGGTACTCCAAACCTGCAAATCCATTTCTCATAAAATGCTCTCCCAACTATTTCAGCTGTTATTTCAGGTATAGGAATTGCTTCCATCCAGCAAGAGAATCGGTCAATGCAGGTTAAGCAATACCGCATCCCTTCTGAAGGTGGTAGTTTTCCCAATGAGATCTATATGAACTACATCAGTGCTTCTCAAACTTTCAATACTGGCGCCCCCCTTTTCAATCACAATTTTTATCGCGCCCCCCCTTATACATAATAATTTACTGAATGCAATAATAATTCACTTTTACAATAAAGCAACATTATTTATTTTAAACCGTACAAATTCATGACATAAGTATTAAATTTTGTATATGTTACTTTTAAGCAAAAAAAAGTTAAGTAATAGGATAATTACTAAGTTATTTTTCCTTTCTCTTATTTTTAAATTGGAACATATTACAAAATGCGGTGGTTGCTTAGAAGACAAAATATAGATATCAGCTAAATATAGAAAATGAACTCAGAGGGTCAATTTCTTATCTTAAAACTCCTTTCAAAAACTTTGCTCTGTAAGACAAGCCCATGGAAGTAGCTAATAATTATTAACCTTGTTCTTAATTTAGTATTAATTAATTAGTCATAAAATACTCTGTGCACCACTCATACATTAAAAACAGTGTTTCTCAAACTTTCAATACTGGCGACCCAATTTTCAATCATAATTTTTGTCTCGCCCCCCTGTACAACAATAATGTATTTACTGCAATAAAAATGCACTTCGAGAGAGAGACGCTAAAGTAACAATACGATCTTAATTATAAACCGTACAAATTAATACGATAAGTATATTAAATTTTTTGTATATGTAACTTTTAAGTAATATATATATATTTTAAGAAAATTACTTAAAATATATTTTACTTAGAATTATGTTATTTTTCTTTCTCTAATTTTTAAATTGGAACATACCGCAAAATGATGTATTTAATTAAAGATTTATTTCCTTCAGCATTCATTTCTCAAAGTACAAATGTCAATAGAAAAATAGTCTAGTCAATGTCGCTCTCTATCATATCCATCACATCTGGCATTATAGGGTACGTTTGCGTGAGTCTGGGCAACCTATCGGACGTCTGTGCAAAACATGTAAAAATGCTTTTCCTCGTGCAATTCCAGTCAGTTTTGGTCGACTCGATACTCTTATAGCTACCGAATCTAGCTTGAATGTACATTTTTTTAATTTCCACGTTAATTGTAATTCACGGTAATTAAGTATTTACGGCAGTAAATTAAAACAATATCATACATACATTTTTAAGTCTTAAGCAAACATTCGATGATAATAAAGAATCAACAAGTACACAGATAAACGAGCATGGTTCCGAAAATTAAATAAAGGCGATCTTCTCAAAAATACTTAAATTTTGGATTTACCACTACTGAAGTAAATGATGGAAAAAAAGCCCCAGCTCGATATGTGTTAAAACTTACAAATCTGTAGAACAACATGTGAAAGTTGTTTTTAAAACATGTAAAATCATTTAGCTATGTTGGCAAAGAATTTTAAAAAGTATTTTCTGGATGAGGACAGCTTGGTGGCAAGTTACGAGTGGATTAGGGATCTATTTCAAGATACTCCAGAAGGGCTCTCTCAAATTTCGAAGAAGAAATCTTCATAGATTTCACATCCAGTGAAAAATTAAAAGGCAATTTTGTAATAAATCGCTCTTTGAATTTGGGGTAGAGGTGGATGAGGAATTACCTGTACTGAAAACAAAAGCACTTCGTATACTATTACCATTTTCAACATCCTACCTTTTTCAAAACGGATTTTCTTCAGTGGATGCCTTGAAGACAAAATATAGATCTCAGCTAAATATAGAAAAATAACTCTTTAAGTGTCAATTTCTGATATTAAACCTTCCTTTGAAAAAGTTTCCTCTACAAGACAAGCCCGTTGAATGTCCCTAATAATTATTAAACTTGTTCTTAATTTAGTAATAGGATTGATTGATTGAATATTAACGTCACACTGTTCAGCTGCACGAGGGCTTTTGACGACGGATCACGTAATTTTGAACCATGGTCAAGTGACGTGGCTGACACCTGAGCTGGCACCCCTCTCTCCTAACTATCACACCACACCAACGGGAAAACGTTTCAACTCTCAACAGATTTAACGTGCATCGCTGCCCTACACGGCGGGTCTTTAGAGGTACTGGGCTCAAACTCGTGACAAGGCAAGCCACGGTCCGATACCTATACCACTCGGCTACCGCGGCCAAATTCAGTAATAAGAAATTATTTATAAAATACCTTTTTCAGTACTGATAAATCAAACGTTTATTGGCTGAAACACCGACTCTTCGCACGAGTTCATTTTTTAAAAAATTTAAACATTATTCTTGATATAATAGCTGAACTGTAAGGAGAGTAAAACTGTGTGCACGACATTAAATACAAAAATGTAAATTGATTTTTTTAGATAAATGCTATAATTGTAAATAACTGTTTAAAAGAACTGTAAATTTAAACCTCACACAATTAGCATTTAGAATTAATGTTAAATTATGAAAAAGAATATAAAATTCCGATAAAGAATAATTGTGTTACTTTTAACATTTAAAGCGAGAAGACTTCAAAATGTTTTAACCCGGGAGCAGGCGCGTACTCGATACTAACATTAATGGTAGTGCGGGGGGACTCAGTCACCCCAATCATTTGTTTAGAATTATTTTTACTGTACACGATACAAATCGGAATTCTAGTGAGTATTTTAATTTATAGAAAGTATACTTACCTTCTTTCAAAGACTATTCAATTCTTTGATGATTTGAGAAAAAATCCAATAAAACTGAACTAAAATGATTCAAAAGTAGAAGACCATAATAAAGGACGCAAATCAGACACTTTTCAATTATGCTACAGAAATGTTAAACCAATCAATTCTTTTCCAAATATCGCAAAACTCAATTATTTACAATTTCCCTAAGCGAAAAGCAAACGCATAAAAGATGGGAGGGAACTAATATTGATAATAACCCTACCATAAGATTGAAGGTCCACCAAATGATTAGCAAACGCACTATGCAGCCTGGCTGAAAAGTGAATCATGACTTCCTTTTCTTTTTCTACAACTAATGTACAGTATTTCAATAATAATTACAGTGGTGAATTGTTTATCTTCTTAGAATTTTTCTCAGGGTCTGGGTTTCGTTTTTTCTTTTAACGAGTAATATTTTATGTTAAAACGTAATAAAAAAATCTCTCATTGAGGAAATACAGCAAATAAAACAAAATGTTTTTTTTTCTTTAATTTGGTTTTGGGATCAAAGATAGCTATTTGATGACGGAAAAAAGCCAGATAATAAACATAAATTATGTCAGTGTTGTTGTGTGTATTTTTTTTATTATGGAAGAAAGCATTTTGTTTTAGTTCTCTTTCCGGTTATTTTTTTTAAAAAAATTTTTTAAATTTTCGATACCCTTGCGCCCCCTTGTAGGGTCATCGCGCCCCCCCAGGGGGGCGCGCCCCACACTTTGAGAAACACTGAACTACATTAAACCTTTTATCGGGTTGTTCGAATTCTCCTAATTTGGATTTTGCATGCCTGCTGACTTTACATTTTTGGCATCTAATGCAAACTTTTGCCCATTCTCTGACTTGCTTTTTAATATCTGACCAGACATATTTTTCAGTCATCAGTTTTACTGTAGATTTAATACCAGGGTGAGCTAAGCCATGAATTAGTTGGAATATTTTAAACCTAAATTTTTGTGGAATGTAAGGCCTAATTTTTTGTGTTGAGATGTCACACCAAAGTTTTTTTCCAGATGGCAATGTCGAAGGTTTAAATTTTAGAGAATTGTTGTGCAATAACTGTTGCAACTCTTCGTCAGTAGTTTGCTCTTCTACAATTTCCTCAAAGTTGATTTCAGAAATTGAATCAATTCTGGATAAGGCATCTGCAACAACATTATCTTTACCCAATACATGTTGGATGTTACAACTAAATTCTGAAATGTATTGAAGTTGTCGTTGTTATCTTGGTGATGTTTTTTCATTTTTTTGCTTAAATGCAAAAGTCAGAGGCTTGTGGTCAGTATATATAACAAAATCATTCCCTTCCAGCAGGTGTTTGAAATGTTTCACTGAAAGGTATATTCCCAATAGTTCTCGGTCATAGGTACTATACCTTGTTTGTGTTTCATTTAGCTTCTTTGAGTAAAAAGCTATTGGTTTCCAACCCTCGTTTTCTAACTGCTGGAGTACTGCGCCCACAGCAAAATCTGATGCATCTGTGCAAAGTGATAGGGGTAGTCCAGATCTTGGAAAGGATAAAAGAGAAGCTTCGGCAAGGTCAGTTTTGCATTTTTCGAAGCTTCTCCTGGTGTCATCAGTCCAATGCACTTTTCTGCGGTCTTTCTTCTTCGCTCCTTTTAACAGTTCATGTAGAGGTGCTTGGGTCTTAGCAGCATCCTTTAGGTATCTTCGGTAAAAATTTATCATGCCCAGAAACGTTCGCAGGTCATGAATAGTTTCTGGTAGTTTGTAGTTTAAGATAGCTTGAACTTTTTCTGGCAATGGCCGAGAACCTTCTGCTGTGATCAGAAATCCCAAATATTCAACTTGGGCAGCTCCCATCACTGATTTGGAAACATTTATTCGAAGTCCATATTGCTGGAATCTTTCAAATACCATTTTTAGGTGTTCACTGTGTTCCTCTTCCGTTGATGAGGCAACAAGTACATCATCAAGATACGGGAAAACAAAGTCGAGTCCATACAGTACTTCAGTAATGAAACGTTGGAAGGTTGAAGGAGCATTCCTCAGTCCAAAACTCATAGTATTGAACTCGTACAAGCCAAATGGGGTAGTGATGGCAGTTTTTTCTTTGTCTTCCTCAGCAATAGGTATCTGATAATATGCCTTTACAAGATCTATCTTGGAAAATATTTTTTTATCCTTCAGGATGTGATTAAAGTCCTCAATTCTAGGAATTGGATACCGATCCGGTATTGTCTGTGCGTTAAGTCGCCTGTAATCGCCACATGGTCTTAATGTGCCACCTTTCTTATTAACCAAATGCAATGGACTTGCCCATTGAGATTTTGAGGGTCTAATAATGTCGTTGTCCAGCATAAACTGGAACTCTTGCTTCGCCAGCTTCAACTTATCAGGGGCTAGTTGTCTTGCCTTCGAATAAACCGGTTGGCCAGTTGTTAGGATGTGGTGCTTTATTCCATGTTTAACAACTCTGTTAACCAAGTTTGGCTTGGTTAAATCAGGATACGACTTAAGCAGGTTGAAATACTTGAAGGCTCTATTGACTGTGCTGAGATCATTACTTTCTTGGATGGTAGCAACTTCTCCTTTAATTGAAAGATTTGTTACTCCATCGATTAATTTCCTGTTGTGCAGATCTATCAGCAACTGGAATTTTTGAAGGAAATCAGCACCTATGATTCTTCGCTTAACTTTGGAAATAATAAACGGCCACTGAAATGGGCGTCTTAGGCCTAGATCCAGCGTGAGAATTTTTAGACCATATGTTGGAATTTCAGTGCCATTAGCAGCATACAGTTTATATTGAGAGGCTTGGCACTCACCTTTCGTTTTTGTCCAAGGGAGGATCGAGACGTCTGCTCCGCTATTCACAAGGAATTGACATCCGGTTTCTCTGTCCTTGACAAATAACCGGAATTTGCGGCCTAAAATGTCGGCAGCAGGACTCGCCGCGGCGTCTACTGCTGGGATTCGTTTCCCGGCTCATTGAAGCTGCACGGCTGTACGCATTTACCAGGGAGGCACTTCTTCCCGAATCGGAAATGGTAATAGCAATATTTTCCCTGAGGATTGTAGCGGCGCCTTGATTTGCTGCGACTTCTACTCCTCTGATGGTGATGAGGTCTAGAGCTCTGGACTTTTCATTGTAGCTTCAAAGAGGCAAGTTGTTCTTCAAGACTTACTAATTTAGACAGGAGTTCATCCACTCTTAAGGAATTTTTCTGAACCACTGCAGCATCAATTGTTCTTAGCGCCATCTCCACGATCTTGTTAGCCAATGCGCTATTTTGTCATTTTCCAGTAAATAAAATCCAGGGTCACCAGTTATTAGGTGCTAATAAAGACTAATAAATACTCAAGTGTGTTGAGTTTTCATTAATTCAAACTTTAAGACGTTATCAATATCTACTGGAAATTTTATTCTGCGTGTTCGTTCAACGGCGGCAAAGCTAGATCTACACGTTGTACAGAAATGCCACGTTTTCAGTATTTTATACAGTTACGTTGCAGTTAAGCATAATATAATCGATATGACTACACAAATAAAAATATAAAAACAGAAATATAAATTATGAAAATCATTTTAAAAATTAACAGAAATTAAATGCATTTATATAAAATAAGTTTAACAATTATTATTTAAGTTTAACATTTATTTGAATAGAATTAATTTTTATCTTGCATATACCATGTTTCGCGGATTCGAAAAACAGTTGACAGGTGCAGCCATCTAGCGAGACAAAATCTCTACAAAACTGTCCTTTACATGCAGTATCATGGTGTGGGCCGGCATCATGATCAATGGCCGCACGCGCCTACATGTGGTTGCGAATGGGACTATGACGGGCCAACGATACATTGATGAAGTTCTACTTCCTCATGTTCGTCTTTTCCGTGGTGCTGTCGGTGATAAATTTGTTTTTATGGACGACAACGCAACATGTCATCGAACACTCGCTGTTCAGGATTGTCTAGACAGCGAGGGTATTCAACGTCTCGTATGGCCAGCGCGTTCTCCAGATGTAAACCCCATTGAAAATGTGTGGGATGCTTTGGGGAGGCAAGTTGCTGGTCGAAACTATCCTCCGACAAACAAGAACACCCTCATCCGTGCACTCACAGAGGAATGGGATAAATTGCCTCAACAGCTGCTGGATAATGTTGTGCAAAGTATGGTACGACGTGTGGAATGTTGCATCACACTCCACGGTGGACATATCCCGTACTGATACCGTTCTTTAAGGTGCCTGCTGACTTTTAGATGCATTGTTCCATTTCTCCGTACACAGATCAAATGAACATTTTTTTTTTCTTTCAGATGTTTCACAGCTTTTGTACTTTCCAGAACAATAAATATTCTTTATTCTAATGTCTGAACAGTGTGGCAACTATATTTTATCCTACTAGGCCTCATGTCTCGCTTAATGTTATGCTACATAGCAATTTGTGATCCGTCCTTAGCAATTGTCGAGCAGTGTACATTTAGCAGTAACATGTAATTGAAATCCACTTTTTCATTATTTTATTTGGCATAAATTTCGTAACAAATTGAATAGAGTTTATACATTATATGTGTAGATATATGATTACACTATGGAAGGATATACTAATTTCCGTTTGAAAATGAGTTTAATTCAAAATCTGATCTAGCTTGAAAGTATGAGAAAAAAATTGTTTCTAGTTAATTTTGGAAGTCTGCTTTTTTATTTTTACAGAGAGAGAGAGAGTTTGATATAAAGTGATAAAATATTAAGCTTTTAAAAATTTTCCGTTTATATTAAACAAAATATTAGAGAAACTCGATTCATTGTCAGAGTGAAAACTATAGCTTTCGGTCAATCTGTCATTCGACTTGTATCATTATGAATATATATACATATTGAATTGTTATTAGTAAAACAAGTATTTACACGATTACGTAGCGATCAAAATGTAATTTGATGACCCACAGAATGAGCGAAACAAATAACAGATTTAATAAAAATCTATCAATGAATATTCAGTGCACAAGCTATCTAAAATTATAAATAAACATTATATTTTGTAGAATAGAGAATTAAACACGAAAATAAGCTTTTCAAATCACTTTAGTAAACGCTTTTTATTCTGTATCAAAAAACTTACCCTTTCGTTTTATAGTAATAACATTTGTAAAGATCCGACTAAATCACTTATTGGTTATATTTAAAATACTTATTCGTAACATCTACAAAATGTACAACAGAGGAGCTGCTTCTTTTTTGAATTTCCGTGCCATGAGTAATCGTATTATCTAAATTAATCCAGTATCGTTTCGTTAAAAACCCGGAGCTTCAAAAAATAATCAAACAATAATGTAAGCGCTTTCTGCTCGCAATTGTATTACTTACCACTGCAATTACATAATTAAACTCTTTATTCAAAAAATAATGAACAAATTATTTAATTTCATTTAAAATAAATTTTTTCCATGTATTTAAACTTGCTATTTCGAAAGATGGTTATATATTTTTTTATGCTTTCAATAAGAATATTGCTTTCACCGTGTGAATAGGTCCACGTCTAATGCGAAAATGAATGATTGGCATCGTATTCAAAGCAAGCGCCGATATTGGCGAGAAATTTGCTAAGCTCTTTAACCCTGCAGACTGTCATCCCCCGGTTTCCTTCCCCTCTCCTCTTCTAAAAAAAGTGCTCTTTATTTAACGACTTCCCAAAATGAATGTTACCAAACTACGATTTTAAATGTTTATCAATAAAAATTTTCGTAGTGTTGCCATCTAATCTATTCGAAAGTAAATGTGGAAAGGCATGAAGATTGCTCTAATGATTTCCCAAAAGATTTTTGAATGGAACTACAGCAGACTAGAAAAATTCCAAATTATCAATTAGGTTATGAATCTCTAGTTTTTTCAGTTTATTGTTTTTAAAGTCGTTAATCAATTTTCTTTGGGATTAATATGTGAAGTGATATCCTAATTTATAATTCTATTTTAATATATAATTCTATTTTAACTAGAAGATAATAGATGAAATGGTATGCCTGATGAATCACGATCACACTTTCTTTTAATTTGTTTATATCAGCTTTAAGCAATAATTAGATTTTTTGAAATATTGACAAAAGATATTTGAGTTCTAACTTAAAGTATTTGTCGAATTTTTAAAAAGATGTAGAAATCTGCATTAATTAAATACCTAATAAATTTACATGGTATTTACCTTTATTATATATAACGGCGCTCACCTAAACTCTTCTCAACACTCTTTAGTTTCACAATTCATCAATTATTTCATGTTTGTTCTGTATTAGAAGATATGGCCGGCAAGCAAATCAGTATATCCACAGATGTGAAAAAGACCGGTGAAAATGGAAATGGTTTAATACTTTACCAAAATTATCAATCCTATTTTTGTTTAAAGGTAGATTGTAAAAGTTACAAATTTATAATTCTCATTTTATTCGTGCGTTTCGTAATTCAATTTCTCAGGAAATTTATTAATATTGAATTTAAATATTTAACTTTTGATATTTTTTATACATTACAAGACAAGTATTTGAATATCAATTGTTTCAATTTTGTTTAAAGTTTTTGGGATGGTACATCTTTAAAAAATTTGCATTTTTCATTACATAATTATACCCTACTGGGGTCAAATGTTCAGAAAACTACATTTTGGTCATATTGTATTTCTTTAAAATAATTCTATAATCTTTTTATGAAATGCTTATCAATCAAATGTATACCCTAGTTAAATAAATCATATTAATTTAAAATTTACTAAGAGTATATCAAAATATATTGCAACAAGTGTTTTGATAAATGTTTTTCAGAGTGTCAATATTAAGAAATTGATCAAACTGAATCGTGCATCTGTTTTTGATCAAGGGTAATGGCTTTTTTTTTTAAAATTTTATATTCATGTAATATTGAAGTTGATTCAGGTTTTTTTAAAGCAGAAATTGGGTTCCTTTATAATTTTTAACTAAAAAGAAAAGTATTGTCTTTTATTGTATTTTCAGATGTTTATAACAGACTATAATATGAGCCCAACAAAACAATCATTTTTAGTTAACATTTCTTCACTGATGCAACTGTCCCACATAGGCCCTGGTCTTCTCCGGAGTTTCATTCTAGACTGTCCTGTTCTTAGCTAAGGTTTTCTAATTTGTCACCTTAATAGTTTTCAAATATTTTTCTAGACTGTAACTTAAGGGTTCTCGATCTTTTTTTTTCTGCCTGGCTGCATACATATGTCAGCTATTTCATGTGGGCTGCATCATGAAAATTGATGGAGGAGGGGGAGAAATGCTTTAAGACCCAAGATAACATAGAAAATTTAAAATGTGGTAATTGGTTATAACTTCTATTTTGCTTTTTTTCAATTTTTTATTTTGTCACTAAATTTTTCTAAATTGGAAGCATTTAAGACTCACTCTTGCACAATTTCTGCATCAGTAAACTGTTTCATATGATTACCAATCAGTGAGGCACAGGGGGGGGGGGTGATAGCCGTTGATTTTTTTCCGATTGGTTATAATCCTATTTATATAATGTAAAATTTTAATTTTGTATTTGTTATTAATAATTTTTATTAAGTAATCCTGATTTTTTTATTCAATAATTAATTTTGTATTGTTTTTGTTTCCAAAAATCAACAAAATCCAAAGAATATCTTTGGCAGCGTGTTGGAGCATGATACCAAAATGGTGGACTTTCGACCCTGGACTCCCCTCTCCCGAAAAATATTTGCACTACTGTTGCCAATAATGTAACAAATTTCATAAGGTTGTCTTTGTTACCACTGTGATATTACACTGACTAAGTACTTTTTTGCTGTTGTAAAGATTATTCAAGAAAAGGCCTATTTATCACCTCTTGAAAGAGATCTTCGAGGAAAAGTCATTGAACGCGATTCCTGTTTATTGGTATCTTTTAAATGCAACCTTTTTGTGATAAATCAAACAATTACTGAACCATGCTTGTTTTTTACTACAAAATAGTCAACTTCCCAATTGTCTTGAAACAATCTGCTTTCTTCGAATATTTTTTGCTTGCAAGATATGATAGTTAAAAATTAGTTTCACTCATAAAATGGTTGCTACTTCACTGTTTATTATCTCTAATCAGAAAAAAATATATCAATTCGCATCTATACGACATCGACAGACAGCAAAAAGTAAAATTGGTATATTTAATTTTTTTACAAAGAATTTCCCACCAAATTTTCATAAATGAATTTCTCAGAGCAATGGGCCATGACTGGGCCACTTAAAAAGACCGTGCAGGCCGCAGGTTTGGTATTGATGGTCTAACCTTTAAGTTTTGGTTGCTCTCTTTTTTTTTTGTATACTACAGATTATTTAGCTGAGAAGATTTTATAGTGGCTCAATTATCATCTAATCTTGTTAAATTTCCTTCTAATTTAATCTATATTGCTATAAATTGAATAAATCTTTTCAACGAGTGTTGGTGATTACTGCAATAATATGCAAATATCCATTCAATTCTCCCAAATATATGGAAAAAAAATTTTTCTTTTAAATATTGCAAGTCTTATCTTTTTAAATCATTGTCCATGTTTTAACAGCATATGTGTGAATGAACCTTATCAAAGCTTTGTAAATTAATAGTTCTGTTTTGAAGTTGAAATTAGATTTTTAGTTTTTTTTTTTATATTACAAAAACATTTATCAGATGTGACTGTTATGAACCTTTGACATTATGTTATTCAGTGTGATAATTTCAAAGATTAAATATTTGAAGCTATTTATATAGTTTCAAACCTGTATTCTATTTCATAATAAATATTATATTTGGTTTTTTTTGGGGGCTAATGACAAGATACATCTTGCTTGCTTCAGTTTTTAAAGGGGGAATAAAGTAACTTCATCACAACTAAATTAACACCATGTAAATCATGCCACCATATATAATACCAAAATGGAACAGTAACATAAATTCTTATGTCTTGTTTTATTTGGGAGAAAAAGGGGAATTTTTTTTCAATTTTAAAGATTTCAGAAGTCATACCTTGGTGGGAAATTGATCAATATTGACTTCAGAATAGTCAAAACAGTCTTTCTCTTGATGCTGTTGCCATATGAACTTGCACACATACAATTGCAACACATTCTCCTGTGTTTCTTATTCCTCCATTTTGCACTGTCACCACATTCTTTCAATGATTTGTGCATGGACATCTGTTTTGGGATTAATAAAGTTGTGTGTATGAATGACTGACCTCTCTTAGTGTGAAGTAACCCCTTTCTTTTTGCTGTTAAATTGTTAACTTTTCTATGGATACATTTCCTACTCCCATGTTTAATATCATCAACAGGAGTAGTGTGGTGGAAATTATACTGCAATTAATACACAAGTCCTCCCTTCCTTCCTCAGTGGCTCGACGGCCCAGGATGGGCCTTGGCCTTCTCAAGAAGCCTTTTCCAGGCCAGCTTTCTTTCTAGTGTTCTCCAATTCTTAGTTCTCAAAACTTGGAGACCTTTTTCTAGGGCATTGTTGGCACCAGTTGGCGAGAATTCTTTGTATAGATTGGTCCAAGCCAACTGTTGTAACCTTTTTGTATACAGTTCGAAAAGTGTAGCGATCCCATATGGTTGGGATCCGTTTCACTTATTAAAAATTGTCAAATTTACAGTCCACTGAATTTAGTCAACATTTGGTCCGCTCGCGGAGTTGTAGAACCTTTGAATTTATCATTGTTAAAATATTAATAGCAGTATGTCTGAAGAAAAAGCATTTGTAGTATTGAATAGGAAATGTGAAGCTATGAAAGCTCAGCTAACAAGAATAAAGGACTTCATGAACAATCCAGACAAAAAGGACAAAATACATTTAGAATCCAAACTTGATACCTTGAAAAGCTTAGTCATTAAGCTAAATGAGTTAAGTGATAAATTAAGCTAAGTGATATTTGCAATGAATATTATGAAGTAGTAGCAAATGATAGTGATTTGGAATCCCTTTAATCAGAAATCCTGGATTTAGAAGATGATTGCAAAGATATCCAGGTAAGAATTAAAAATATTCTTTCAAATATTGATCTGAAGAATAATGCTTTTACATCTTGTGAAAATAGTTTTAAGAACATTAAATTACCAGATATTTAATTGCCCCGATTTAATGGTTCTTACCGTGAGTGGTTTAATTTTAAAGAACAATTTGTTTAATTGATTCTAACAATAGTTTAACTGACTCTCAAAAGTTGTATTACTTAAAATCTTCACTCACTGGAATTGCTAAAGATGTTATAACTATTGATGATTCATATACTTCATTATTTGAATGCTTGAAAAAGAGATTTGGGAATAAAAAAATTGATAATAAATAGTCATTTCAGTGAAATATTGTCATTGGAAAAATTTACTCACGAATCAGCTAAAAATTTAAGAACTTTAATAAATTGTTGTTAAAAACATTTAAGAGGATTAAAAATGGTAGGATTAGAATTAAACGAGTTTTCAGAAGTTCTATTGATAAATTTAATTTTAAGAAAATTTTAGATTAGGAAACAAAGAATTATGAGCTCAACTTAGCCTCTACTGACCTGCCTAAATGGGTGGATTTTATGGACTTTTTGTTAAAACGTTGTTTAATTCTAGAAAATATTCAAACAAATAATGCAACAGCTATTCCATCGGAACAAAGTTATAAAACAGTCTTTCCTTGCTAAATTAGATCCGGCTAACTGTGTAATTTGTAAACAGCCTCACCCTGTATTTAGATGCAAAAAATTTAACGATTTGAGCAATAATGAAAGATTTAATTCAGTGAAAAAGAACAATCTTTGTATCAATTGTTTCAGCTCTTTTCACAAAGTGGCTCTATGCAAAAGTTCGAGGAATTGTCCTAATTGTTCTAAGCGGCTCAATTCACTTTTGTGTAGAAATTTCGAGAGAAATGTGGAAAGCCAAAGGAGTTCAGGTAGCGAAACTCTGCCAAATTTGGAACCTAGAAACACCTCTACTTTAAATGTAAACAGTGAATGTTTCCAACCGAAGCAGAGCATTCAGTCTTCTGTAGAATCAGTTGAATCCCAAAGAGGGGAATTTGTGGGACATTCTAAGGGTCATTCAACTATGCTGTTAAGCATCGCTTTAGTATATTGCCAGAACAGTCATGGGGAAGTCTTTTCTCTCTCTCTGCAAGCCCTACTAGATTCTGGGAGTCAAAGTAATTTGATAATCTACGAGGCTGCCTTGGCTTTGAAGTTGAAGTGTGAAAGAGTAAACACCACTATTTGGGGTATTAACAGGACTTCTCAATTTATAAAAACAAAGTGTCTACAGTTGTTTCAAGTAAAAACAGACAGTTTCAGAAATTAATGGAATTTCTTGTACCGAAAATTATGGGTCTGACTCCAACAAATAAATTAGATATTAGTGGGATAAAAATTCCTGAGTATATTAAGCTATCGGATGAGAATTTCTATTCGCCTGGAAGAATCGATTTGCTTTTATCAAATCAGATTTTCTTTGAAATTCTAAATAATGGGAAAACAAAACTAGCAAATGGAAAGTTGATGTTGCAAGATACAGTATTTGTTTATGTAGCTAGTGGCGTCATGTCACATAATTTCTTATAAGAGGTATTGTGGTCTAGTTACTAATGCAAATAAGCTTAATAATAGTCTCAAACGCTTTTGGGAAATTGAAAATTGTCCTGATTTTGAAATCCCTACAATGAGTAAAGAAGGAAAAAAAAAATTATGTGTGGAGCACTTTTTACGAGTACTTATAATACACAAATGAAACTGGTCGTTTTATCGTGAAAATGCCTCTGTCAAAGGATCCGAGTTGTGCTTGGGAGATCCGAAACAAATGGCATTACGTAGGCTTAATTCTTTGTGGGGAAAATTAGTTCAAGATCCAAAGATATTGGAATTATACCAAAATTTTATACATGAATTTTTAGAAATGGGACGTATGCACCAAGAGTGCTCCATACCTTGCAACAAGATCATTGAAACAGCTTGCCATAGATGACGGTGATAAATATCCATTAGCTGCCAAAGTTTTAATGTCTGATGTCTATATGAATGATCTTCTTACTGGTGCAGACGATTTAGAATCAGGAAGAAAACTCGTTTCAATGCTAAAGGGTGCTGGAATGGAACTCCACAAGTGGTCAGCTAGTAATCCATTACTATTAACCAGACTCAATGTGTCAAGTTAAGGACCTCTCTTATTCTTCTTCTACCGAGACCAAGACCCTTGGACTCTTGTGGAAGCCACATCCGGATTCCTTTGTTTTTAAGATTTCTCCCATGACCTCAAACTGTGACAATCTCATAGTCACAAAGAAATCAGTAATTTTTACAATCGCAAGAATATTTGATCCACTTGGACCTGTAATAACCTGGGCCAAAATCTTACTCCAGTTTTTGTGGCAGTTGAAACTTGATTGAATGATCCATTGCCTTCGAACTTAGTTTCCTATTGGAAATCCTTCATAGATGCTTTGGAATCTATAAACTGTCTCGATATCCCACGTTATTGTCTACAAGATAAGTATCAAGTCTATTGAACAGAGTTGCATGGCTTCTCTGACTCATCTGGAAAAGGCTTACGGTGCTGCACTTTACCTACAATGCATTAATACAAGTGGACAAATTTCTGTTAGGCTCCTGTGCTCCAAATCAAAGTTAGCCTCACTGAAAAGTATTACTATATCACAATTGGAACTGTGGTGCAGTGCTTTTATCAAAGTTCCTTAAAAGAATCCTCAATGCCTTTAAAGTTAATATCAGTGAAATTTACCTTTGGACTGATTCCAGCATTGTACTGGCTTGGATCAAAAAGCCACTTGCTCAACTTAAAAGATTTGTGAGAAACCGGGTCAATATAATTCAGGAACTCGCAGAAAGTAATTTTTGGAAACACGTGCATTCTGAAAACAACCCTGCTGACATCCTTCCAAGAGGTATTAGTCCAAATAAAATTCAACATTGTGAACTTTGGTGGTTTGGCCCACCTTTCTTACATCAGTATAAGGAACTGGAACCTTATGATATTACTGCCGTAGAAGGAGATGATCTTTTCCTACAAGAATTGAAAGAAACTTCGGACTTTCTTGTATGTGCCTTATTAAAGAGCTTTCAACCACTGGATATAATTTGTAATCGTTAATCATTTACTAAGTTGCAGAAACTAATTGCTTGGTGTAAGCGATTTATTTAAAATGCAAGAGATCCAATGAGCCGAACTATGGGACCTTTAAAGAGTAAAGAACTATCAGAATCCTTGAAGTGTATCATAAAAAAAATATTCAAAGAACTTCATTTTATAATGAAATTCGATATTTAGAAAAGGGAATTCCTTTTCCAAACTCTTGTAAATTGTTAAACTTGCATCCCTTTTTAGATGATAGTGGATTACTGCGAGTTGCAGACCGTTAAGAAACTCTCCTATTCCAAGAAATAAGAAACATCCCATGATAATTCCCACCAACCATAATTTTACTTCTATTGTTATTAATCATTTTCATATTTTCTATTTTCATACAGGTGCTGAAGCTACCT
The DNA here is from genome assembly GCA_019973935.1 of Trichonephila clavipes. Taxonomy (NCBI): domain Eukaryota; kingdom Metazoa; phylum Arthropoda; class Arachnida; order Araneae; family Nephilidae; genus Trichonephila; species Trichonephila clavipes. The sequence goes on along the minus strand of BMAU01017569.1, from coordinate 517,701 downwards.
TAGCAAATATTAGGAATAGTTTTTGGATACCATCCACAAGAAATGTAAGAAAAATTCTTAGAACATGCATCACCTGTAGGAAAGTGAGTGCTAAAGGTTCGCAGCAATTAATGGCTGATTTGCCAGCTGCGAGAGTCACTGCTTGCAGAGTTTTCAGTCAGGTAGGTGTTGATTATTGTGGACCCTTTCAGTTGAAAACTTTTTCAGGAAAATGCAGGCAGACTAGGAAAGTCTATGTTTGTGTTTTTATTTGTTTTAGAGTTGAGGCTATCCATTTAGAAATAGTTAGCGACTTAACTACGGAAGCCTTTCTTGCAGCTTTAAAATAGTTTGTGGCTAGAAGAGGGTGACCCATTGAAATCCATAGTGATAATGGTCAGAACTTTGTTGGTGCAAATAATGAATTAAGAAAAATACTTAAAGCTTTATAAGGGTAAGATGGAAGAAATAATGGTTTTGTCTAAAGAACAAATCAAATAGAACTTCAACCTACCTTTCCTACCACATTTGGTGGTCTGTGGGAGGCAGGGGTTAAATCTTTGAAATACCATTTAAAGAGAGTAATCGGCAATTCAATTTTAAGTCATGAAGAATTTCTAACTCTTGTGGTTCAAATTGAAGCGGTTCTTAATTCTCGACCAATTTGTTCTCTTTCTAATGATCCGAATGACGTTGAAACTTTAACGCCTGCACATTTTTTAGTTGGATCATCATTGGTTGTAGTACCTGATCCTGATTACACTGAGATCCCCATGAACAGATTAAGCCGATGGCAGTTGGTATAAAGGATGAACCAACATTTTTGGCACAAATAGTCATCAGAATATTTAAATAGACTGCAATAGACACCCAAATGGTGTAAGAGCAATGTAGGTTTCAAAGGAGACTTGGTGTTAGTCAAACCTTCAGAGAATTCAGATAGTTTAGAATGGCATTTGGCACAAATTTTAAAAATTCACCCTGGTAAAGATAATATAGTCAGAGTAGTAACTTTTAAGGATAAATGGGGAATTTGTAAAAGACCAGGTTCTAAAATTGTCAATTTACCATATGTAAATTGAATATGTCATCATAATTGTATTTATAAATGTGTATCTTATATATATATATATATTGTAATTGTTATTTCCATGTATTCTAATTGTATTATTGTAACTTTAGTAATATTTCTATAATGTAAACTTGTTGAATGTGTGTGCCTTCATCATTTCAAGGTGGGGCAGGATGTTGGCGCCAGTTGGCGAGAATTCTTTGTATAGATTGCTCCGAGCCAACTGTTGTAACCTTTTTGTAAACAGTTTGAAAAGTGTAGCGATCCCATATGGTTGGGATGCGTTTTGCTTATTAAAAATTGTCAAATTTACAGTCCATTTAATTATTTTAGTCAACAAGCATCAATCCATCTATGATTTGGCCTGCCCTTTTTTCGGGTGCCAATTGGTTGGGCATTGAAGACTTTTTTTAGTGGTGCGGTTTTCATCCATTCTTACAACCTGACCTGCCCATTTAATTTATTGTAATTTGATGAAGTTAACAATGTCAGATTCTTTATATGATTGATAGAGATCTAAATTTGAACTTCTTTTCCACGTTCCGTTTTCCTGAATTCCTCCTAAAATCTTAATCTTCCTTTTGTTAGGTACTTATCATGATTTCATCTGTTCGAGACATGGATCAAGTCTCGCATTCATTTGTTAATACTGATCTTATGACTTTTATACTATAGAACCTTTGTTTTTCTTTTGATTAAATTCAATTTCATATATTTTCATATTCCATTAAGACATCTATTAGCCATAGTAATTCTCTTTTGGATTTTAGTAGTACAATCGTTTCTATTGTTAATTTCCGAACTTAAATAAGTGAAAATGTCAACTTCAACATTATATTTTCTATTTTAAAGTGGAAATTGTTAAAACATGATTCAGTGCAAGGTATGTATTTGGTCTTATTCTCATTGATTTTCAGTCCAATCCTGAAGGCCTCTTTCTCTAAAGATGAGAAGGTTTGTCTTAGTGCAGTAGGTGTTCACACAAAGATATCAATGTCATCAGCAAAATCCAACAACTGTATTGATTTATTAAAGATATTTCCTTTGGTATTGATATTGGAGTCTTTTACCACTTTTTCTAACACTATATTAAATAGAAGACATGCTAGTGCATCTCCCTGTCAAATGCCATTTCTTATTTCTAATGGGTCTGAAAGATCATTCTGCACCTTGACCATGATTTTTGTTTTGCTGAAGGTCGGGTGTATCAGTCTTAATAATTTATCAGGGATTTTAAAGTCTTTCATGGCTGCAATAAAAGCCTTTCTTTTGATGCTATCATAAGCGGTTTTGAAATCAATAAAGAGGTGATGCGAATAAATTCCAAATTCCCTTGTTTTTTCCAAAATCTGACAGATGTTGAATATCTGCTCTGTAGATCTTCCTTTCCTAAATCCATTTTAGTAGTCTCCAACTGTATTTTCCGCTAGTGCAGAAAGTCTGTTGAATAGAATATTTGAGAATACCTTATAACTTGTTCAGAGCAGACAGATTCCTCTATAATTTGAACTCTCAAGTATATCTCCTTTCTTGTGTATTACACCAGTTATACTCATTTTCTGTTCCTTAGGGATTACTTCCTGTTCCCAAATTGCTTGAATCAAGTCATAAACTTTCTTAGAAGTTTCTTTTCCTCCATCTTTCAGTAGCTCAGATGAAATAGTGTCAGGGTCGGGTGCTTTATTGTGTTTAAGTTTATTTATGGCTGCAATGACTTCCTCCAGTGATGGTGGTTCAACTACACCTTGGCTCTGTGTTTCTATGTTTCCTGTAAGTGCTTCATAATCACCATTATCTTTGTTAAGTTGTCGAAATGTTCATTTCATCTCCTTAATACTTCAGTTTTATCACTCAAAATAACTCCTTCCCTATTACAAGAGGTGGTTCTTGGCTTAAATTCTTTGCGTCCCAAGGTTTATTTCTCAAAAGAAAGCTCTGCTTTCGTTGGATTCCCTCAAACATTCAACATTTTTAAAAAGATCCACAAAAAATATCCTTTTTTTTTTCGCCCTATAAGCTCTTTTCTCCTCTCTTCTTGCATCTTTGTATGCAATCAGTTTCTTGAATGTCTCTTACTCAGCATTTTACTATATGCCTCATTCTTCCTCTTTGTAGCCAAGAAAAAAATAATTGTCAAACCAGTCCTTTTTACCTTTTCCACAACTTGGTTATCTGTTACGATGATTGTTTCCTTTAGTGTGTTCCATTTTTTGTCTATGCTCTCCTCATCAGTAAAAATGTTAATTTTTTTATATTTATTTTCAAGCTGTTCCTGGAATTTTAGCTTCATTTTTAAACTGTCTGCAGTCTAAATTTTCCATGACTCTTTCGGAAATTTGAAATTCTTGCTTTTTTTAACCCTTGCCATAACCAGCAAATAATCTGAATCTAGGTTAGCCCTATGATAAATTCTTGCATCCAATATATCTGACTTGTGTGTAGAATGAACCAGAAGATGGTCAATTAGATTGCATGTGCCTCTATCAGGATATCTCAAAGTTATTTTATGAATACTTTCATTTTGGAACATTGTACTTGATATGACCATATTATGATTAGCTGCAAAATCAATTAGCCATTTTCTATTATAATTTGATAAATCACGAAGACTACCTTTTCCAACAATTTGCCTAAATTCCTTTTCCATACCAATTTTTGCATTTGCATCCCCTAGTATAATTTTAACATTGTTTTTTGAACATGATACATAAAGTGTGTGTAAGTGTTACCTCTTTTTCCACATTATCTTTGTCTTTAGTAGGAGCATGGATGTTAATAAAACTGTAAGTAAAAAAGGATCCTTTTATCCTTATTTTATATAGCCTAGGTGACTTTGTCACAAAATCAACTACAAATAGTCTTGGATGTTTAACTCAAAATAAAAGCAGTGCCAAATATATACTTGTTTTTGTCACAGCTATAAACAATTGTGTGATTTTTATTTTTGATAATCCTTTTCCTAACCATCTAACTTCCTGTATAGCTAGAATATCCATCTGATAATTGTCCATCTGCTCCATTAGCATTTGCAGTCCTTTATTTCCGTACAAAGACAGAATATTCATGAATCCTGTTCTCACACAAATCCTTTAAACTTTTCCCAAGACTTTTCCTAGAAGTCAGCCCAGTTATATTTTGTTCTTAAGATTTTGTTACAAAAGTTTTTTTATGGGGTAGGGTTGTTTGCCCTACGCCCAACCCCCGAACCTAGTGGACCAGTCCCATTTTAGTCGCCTTCTATGATGCGCATGGGGCTATGTTGGGGCTATTCTTTCAGACCCGGTCACCACACAGGTGGAATATATAAGTATCATTCATAAATATAATCAACTGCTAGTTAACACTAATTTATCTGATCTAATGAGGTCTTTAAAAAGTCAGTTTTCTCAGTTAGGTACTACAAAATGAAAAAGATTTATTGAGTTTAACTGATGCTGTTGAAATAAATTGGCTATAAGGAATAAAACATTAAATCATGTTTTAACAATTCCCTTTTTAAAATTGGAAGAGTATAGTTTTGAAGTTGTTGACAGCTTTTCACTTATTTAGATTCGGAAATTAACAATAAAAACCTTTGTACTACTGAAATCCAAAATAGATTTATACTATGGCTGGTAGATGTCTTAATAGAAAACGAAAATATATATGTAATCATATTTAATCGAAAGAAAAACAAAGGCTCTATTGTATATAAGTATCAGTATTAACTATATACATGTGAAACTTGGTCCATGTCTCTAACTGATGAGAACATGACAAGTATCTACGAAAGGAAGATTTTAAAATTCATTTTTGGAGGAATTCAGGAAAAGGGAACATGGTAAAGATCAAATTTAGAGCTCTATCAATCATATAAAGAATCTGACATTGTTAACTTCATCAAATTACAAGAATTAAATGGGCTGGTCATGTCAGAATGGATAAAAACCACACCACTAAAAAGCCTTCAGTGTCCAACCAATTGGCACATGAAGAAAGGGCAGGCCAAACCTTAGATGGATTGATGGCCTAGAAAAAGATTCCTAGTTTTGAGAGGAATTGGGAAAACACTGGCTGGTAGAAGGCTGGCCTGGAAAAGGCCTCTTGAGGAGGCCAAGACCCACCCTGGGCTGTTGTACCACTGAGGAAGGAAGGAAGAAGGAACAAAAGGATGAAAAATAGTGCTACATTTTAAAATTTTTGACTGTAACAGATCTTTAAAGTATTTTATTGGCTTTTTATTTAAAATATGAATTGCAAAATCACTCGGAAATTTATTCAGTCAGCCTAAGTAGAAAAAAAAAAAGAATTTCTTATTTAAAAGAGAAATTTTTGTGATTTTTAAAAGTGTTCTGATGCACTATTTTTTAAAAGAATTGATCTGGCTGAAAACTATTTAATAAACAAAATTTTTATTTTTCCATTTCTAAATTTGTAATGTTGACCAGTGCTGACATTTGTTCTAATGTTGACATTTGATCTAATCTATTTTTATGATAGAATTGGTAAATCATCGATTAAAAAAAATATAAAATCTTTTTAAGTATTTAAATTATATTTAAAGTATATGTTTAGAATAGTACGAGATAGGAACAATTAATGTTTTGCAGTGATTAAATCCTAAATACAGAAAATATATTTTCGAGTGAGAAAAATTAATATCTCACTGTAAAGTAACACAAGATTACATATGAGCTGGCACCCCCCCCTCTTTGAACTTCCACTTGACGCTAATGGGAGGACTTTAACCCACAACAGATTTAAGCTATTTACACAGCTGGTCTTCAATGGCACTAGGGCTTGAACTTTTGACCAATGAACTGAGACTAATATAGCCACTAATATACTCTCAAATCTGCTGTATTATTCCTACATACTAATGTGTTTGACATTTTAAAAAATACATTTATATCTATACATATAAATAAAAATGAAGTGTCTGTTTGTAATTTGCAATTAACGGCTTTTTACTAAATGCATTTAAAAGTATATACAGTACTTATATGAAAAAATCAATTTTTAAAATTTTTGTCTATCTATCTGTTTTTCTATCTGTTTGTTCCGGCTAATCTCTGAAACGGCTGGACCAATTTTGACGAAACTTTCACTAGCAGATAGCTAATGTTATAAGGAATAACTTATGCTATTTTAATTATAGAAAAAAAATTAGGGTTCCGCGAAAATAAAATTAAAATGAATGAAATGGTGAACAATATCAGTTTTAAATAGGAATCATTTTTATTCATTAAGGATTACTTTTAGTCAATAGGGATTGTTTTATTTCATGAGCCTTCTGTCTCAACATTTATAGCAGTTATATCAAACTTTTTTTGTTTGATTAGGTTTCTGACACTCGCGATTTTTCCCGTTCATGTCTGAACTAATGATTTTAAACAGTCTTCACACCATCGACACTGTCAAAGGTCATGCATCTCTCTTACCCCTTGCTTGCGGTTTCATTTGTGTTCAGTTCACCCTACCCAGTCTTCACCCCATCGACAGTGTCAAAGGTCACGTGACCCCCTCCTCTGCTTGCAGATTTGTTTCACCCTACTGCTGTTTAGACCTGTTTTGAACTGTTGCATTCAACACTTATAACCATTCCAATGATTTTATTCTCTCTCAAGAACACTTATCAACTTCAATTTTTCCATAACATAGACAGCATTTAAACTTAAATTGGGAAGTTTTGGGGTTTTACGTCATTTGACTTCTCACAAGGCTCCACATTTAAATAGAGGTAAGCCAATTTCATACCTCTATTATTTATTTCATTGCCAAACACTGCTATGATTTTACAGTCCTCACCCCATCAACAGTATCAAAGGTCATGCATCCCTCTCACTTTGCTCAACAAAAAACAAAGGAAAAAAAGTAAAACAAAGAAACATTGATTCACAAAGTAGAAGAATGACATTATACTTATAGCATAGGTATTTCTTTACGTGGAATATATAATGATTGAGTTTTCGTGAACTCTGCGAATTGAATAAACACTTTTTGTTAAATTCCACGTGGGCGAAGTTGCGGGTAAGAGCTATTTATCATAAAATAAATGCATCAGAAAGTAATATTAACATATTACACATCCAGATACAAATTATTTACATTGTTTTAATGCATTTATTACACAAAATTTGTAACAATGTGTTAATTTTGCTGAGCAGAAAGTGTTTTCAAAAACTGATCCTTAAGAGCGTTACAAGGCCTTATAAGTAAAAAAAATCTTTTTTATCAACTAATATCAACAAACTTAAAATTTAGCAAACATGGTTTTTTGTTCAGCTGAGATATGCAAAAGGCTTTTTTCTTTTTGTTCAATTTACAATTCACGTAAAATTAACTCATTAAAAACTTCTTTATCCGTCAGTCTGTATTGCTTAAATTTTCAGTTCGCCCATGCGAAGAACTGATATACCGGCTAGTATAATATATATATTTTGTAACTTTTCCTTTTATTAATTTTCTAAGTTTAAAGCTTAAAATGTTCATTATGCTGAAATGTGATGCCTTCTTTTGACAAGGCATGTTTATGGTATAATCTACATAGGATGGTCCTGAGCTCAACTGATCAATTTTTTAAAATCTCTTTTGCATAATGTAGCATTTAAAAGACGTTTGAAGAAACACTTTTGTAAAAAGATTAACTTTTAAAAGTTTTGTTTTATGAACATGCAAACAATCCTCCCTTCTATAGGGATGCAACTCATTGATTTCTAATTATTGCATGAGAGCTGTTTAAGTATTCATTAATGTAGTGCCTAATCACCGGACATGACATTTTGGGAATATACCTTTACTGGCTTGGCCTGGCTGGCCAGAATGGATGGCAACCACCTACTCCAATGCACTAGACTCGATGAATACCTGACTGACGTTGTCATTCGGTAGAGAGGCTTGGCGTCAAATGGTCAAGAAACTAAGCACAGACTTTGGATAAATAAATATTGTTGGAATAATGCTGTATTATACTTCTAATATTGTATATGTCCTAAATTTTCTCTTTATTCAGAACTTTGTTGCAAAAAACCAAAATTACCTATCTATAAAGATATTTTTCCTCACTAATGCTGATTATGGTAAAATATATTGCATTTTGCACATTGTGATATTGAATGCTTTTAAGAGTTTCATAAGGGTACTTAGGTATTTGAGAGTTTTTGTTTGTTTTCAAAGATTTTTCTTTTTGATGCTATGTATGAATGAAATTGAGTAAAAATGACTATACAGATATCTTCCAAAAGTGTTAAATGAATGAAATTTACAAGAGTTAAAAAGTAATAGTGGTACTTATGTATTGTCGCAATCGTATTGGCGACATGAAATGAAACAAAGTACACAGGTGCCAAATCAGTGCATACAACACATGCAAAATCGGGGTTGTCAACTTGGTAAGTTATCTTGAATGTTGGCATTTTTGCGATAGTAGGTAAGTACTGTAATATTAAAGTAAGAGTCAAAAACTTCCTTTTTGCTGAATAACTTTATCATCTGTTACCAAATTCTGATTTTTTTTATTAACCCATTGTCTTAGAAAATTTTGTTATGCAATTTTCCTTAAATCTGCAAATTTAAAGGTGTTTGGCCGAGTAATTAATTGTAAAACATAAAAAATGGATTCTTGAATAATAGTTATTATAATTAATTAGACAAATTAAGGTTTTTTCTATTGTCTCGTTTAGAAGCAACATGAGAGTTATTGATGACTATTCTCATAATTTTGAATCATGATCAAGTGATGAAGACACACTTTTGAGTTGGCTTCCCACTTTTAAAGTTTCAATTCTATGCCAATGTGAGATCCTTTGCTTGACTTAATGTGCATCAGTCCCTCTGTAAGACAAGCATTTGTTGGAGATTATTATATGCAATATATGGGAGTTTGAGCACTCAGTTAAACAAAAACCAGTTCGATATGAACACTGCACTTGGTAGTCATGGCAGTGGGGAGCAGTGGCACACATAGGAATTTTTCCATTTTGTGTCCATCATCGAAAGTCCACCATTTTCGTATCATGCTTGAATACACCTCCCAACACATTATTTCGATTTTGTCGATTTTCGGGAACAAACGGTAAAAAATTCATTATTGAATAAATAATTAGCATTAATTAATAAAATTAATTATTAATAACAAATACTCAATTAAATTTTACACACTATATACATAGGATTATAATCAATCAAAAAAATCTAGAGCTTTGGATGGGATCGGGTTCTGGGGGACCTCTTGTGTGCACCACTGGTGGGGTAACACATCACATAAAGACTCATTTCTACATATCAAATTAAAGGGACATAATATGATTTTTACGAACTTTTTTGGTTTAATGGTTTTAACAATTTTTTTTTGCTTGTTACCAATGTATCTAGATTATTTAATACTAGATTTGGTTCTCAAAATACTAACAATTTAATTTTTTAAAGAAAAATTTAAAATTTATGTAGGAATTTTAAAATGCTACTACTCCTATAATAATTGATGTGCACACCTGAAATTTGATCTACAAATATGTCAAGCTAAGCAAGTATAACATAAAGATGGTAAGGTTTTTCTCTAGTTTTCTACTAGCATGATTGATATTCATAAAAACTTTTTTCTGTGTGAATAATTAAATATTCCTTGAAAAATGTGTATATTTTAATATGAAATAATTTTTACATTAATAGCCAATGTATCCTCCAGAATTTTGAATGAAAGCCTTAAGTGTACATGTATTGTGTCATACTGGTGTCGAATGTCACTTTGTGGTATGGAGTTCCAAGCTTGTTGTACTTGTTGTCTCAATTTTGGCACAGCCGGTGCTGGCTGTGGATGATAAAAGCTAACATCCAATGATATCCCATATGTGCTCATTTTGAGACTGATCTGGTGATCTTGCAGGCCAAGATAACATGTCAAACATTCTGTAGAGCACATTGTATTACAACAACGGTGTGAGGATGAGCATTATCTTGTGAGGAAAACTCCCCTTGATTGTTGTCCATGGATGTGGCAGTACTTTTGGTTGCATTACCAGACTGATGTACAAATTTGCAGTCAGTGTGTTTGGGATATCCACGGGAGTGCTCCTGCTGCCATAGGAAATTGCTCCCCAGACCATGACTCCAGGTGTATGTCCAGTGTGTATATTCCACAGACAGTTTGGTTGCAGGCATTCTCTTAGCCTCCTTCTGACCAACACATGTCCATCTCTGGCACCAAAGCAGAACCTGTTTTCATCAGAAAACACAGCAATCTCCACTCCATCCTCCAATGACCTCCGGCTTGGCACCACTGGAGTCGCAAATGGCAATGGCTTGGAGTCATGGAATACACGTTGCAGGGCGCTTGGCTTGGAGCTGGCTTTGAAGTAACCAATTTCTAACAGTTTGTTGTGTCACTGTGATACCAACTGCACCTTGAATTTCTGCCGCAGATGTAGTACGACAGCCATATGCCGAATATGAAGATATTCCCTCACAGTAGTGCCACATGGCTGCCAATAACCCAGTCTTGAGGCAGTACCATCCTTTGACCACTGCTCCCAACAACCATGCTCAGTGGATACATTCCTGCCAAGTCTCTGCAATATTGTGGATAGAAAATCTACCTTCTCGTACCCCTATTACACAATCTTATTCAAACTTGGTGAGCTGTTGATAATGGCTTCTTTGTCTTAAAGATATTTTTGCCTAACTTCAACTCAATATGACAAATTTCACAGATAGATAACACTCATGAGCTTTATAGCACACATTTAAAGCTACCCTGATTTGCAAGTTCTGAGCAGCACTACTAGCACCGCACTTAAGTGGGAAATTTGAATCAATGTCATTTTTCAGATGCATAAACATGCCTACCAAATTTCGTTTATCTAACACAAGTCTTTGTTGGTGCTGGGACTTTTTTCCCCATCAGTGTGTGTGTGTGGGGGGGGTATTTAATTTATAGTATTGTTCTAAAATTGTTCATTTTTTAAGGGTAGGGGATACATTTTGAAATATTTCTTTCTTATGAAATTTGTCTAAAAGCTTTTCGATATCTCTGCGTTGAATGGTTAACATACAAAGAGTGATTCAAAAAGAGTTCATTTGTCCAAAAATAATTTATACTGATTCATAGAGAAATTAGAATACTGATATGAAAATAATTATTAACTAAGGAATTTACAACTTAGACTTTGTGTGTTGATAATTATACTTTTTAAATCTAATTCAGTATTTAATTATTAGCATTTAGAACTTAGTACATATACACAATGGAAACAGAATTACTTTGTGTGTTTTGGGTAAAAAATATTTCTGTAGTTTTATAATACTTGACTCTTTGCTTATAAATGATGTATTTTTGATATCAAGTTTAGAAACAATACAATATAAGAATTTTCAAGTTACCATATCAGATCATTGAGGTTTTGCAGCTTAGTCTGTTTTTATATACTAGTATTGCCACCATGATAAAGAAAAAAAAAGTACATAAGTCATATTTAATAGGTTAATTTAATTTGTTTTACTTTACTTGTTTTTACTCAATCAGTTTGAAACTTTGTCTGAGATATATTTTCATAAAATTAAATGTGTAAGTTTCATTTGTATAATGGATTGCAATGTGTATGAATATTTTGTCATGTTATATTTTTGAATTAATTTTTTCTATAGAAATTATAGCATGTTTTGAATGTTCTCTCTTTTTTTTTTAATACAGGTTGTGTTTGCATTGCATGAAAAAAAACTGAAGTTCAAATCTCACATCATAGATTTGTATCGTGGGGAACAATTCGAGCCATGGTTTGTTAGAATTAATCCTAAATGCGAAGTGCCTGTGTTGAAAGATGGCGTGAAAATCATTCCAGACTCTCGTCGAATCATAGATTACATTGAAGACAATTTTAGTAATGGTAAGCAACTTAATATTCATTTCAGACTTTTTAAATGTTCTTGACAAGAATTATTTTTAAAGAATATTTTTGTTTTAAAAATTTTATTGTGGTGCTTGTATATTGTTAATAGTTTTGTTGAAAGCTAAATGTTGAAATTATATTTGTCTCGTTGCTTTTTCATTCATTGAAGTTATGATTTTTCTAATTAATCAATAAATCAAGATATTTATTTAATTTTGAATCTAAGATTGATATTTTATAATTGACAGATTTTTTTATACTATTTTCTTTATTTTCTGCTATTTATGTGGATTGTAACTTATTTTTCTTCTAAATTATTTTGATTTCATCGGTATAATAATGAAATTTGGGTATTTATATTGTTATGAATTTTGTGTAAATAGTGTAAATAATTTGTATTTGAGTGTGGAATGCATTTATATTTATGCTCTATGTTATATTTATTTCATGTTAAAATTGTACTATTCACAAGCAATGCCGCCCCTTACGTTATAATGGCGATTTAATGAGAACTTGGCGAAATCTTGGCGACCATTTGGGCGTCATTGGTGACCATGTTGGCGAGTTCGGAACCCTTTGGAATCTTCCAGAAAGTAGTAGATCTCTCTACTAGTGTCACGTTCAACGACACGAGCGGTTATATTTTTGGAAGTTTCTATCGCGCCTATAAAAATGATGCTTGCCTATATGGCGTTGAGTCTTGATTAAGCCAGTGAGTAGTGATGATTGTCTTGACTAGCGATTAGCTCGGCTGTGCTTGTGAATAATCTTTACTAATCCGATGAATCCTGTATTTGAAAGGATTGGATTTTTGTTAATAAATTCGCATCGCTGTTAAAGAACTGCTTATTTTCTTTGTGATTGTTTTTGCATAAAATCCACGAACCCAGATCTACCTAATAATGTTATGGACCAGTTTCTTCAAATCAAAAGACGTTGCCAGATGCCTTTATGTACAGTCAATGGTGGAAAACCTTTCACATGTGTTCCAAAACAATAACAATGTCTTTTTTTGGCATTGTATTTTGAATTGGTGATGACTTTTTATTATTGGTGATGACTTTTTATTAGATGAAATTGGTCAACAATACAGCACAATTCTTAAGTCCCAAAATTTGTGTTATTTTTAATTTATGGTATAGTTATTCATTAAGATAACTAGATATATAGGTTTATTTTTACCACAACGTGAATTTTTTTGGTGGTTATGTATTAACATCGTCACAGCCAAATTTGCACCACATGAATTGTGCCATTTCCTACCAAAATTTGACTGATTTTTTTTTCTTCAAGTAAAACAAAAGAAAAAAATTTTTTTTTCTTTTGTTTTTTTTATTTTGCTGCAGTGAAGTTAATATGCAAGTGCCATTTTTTTTTTAAAAAAAAAAAAGAACTAAATAGTTTGAAGAAAATGATTATACTGTTAATATTGCTATTAGATTACTAAATTTAAGTTTTTAAAAAACTTATTATGGTATAATTTATATATATTAAATTTTATTTCATTTTTGACCTAATTAGCTAAATTAAAGGGAACTTCACTGTGTTTGACTTTAAATTCTGTTGCTATGGTAATTTAAATTTTTATTAAACTTATTATTCTGACATTGAATTGGAATTATGTTTATTTCGTTCAATGTTCCACTGCAATATTTTAAATTTTTTGTCCTTATAAATAATTTTAATGCAATTTGTTGTTCAAAAAACAAAGGAATTTGCAGTTATTTTAATTTAGCTATTTCTGGTAAATAGCAATGTGCTGAGTGCAATGATTTTGCTGAAGACATTTTAATTTTTACCTTGGCTGATACAGTAAGTTCTGAATTTTATTTATATGCTGTGATTTGCAGGTAAATTAATGTTTGATATCAAAAAGGAAATTTCCTTTTGTTTTCATGAACATTTTAAAACTTGTGTATGTGCAATATGTATAGTAGTGGCACATTTTATTAAAGTGAATTATATAATCAATTACACAGCATAGCACAATAAATAAGAGCAATGAATAATATCTACTCATGATTAAATCTCCATTATCATAAGTATCCATACATTGATCCTTATCTTTTGTGAGATTTGATGAATTGAGGAAAAATGAAACACACATTTTATTTTCTGTGAAACAGGTAAGTTCTGTGAGCTTTTCTTTGTGTACAGTGGTAATCTATAACATAAAGCTTTTTATCTTGATGAAAATAGTTTCCAGAATATATTTATAAAGGGATTGTTTAGTATGGAATTTTGTTGTGTTCTCTTTATTTTTTCAGTGCTGATACATAATGCTAATGGTTTGTTGCACACTTTAGTCCATTTGAGATGTAGTACATAACTTTATTAGTCATATATTATGAAAATTCAGGTCTAAGTAAACTCATTGTTCCATTATGTTCTCTAAATGCTGTAATAATACTGTTTACATATGTTTTTAAAATTACTTGTAAATAGCATATTTTTATAGCTCAAAATAAATCTAGGTTTTTTAAAATTGATTACATACTAATAAGAATTAATAGGAATACATTTTTATTTTTACATATCCTGTAAAATTAATTACAGATTATGTCGAGTATTGTTGAAGAATATTACCTATATAAAAGGATGAGATTTATGAAAGACTAGCTAGTATACACATACTTCGCACGGGTGAATTGAAAAATAAAACAATAGAGAGAGAGAGAGAGAGATTGAAGGAAAAAGAATTTTTAATGTGTTAAATTGAATTGAATTGCAAATTAAACAAAGTTTTTTTAGCATATCTCTGCTCAGCAAAAAATAAGATTTGCCAAATTTGAAATTTGTAGATCTAATAGTTGAAGAAAAGGATTTTTTTTAAAATCTATATAATGCCTCCATAACACCCATGTGGGTTGACTTTTGAAAATCCCCTTATTAGATCTCTGCTCAGCAAAAGTTGTGTTTTCTAAATTTTAAGTTTATTAACATTTTGTGTATACAGATAAAGAAAAACATACAAGAGCAATTGATGTTTTGATTGAAAAGTTGTGATGTAAAGTTTTTTTTCATTTTATATATATACTAGAGGACCCGACAGACGTTGTCCTGTACACACATCTTAAATTCAAAATAAAAGATTTTTGAATATTCGATACTGCGATCGTAGCGCAGTCTGCCGGATCCAATGTAAAATATTCCAAGATCAACAATTTATAAATAAAAAAATTAATTAAATAAACATTTCAAAACTGAATTATAAATCTAAACCATTCTCGAGTCCACTGGAACAGACAAAAACTTTCATCAAAATCGGTCCAGCCGTTTAGGAGGAGTTCAGTTATATACACATGCAGAAGAATTACATATATAAAGATTATTTGAAAAGATATTAATTAAAAATGCTAAAAAGCGTGAATGGTCTGCATTTTCGTAAAAATAAATACCGGGTTTGGCCAGTTTGGCTGAAAATCAATTTTCGACGCCAACTTATGTCTTTTTCAATTCCTACTACTAGCTCACGATCTCTATACAAATTTTATTTGTTTATTTATTTATCTTGGTGGAATTTTCAATCGTTAATAAAATACATTTTAACACGCTTAATTGAGTTGAAATGTAAAGTACATGATTATTTTGGATGACAATACAATAATTTAATTATACTTAATAAAAATTAATTGATTAAAACTAATTATTTAAAAAGTTATAAATACTGCCACGTTGGCAACTTAGCAACCCTTTTGGCGACTTATGTCAAAATTTGAAAAGGTTTTTTTCTCACATGTCAAAGCATTCAGTTGAAAGGAAATTTTGTTTTATAACAATAGCGTTGTTACAACAATGCAGGGGAATGTTGAGTTGTATTTTTTTAATGTTTTTAGTTAATATCTTTTTAATTAATTACGATATCGGACCGAATTGTGAATCTAAACCATTCTCTAATTTACTTGAACCCACACAAAAAATTTCATCGAAATTGGTCCAGCCGTTTAGGAGGAGTTTAGTGACATACACACGCACAGAAGATTTTTATATATAAAGATTTCACATTTTAAATTTTCTTTGATATCTTCAAGTGTTCATTCCAGCAAAAATTTTGCACAATGGCCTACTTTACTTGTGATTTGAAACTGAATTAGCATCCACTGTTTCTTTTTGTTAACTATTATAGTAAGATTAAATATTTATCATAATTTATAAGTGAAAAATTGTTATTTTCTGCTGGAAATTCATCCTTACCTTCAAGTTTTGTTAACTATAGTGAAAATTTTGACCTTTAAAAAATATACTTTCTATATGGAATGACACCTTATCTTTTATCCTAAAATGAATACATTAATTACAGGTTTCTAATTTTATACATAATCATTTGTTTCATAATTTTAAATTTTTTAGTAATTTTGGAAAATTTAAATACTTTTTAAAAATTTATGTTTATATTTTTGTATAAAATATGGAATCTTGATAAAAGATTGATTATGCATGGAAGAATTGAGAATTTGAGTCAAATTCTGATTTTATTTATAATTTGAATGTATACATTTTTTGTTTTGCTTATTATATTTTGAAATTTATAGGAGATACTCCACGATTACTTCCTGAAAAGGGCAGTCCTGAATTTCAACAAATGGGGAGAATGCGAGATTTACTTGATAATCTTCCAATAGGTCTTGTTACATTTGGTTGTATTTTTAACCCTCAAATGACTGGTAAGATAAGGCTTTCAAATCAAGAAATAAGGATACGCCAAGGTAAATTTATTTCTCAAACTTTTACGGGACTTACTTTCTTTATACATGATATAGATATTTTTGAAAAATTGTTGGACATAAAAAAAAGTTAAAAAAATTCTTGGCCTGCACAGAAATATAAAGTAAACAAAAGTTTGTAGTTAGGAGTTCCTTACATAAATAAATATGCATAGACTTTTTCAAGGGGCTGTTTTGTATATTTTCAGTCATCTGCACTAAAGAATTAATGTAAATTATCATAAAAAAAAACCATGAAAAAGGTGCATTATCTTGTTGTTGGCTAATGCAATAGTATATTGTTTTAAATAAATAAACAACAATTATTTTTGAAAAGAAAATCCTTAATGTTAGTAGATTAATTATTAATTACAATTTTATATTAAAAAAGTTTCCATTTGGTAGAGAAGTTTTAAAAAATGCTGAGGTAGCAGACCTAACAAAAATTAACTGTTAAACTTAATAATCACAAATATTTTATTGAATTATTTCCTTGGTAAAAGTAATAAATGAAAATGAAATGTTTAATGATGACCTGGACCATTTAAGTCATACCAAAGTTTTTTTTGTTACTTATATCTTTTTAAATTTAATTTATGTGTATATAATAGTTTTTTTATAAGAATTATATTTGAAAGTTTAGTAATTTCACTGTATTTGTTATGAAAGCAACTTTATTCTTAAGTCACTGCTTTCTTGTGTGTGTTACTATTGGGCAAGTGCAAAAAGTTCTATCCATTTTTATTACCCATAAAGAAGAGCAAGTAAACACAAAATGAGCATTATTTTTGATTGTGCATAATCCAAAATTGCTATCTATGACCTCTTGCTATCTTTCGGGTAGGAAATAAATCACACAGCGGTAAGATCCTGGCAGTTTCCAGTCAAAAAGGTCTTGAACGGCAATTTTCACAGCACCAAGATCAAAGATTTTCTAACTGAAGGAATTGTTCAGTGCACTAAATAGGTGATAGTCAGTTGTTGCCAAGTCAGGAGTATAGGGAAGATGGTTCAAAACTTCCCAAGCAACGCTCATTAACTTTTGATGACAGCAGCTGTGGCCTGGCGGGAAAGGTAACACCATGACGATAGAGGAGACCTATCCTCTTTGCTACCAAATCTGAATGCATTCTAACTGTAGACAGTCAGTAAAAGACAGCATTGATGGTTTGGCTCAGTGGCAAGATGTCCCTGCAAATTTTTCCCTGCTCATCAAACCACACATTATATGATACCTTCTTGGAATGAACTTCAACTTTCAAAGTTGATGCAAGCAGATCAGAAGGGCGACACATAGTCCTATGATATTTTATGTTATGGTACATAATCCACTTCTGACATCCTGTCACAATTTGTTTCAAGAATGGTTCCTTTTTGTACTAGGAAAGCAAGGAAACACTGGTGGTAATTCGGTCATCCCATTGTTTAGCTGTCAGGTTATGTGGAATCCAACAATCCAACTTTCTTATAAAACCTTGCTTAACCAGCAGTCTCTCGACTGTTGTCCAATATACATTAAAGGTCTCTGCTAATTTTTGCATGGTTGGCTTTGGTTTGTTCCTTATGACTTGGTCAATATCATCTCTTCCAACTTGTGTTTTTGTCCACTCCTACCCTGATCTTAACAGTTTCTCTTTTCCTAAATTTACAAAACCATTGTGTGACTTGTGACAATTCGTGCTTTCATCTATTGCATCCTCCCCCTAAACTTGACAAACATTGCAATATGCTGTACTTGAATAACAATGTCTCGCACACACATGCTCCTTCTCGCTTTCCATGTCACACCCTCTGAGATTTTTTTAAAGATAATTAACATTGGAACATGTTAAGCATCCACACATTTGATTGGATGCTGATTTCAGTTATTACAACAGTATATATGTCGTCAATTCTATTGCAAATTTGGATATCCAAAAATGAGTAGAACTTTTGCACTCATCCAATATTTACATGCTTTTGAATTTGCTTTTATCTTAAGTTTTTATAAATGAAGCCGATACCAAAGAAAAGTTTTCTATAAGTAGTTTTTTTTATCTTTAGTCTGAAATGTAATTCACATTATTTTTCAAATATTTGTGTATAATGTTTAAAATATTAATGAGTTATTTTAAAAAATTGTATGAAATGTCATTCAGGGGCTATTTTACATTTTGTCATTTTCAGAAATTGTCAGTTATGTGTAAAGGTAGTCCACACATGAACATTTTGGTTGATTAACTGCCAATTTAACCATTTATTGATTTTTGATAAGATTAAGTGTGAATAAAAATTAAAATATCAAAATTATTATTTTCATTGTATTAAATTTTTAAAAATTTAAATTGTCAAAAATATTTGTACTCATGAGTTCAAACTGTAGCTTGGGTTATTTTTGTCAGTATGTAAGAAAGGTAAAAAGTAAATTTAAAATCAAGGTATAATCAGTAAATCAAGAAAAAAAATTTTCAGAAAATTTAAAAACTTGTATCAAAAGAAAATGAAATTTATTTCTTAGATCTTGTTAGTTAAAATTGTATAAGAAAGGATAATTTTTTAACAGGTAAATAATTAAATTTCTGTTAATTGTTGAAAATTGCTATTAAAATTATTTTCTCATGCAGTGTTTTGATTTGAATGTTCTTTTTTCTTTCTGTTCTTAACATAGTTTACATTGTGAGGGAAATAGTAGTAAATTGCTTTTTATTATTTCAGCAGTTTATAAATATATTGAACACACAAACACATTTTTTTGTTTGGGGGTGGGGGAGAGTTAAGAAGTAATGTTTTTATTTTTATGATGCAAATAATGATGTCATTCACACAGTTGAGAGCTATTTAATTAAATCAGTTGAAGAATTGTTACGCTGAATAAAATTTTTATCAATTCAGACTTTATAAAAATTTTTTTTATAAAGAACTTTTTATTTGAGGAATAGGTCTAAATTTTCATTAAAATATTTAAAAATGTTATTTAATAATCTGTAAATTGAAACATGGCACAAAGAATACTACATCTTTATTTTATGAATATATAATTTAATAAGTATGCTGTAACTGACCTAAAATCATAAAAGATGTTTTTTGTTAATCTTCTATTTATTGCTTATACATCATTTTAAATCTGTTTGACACATTTTCTTTTGAATTTTTTGGAAGATATTCAATGAATTTTTTTTATTTTCTGCATAATCTGAATAATTCAGCTCAAGTTAATATAAGCCTTCCAATTTTCATGGTTATAATTAGCTTGTTAGCCTTTGTTATTTTGTCTTTTGTGAATGAAATGTGATTTTTTTTTTCAATTGTTACATTTAATCAGTGATGTTTTGTGTGAAACCGCTAATATGAACCAAATTAACAACTAGCTGTTAAGAGTATAGTGTTTTATTTTTTTTAATTCTCAAACTATTTCAACATGGTGAACCTAAAATATTTAATATTAAGGAATTTTTAATTTAAAAAGGTTAGGGGTATGGAGACTGTGATTACATATATTATAAGCTTATTTAATTTGATTTAATTTATTTATAACAGCTAGATTTGCTGCTCATGAGAATCTCCTGACTGATTTAAGTGAAAAAAATAAAGAATTTAAGGATCATTATCTTGTTAAAAAATCTGGTCTCACAAGATTGTTCAAATTAGTAACAGATTCCAATGAAGTTGACAAAGGAATTTTAGATGTTGAATATGCTTTAAAGGAAGTAGAAAAATTACTAGTCGTGCATGAAGGTGGTATGTAGCTTGCTTTTTTTCCCTCACTGATGCTTATTTTCCTAATTATATAAAGGTTTCTCTGTTTCTAATTTTGTGTTTATTTTGAATAATTTTTTAATGTATATTCTGCTTTATTGAAAGATTTTTTTTTTTAAAATGATACTTAAAAAAGTTAGGTACTTATACGAGTTATAAAAATTATAGAATAGCAACTGATTTTTCAAGCTGTCACCAACAGGATCATTCATAATTTTTCATGATACAATAGATTCATTAGGAGCACAATGACAAAAATTTGTTATAATGGGGTTTCATCAAAAGTTAAAATATATTTTATTACACTAAAATTTGGTTACTGCTGATACTTTTTCATTCATTAACACTTCATACCTTTTTTCATTCATATGGTGTGACCATTGGCGCAAAAATTCTCTTATTGCAAAATCTACATCTATTCTACTCTAATCTACTTTATGCAAAATCTATTGGAAAAATCTTTCATCTTTGTTCATTGACACATTCCACAAATGGTTTAAAAATTAAGCTGACAATATAACTAAAAGTGGCAATAAATTCAAGCTAATCACTATTATAAGATTGAAAATATTTGAGAATGATAACTTTTTATAATATTAGCAACTAGTATAAGCTGTGATATTTAAAAACAATATCATTTATAGTTTTGGCAACTGTTGGAAATCAGATTTTAGTGATTTCTACATGTTGCCATGTTTGGCTTCATAGTTCCTATAACTGCGAAGTGATAAAAGGTGTTTTCATATTTTTAAAATTTGAAGCTATAAATACTATTATCAGTCTTCATTGTAAAGAGTTATTTTGAATTATTATTTGAATTATTTTGTATAAAATATCAATTTCAGAATTGTCATCTTTCACATTAGTTCTTAGACTTAAAGGAGGTGTTGAGAAGTTCAGTTTTTAACTATGTTGATTTGTCCAGCATAGTTCAGTTATGAATTTTTACAGAGGTTTCTTTTAAATTTTAATTTATTGTTTTGGAGATATTAAAAACTTATTGAAATTTCCATTTTTTAAAAGCATGTTAATTTTTGGTAAAATTGTTTATTTTTGCATATTAATTTATACAACAAGGGATAACATTTAAAAATCTGTTTTTTAATTGTTATTTTTACTTGGATAAGCATGAAAAGGTTATGTGTATCAAGGCAGGACTGACACATTTAAAGAAGGATTTTATGATAAACGTGAGTAAAATCACCTTTAGAGAAATTGTTTCTTTTTGAGCTTCTGACCAATTTGGTAAAAGCACTAAATGAATGAGAATATTATTATTTTTGAGGTATTTGTTTTGTATAATATGTAGAGAAAATGATAAGTTCTTTAGTTTTCAGAAATAGGATTATCTGAATGTTATTAATGGAATTTAGTTATGTTTAGTTTGTTTGACAAAGATGAACTTACTATACATTCATTATGCATCTAATATATAATTCTGTAATTGAATTAAGAATTTTTAATCTAAATTATGTGTTGATTTTATGAAATATAAATGATTTATCCATTGATTTGAGTAATCTTAAAAACTATTTAGTTGTGTCATTATCAGTTTAATAATTTAAGGAAAAGCTGCAAAGAAAGGTATTTGGTGCTTTTTAAAAGTGCAAATAAGGCTTTATAGACCAGTTTGAAAGTTGAGAGAGTTATTTGTTGCAATTTTGGTGCCTTTCAAAATTCAGTATTTTCTCACTTTTAATATATACTTTTAAAATGTAGCCTACATTTTTTTTAGCTTTTTGTCATTCAATTATGTATGTGTATATGTAGAAATGTTCAATGTTAAGAAATGTAAAAATTCTAGTAATCTGATACTATAGTATCATTGCCATGTTTAAATAAACGGCATAATTAGTTTCATTTATATTTAGTTTGTGTTTTGGTACCACCTCTCTTGTCTATTTTCATCTTAATCTTAATTTCTGAAAAGGAAGTTGTGAAATGAGCCAACAATAGAAGAAAATG
Organism: Trichonephila clavipes; assembly: GCA_019973935.1. Classification (NCBI taxonomy): domain Eukaryota; kingdom Metazoa; phylum Arthropoda; class Arachnida; order Araneae; family Nephilidae; genus Trichonephila; species Trichonephila clavipes. Next base: position 495,385 of record BMAU01017569.1, on the reverse strand, counting down.
CAATGTAATTTCTTCAAGATTTTTAATATTTTAACTCAGAAGGACAAATTTGCATGATATGAAATGATATTTTGGGAAGCAGTCATTTTAGAAATGCACATATTTAGAATTAGAAACAGCATTTTGTTAAAAAAAAAATTGCTGCTTTTAACCACACCTGTACAATTTATATACAACGCTTGAACCATTCTCAGATCCATTGCATTAAAATATCTTTTTAAAATAGAATAAGAAAATTCGGCTTAAAAGCTTATAATTTTTAGGGTGTTAATAAAAAAAAAGTAATTTCATATAGAAAATATATAGCTGTGTAAGCATGTATACATGCAGTCAGTAATTTACTTTTTAGAAATCATTCCATAAAAAATGTAACAAATTTCACCAACATATGAGAGGTTGCTGTAGTATGCAATCACCCAATTTAATTAGCCATTTCTATGTGCAGACTTAGAAACCAATTTCATGGACACAGTAGCCTAGTAGTCATGGTTGTGAACTTGCTGCCAGATTTGTTTCTGTAATGTCAGGAAGTCCTTGTACCATTAATCCTTTGAAGGCTGATTTTCTAAGTAGACAGATAGGAGAAAAATAAAAAAATCACAATACATATTTTATATTATTTATATTGAAAAAATAGCTCAAAATATTCACAGAAATAGAAAGATTTTTTTTCCAAGTTGAATAGGCCCTTGTTAAAAATATAGTAAAAATAAGATATTCACATATATATACCTCAAAAGTACTTTCATTTTTCAGAAAAATAAAATGCATCAAAGATTTATTCCATTAAACCTTTTATATAAAAATGTCACTCATTCAATATAACAGGAAAACAAAATGTCACTTTATTAAAACAATTTTGACAACTGACATTTTTGAAACTTTTGTTCAAAAGAATTACAGCCAAATATTAAAAACAAACCAATTTCAAGTGTACAATTCAATTTGGAACTTAAGTTATTTTAAAGTTTTGAAACCTACCTTGTGAAAGGATGATAAATCTAAAGAGGCTCAAAATCCTCATGTTGGCATGGTGTAAATGTTTGAAGAATAGGGTGCTAGCTCGGGTATTGTTCTCAAAGGTAGGTTGATCAAGGTTCAAAATTACGAGATCAGTCAACAACCTTCATGTTACTTCAGAACGGGATAATAATAATAAACAATGGATTAAAGAATGTAATTATTGTATCAATAAAATGAATACTAATTATAATAAGAGGTAGTCTTTTTAATGCAAATTCTATTTATGCATGACTTAGAAAAAGTGAAGATTTAAAATGTAAACAAAATGACAATAAAAGTGTTACACATTTTAAGATTATAAAGCTTTTTTTTACCTTTTAAGCTAGATATTGTTACGTAGATCCGGGTTCGTGGATTTTATGCAAACCAATCACAAAGAAAATAATCAGTTCTTTAAGAGTGATGCAAATTTATTATCAAAAATCCAATCCTTTCAACACAGGATTCAGCGGCAATATTCACAGGGCAAATATCCAAAGGTATTATATCAACAGCAATCAAACACAATAATCAGTGTTTAAAAATACATGCAAGTAAAGATTATTCACAAGCACAGCCGAGCTAATTGCTAGTCAGAACAATCCTCACTACTCGCGGGTTTAATCAAGCCTGACTGGTTGCAGCTGGCACTAATATTTATAAACCCGATGGAAACTTCCAGAAAAATCTGCATGCGTCATTAAGCGTGAACTTAGTGGCAAGATCCACTACTTTCTAGAAGAATCCAAAGGGTCCCAAACTCGCCAACATGGTCGCCAAATTGGCGGCTAACTCGGTTGTCAAAAATGATGCCAACTTGACTCTACCACTAAGATTTTGCCAAGTTCTCATTGAATTACCATTATTACGTAAGGGGCGGCATTGCATGTGAATAGTACAATTTTAATATAAATAAATATAATATAGAGTAATATAAATGCATTAAACACCCAAATACAACTTATTTACACTATTTATACAAAATTCGTAACATTGCCCCCTCCTCAAAGACTGCATGCCTAGAGCAGTACAATCCAAAATGATTTACAGAATCTATTTACAAAAACTATTCTTTATAATAATCAAATATAAAGTAACCAGTACTGAACAGCACATAGAAAGAAAATAAATTCAAAATACAAAAATAAATTACAATACTATAATAAAACTAATAATTTACATTATTTACAAAATAATTAATGACCATGGTCTGAACTTAAGGATCTAATTCATCTTGGCCAAGATATGGGGCTAGCCTATTGTAATGTATTACCTTCGGTTTTGAGTATGGTGATTTCTGTATCCGCACCACAACGTCATTCAGTCTTTTTAGGATTGTGTAAGGACCTTCCCAGTTGGTCTGCAGCTTCGGAGAGAGTCCTTTGCGACGTTTCGGATTCCATAACCACACTTTGTCACCTTCGTGGCAGTCATGTCCGGTTGCTCTTGCATTGTATCGGGTCTTCATCTTCTCGGAAGCCATGCCGATTCTTTCCCTAGCCAGATGATGTATTTCCTCCATCCATGCCTAGAGTTTCTCAATATACTCCTCAGGCGCCAATGGAGCATCTGGTGGTCGGCTGAACAAAAGATCAGCAGGCAGATGAAGGTCATGTCCGAAGAGCATCTGGGATGGGGAATAGCCAGTGGTCTCATGAATGGCACTCATGTAGGCAAGCAAGAAAAAGGGCAGCTTCTTGTCCCAGTCCTTTTGATTATTGGATGCCAGGAGAGAGAGGCTGTTCAGAATGGTCTGATTGAACCTCTCTACCATGCCGTCAGACTGAGGATGCAAAGCTGTTGTCCTGGTTTTGTCGATGGCAAATATTTCACATAGTCTCTTGCAAACTGCAGAATCAAAGTTTCTCCCTTGATCGGAGTGCAATTGTAGGGGGACCCTGAATCATGAGATCCAGTGTTGAACTATAACCTCTGCAACAGTTGAGGCCTCTTGGTTGGGAATAGGATAGGCTTCAGGCCACTTAGTGAAGTAGTCCATGACAACCAGGATGTTGTTGCCATCTGACGATCTTGGAAGTGGGCCTAGGATGTCAAAAGCTATTCGTTTGAAAGGCGCTCTCACATTATACAGCTGCAGTCTTCCTCTAGTGCATTTTCTGGGACCTTTGCGTGCAGCACAGGGATCACATATGCAACAACACTTTTCCACGTCACTCCGCACATTGTTCCAGTAGAAGCGCTCGCGAACTTTTTGTAAGATCTTCATAACACAAAATGACCTCCAGTTGGACTGCAATGGAGTTCCTTAAAGACTGTTGAAACTCTTGTCTTTGGGAGTATTAATTGTTTTCCCGTTGTCAGACTCCCATTTTCTATATAAAACACCATTTCTCAGAGGGAGAGAGTCCCAAAGAGCCCAGTAATGCTTCGTTGTAGGATGTAAAGGTACGATGTCTTGCCAGCTGAGTTTTTTGTCAGACAACTCTTTGAATTCTATGATTGGTTTTATTTCAGGATCTGCCAGTTGTTCTTTTTGGACGCTGTCATCACTCCAGGGGTCCAATGTCAATGTTGATGGCGTTGTAACTTGGCGGGCTATTGGATCTGTTACACCAAATTTCCTTTCGATTCTCGAGCAGTATATGCAACTCTCAAGACAGGGTTTTCTTGAATGGGCGTCTGCATTTTCATGTGCTGATCCTTTTCTGTGGCAAATTTTTGCATCATACTCCTGTAGACTCTGTATCCACCTAGCTATTTGGCCTTCTGGATTTTTAAAATTCAGTAGCCAGGTCAATGAGGCATGATCTGTTCGCAGCAGGAACCTTCGACCATAGAAGTAAGGATAGAAATGTTCTACGGCTTTTATTATATCAAGCAGTTCCTTCCTGGTCACACAATAATTTTGTTCTGGTTTGGACAGACACTTGCTAAAATAGGCGATGACATGCTCCTGACCATCTTATCTCGAGACAATACAGCCCCAATACTTTCAGGACTTGCATCTGTTTTCAGAATAAATTGTTTCTCAATTTCAGGATATGCCAGGATTGGAGCAGATGTTAGTGTGTCCGTATGCTTGTTAAAGGCATTGTTACAATCAACCGTCCAGATGAATTTGTTTTGCCTCGGTCAGCTTATGGAGTGGTTTGGCAATCGTTGAGAAATTTTTCACGAATTTCCGGTAATATGTGCATAAGCCCAAGAAACTCAGCAGCTGGTGAACATCTGTCGGACAGTTCCAGTCTTTCATAGACGAGAACTTATCCAGATCTGTTCGTACACCTTCTGCCGAAATGATGTGTCTGAGATAGGTGACTTCACGCCGGAATAGGTGGCACTTGGATGGACTTAATTTCAGCTTAGCTTCTTTCAGCTTTTGTAGCATATGTCTGGTATTTTTCAGATGTTCTTCAAAGGAGTGCCCCACGATGATAATGTCATCAAGATAAACCAAGCAGGCCTCGTACGAAAGTCCTCAGAGGACTGTTTCCATAAGACTCTCGAATGTTGTAGGTGCATTGCACAAGCTGAAAGGCATAACCTTAAATTGCCACAGTCCTTGTCCTGTGGTGAAGGCAGTTTTCTCTTTATCGTCAGGGTGGAGTTTGACCTGCCAATACCCGCTCTTGAGATCTAGGGTAGAAAACCAGGTATTGCCGGCAAGCGTGTCCAGCGTGTCATCTATCCTTGGCAGAGGATAGCTGTACTTGATGATGTCATTCAACCGACGATAATCCACACAGAATCTGGTAGAGCCATCTTTCTTCCTGACCAAAACAATGGGAGATACCCAAGAACTTCATGATGGCTCAATGACATCATTATCTTTCATGTCCTTAATGAGTTTTTGGACTTCCTGTTTAGTGAACAGTAGTCGTCGGGGGTGCTGCTTAATAGGAGGATGCTCTCCCATATCGATTCGGTGTTTTGTTCTTCCAAAGTCCTCGGATGTTCTGGAAAATAGGCTCTGGAATTCTTTAATAAACCCTCCTGCAGCACATCTTTGTTTCTCGTCCAAGTCCGTGTTTTGTAGTAAATCCTTGACTAGATCCTCTGAAGAAAGGTCTTGGGCATTGCACTTCCAGTCTACACAAGTGACAGGAGCACAAGCTGCTATTACCTCTCCTTCCGGGATAGTCCTTGTCCTATCACTGATGTTAGCAATTCTCACTGGATGACTGAATTTAAGAGGTCTACTACCGACGAGGCTATCAGTACTCCTGCTTTTAAACTGCCTGGGTCAGGATAATCAATTACGCCGAATTGGAATTTCCTATTTTCTCCTACTAAACTGAGTATTATACATTCAATTCTTGGCAACAATGAGAGTTTGGTTTTTGCTATAATTTTCTGGTTGGATTCAAATTGAGTTTGTAAGCCAAAAAGAGTGATGTCTTCAAATTTTGAATGCATATTGCTATTTTCAAAGTCCAATTTAAAGTTATTGTTTTTCAGAAAATCCAATCCATGAATACAGGAATCAGTGATATCTGCTATATATGCTGTATGGTGATAGTCTATATTTCCAAACCTTAGAGTGACGTTAGCTTTCCCATGAACCTGAATCTTGTTACCTGTCACTGTTTGCAAGGAAACGTAGGGCGTTGTCCAGATAATACTAAATTTTGAGTTTTGCGCCAAATCTTTTCTAATTATAGACACATTGGCTCCAATATCAACAACCATATGGCACAAGATGCTATTAATTTGTCCTATTACCTAAAGTCTCTTGTCACCACCATTTACTGCCGTAATATGAAGAATTTTGTATTGGGGCTTTTCTGTTTGGAAGAAGAGGTGATGTTTTCATCCTTCCTTGATCGGGGACAGTTTCTTCTCGGGTGTCCAGTTCCACCGCATCCCCAGCACTTAAGTTGCGTTTCTCTTGGTTCTGACGTTGAACCTTAAAAGCTTTGAATTCATCTCTTAATTTCTCAATGTCACTTTTCCATGGAGATTCACAGGGAGCATCTAAGGTCACTCTAGGTCCTTGGATGGATTGGCAGTCTCGGCGACTGGCTTGGCCTCCAATTTCAGGACATATAACAGGGCAGATTGAAGATCTTGGACATCTGCCATTCTTACAGCCTTCTGGACTTCCCTCTCCCTCTGGCTGTCTACGAAATACTGTAAAGAGATTGTTTCTCGCACAGTTGCTAGGTGATCGGAGAATGCCAAGTTGACGAGCCTTTCTACTTCAGAGGCATATTCCTGCAAGCTTTCTTCGGTTTTCTGGAGTCTTATTTTCATCTGCAGATGTGCATAGTCCTTGGAGTATTTCTGGCCGAATCGAAGACCCAGAGCATTATGTAGGGAGTTCAAATTCAGTTGCTCTGTGTCGGTAAGAGTATGCAGTATTTCAGCAGCTTCTCCTCTAAGGGATGCTGCTAGCTGACATGCTTTAACCCCTTCAGTCCATCCATTGGCTTCAGAAATTATGGAGAACTTCCCAGTTAGTTTTTCCGTCATATGTGGAGAGTTTCACAGACACTGGTGAGGCAGTCAGAGACATTGGAGAGGCAGGCATAGATACCGAAGAAACAGGTACAAACTTGCTTTCATTCTTTGTATTCCCACAAGCTAGAAGTTTCTTTTCCAGATCTTCAAATCGCTGGGTAAAATTTCCAGCGACTTATATTCTTTCTTCAACTTGCTCTTTAATTCTTCCTATTTCTTCAACTTGCTCTTTAATTCTTCCTATTTCTTCAACTTGCTCTTTAATTCTTCCTATTTCTTCAACTTGCTCTTTAATTCTTCCTATTTCTTTAACTTGCTCTTTAATTCTTCCTATTTCTTCAACTTGCTCTTTAATTCTTCCTATTTCTTCAACTTGCTCTTTAATTCTTCCTATTTCTTCAACTTGCTCTTTAATTCTCCCTATTTCTTCCCCTACTTTCTTCTCTATCTTCTCTTCAACTACTGCAATATTTTCTTCAACTTTCAATGCTATTTTTTCTTATACGCTATCGATTTTCTTTTCTAAAGTATTCCTTGGCTCTTGACCTTTCTGCATTTCTTTTTGGCCTTTCTCCATTCTCTCCTTCAACTCATTCTTAATCTCTTAGCTTCTCTGCATATTCTCCATGCTCTCTTTAGTCTCTTCTTGGCTTCTCTGCATATTTTCCGTGCTCTCCTTAGTCTCTTCTTGGCTGCTTCTCAAGGCATTGATGAGCCCTCATGTAGCTGAACAGTGTGATGTTAATATTCAATCAATCAATCAATCAAGGCATTGATGCCTTCGAACAGAGCCTTCAGTTGCTCATCCATCACTCTTCTTATTGGCATAAAACCCCACTCCTGACACCAAACTGTTGCGTAGATCCGGGTTCATGGATTTTATGCAAAAACAATCTCGAAGAAACTAAGCAGCTCTTTAAGATCAATGCGAATTTATTATCAAAAATCCAATCCTTTCAACATAGGATTCAGTGGCAATATTCACAGGGTAAATATCCGAAGGTCTTCACACCTTCAACAACAATCAAACACAATAATCAGTGTTTAAAAATACACATAAGTAAAGATTATTCAGAAGCACAGTCGAGCTAATCGCTAGTCAAATCAATCCTCACTACTCGCGAGTTTAATCAAGACTGACTGGTTGCGGCTGGCACTAATATTTATAAACCCGACGGAAACTTCCAGAAAAATCCGCACGTGTCATTAAGCATGAACTTAGTGGCAAGATCCACTACTTTCTAGAAGAATCCAGAGGGTCCCAAACTCGCCAACATGGTCGCCAATGACATCAAAATGGCTGCCAAAAATGATGCCAACTTAAGCCAAGTTCTCATTGAATCGCCATTAAACGTAAGGGTTGCTTGTGAATAGTACAATTTTAACATGAAATAAATATAATATAGAGTAATATAAATGCATTAAACACCCAAATACAAATTATTTACACAGAATTCGTAACAATATGCATGCATATATATACATATTATACTTGGGTTTTATAGCTATTTGTATATACTTATGGATTATATACAATAAATTTTCATAACTTGAGGAAAGTATATTCCTTTAAATTTTCGTAAGATTCTATCAAAATTCTGTTATTTATTATCAGTTTCTAACACTGGATGTTTCATGTAAGTAGAATGACTAGAAATAGTTTTTTTTAGATTATTCATGTTATGTTAAGAATGAAAATGTGTGTTGCAATTTCTTTTAGTTGAACTAACATGTTTTAATACTTTTAGATCATTTGTAAAAATTCGTAGTTTATAGGTAGTGTGACGTTTGAGATAAATAATGGTAGCATGATATTGATTAATTTAAACATTTAGTTTATTTATATCACAGCTGTTATTTACATGGAAGTTATTAAATGTATTAAAAGATTATTAGAGTTCAAATGATGTGTTTGTGAGAGGGGAGTTTTCTTTTGCCGTCTGCCCACTTCGAAGGTTCAAAGCATCTTCGGTTCCTCCTCTCTTTCTTTGAGGATCAGGGGCAGGTGCCCTTTTAGCATCCCGTTACATCCTGCTAGTGGTGGGAAAGGGTCTCTCATGATGTCAAAACATGTGGGGGTGATCCAAGACAGGACCACACAATAATTTTAAAGATGCAGGTGCAAATACACATGTGGTGATCCACAAAGACACCAATTCACAGCTGCATGGTGGGAAACGTTACAGCTCTTCCCCTCTTTCAGACTTTTTGCTAAGAAAAGATCAGGTCGGATGAAGGTGACAAGGTGACTGACCTTTACAGTTTACTGACTCGTATAACAGTATCACTTCATCAAGTACTATAATATTTCTGAGTTGCAATTTAAACTTTTAAAAAAATGCTGAACTAAATTTGGAATTGTTTATCACTAGTGAGTGAGTGTTCTTGTTAGGGAACTTACAGAAATTCAAATTACAAAATGATCAATAGTAATATAAGAAAGCATACTTTATCATTAAATAAATATGAACACTCATATCACAATACTTATTAAGAATTATAATAACATGTTGACATCATATGCTAAGTGTACAACCTTACACATAAAATATTCTTTGCAATATGCCCTTTATGTAATTTAAATAATCATGTTTGTATTAACACACGAGATAGACAAAATTGAGCATATTAATATTACTTTTCATGGCTTTGACATGCATCTCCATTCAAAATGATATGCAGTATTAATAATTAAACATAATTAACACAATCATTAACCACTAGCAAATAAACATAAACAACAATTATTTACCATTAGCAAATAAACATTACTAACAACAATTATTTACCATTAGCAAATAAACATTACTAACAACAATTATTAACCATTAGCAAATAAACATTACTAACAACAATTACTAAACCTTAGCAATAGAGCATTATTAACAATTAATAATCTTCCCTGGATCTGTTGAGACTATCTGCATTTCTGTGACTTTTACGTGACCAATGTATCATTTTAATACTTCTACCAGATTAGTTAACACTGGGTTGTTTGGGAAACACTTAGAAATTTTATCAAGTAACTCACGCAACTGTTCTACTTGAGTCATCCAAGCTGTTGCTTATCTCGCTAACCTGGGTTACATCCTCAAAATCACAACCTATGGAGTTTACAAAATTAGGAACCTCCAAAATTTGACTCTCGGGAATTCTCTGAGCCCCATCAGTGATTACTAAACTTGCATCTTTAAGTTTTCCATTATCATAATATGAAGTTTTCTGCTTAATTTGCATTTCCTCCATTTTATTTATAGCTACCTCTTGACATCTTTTTAATCTATTAATTAACTGAAACATATATTCAGTGACAATATCACTTTCTTCTTCCGGCTCCATCCAGTGTTCCTTTTCTAATATTTCTAGGGTTCGCAAATTTTTCCCTTACATCCATACTTTTGTGAGCTACAGTTGGCAACGCTAAAAGAATAGACGGAAAATGTTTGTCCCATTTGGAGCTTGCCTCTAAACATAACTCTTATGAGTCGTTTCAACTTTAGGTGAAATTGCTCAATAGGGTTACTCTGTGGATGATACGCATAACTATATGCCCGACAAGCATTCCAAATCTTTCAAAAACCTCTGTAGTCAGAGCACTAGTAAAAGAAGTATTCTGGTCATATTGGATTTCACATGGAAATCCTATCTGACTAAAGATGTTTTACAGCCCATCTCATATCAGCCACCGGATTCAGAGAATTTTGATGACATGTAAATGGCCATGATAAGATATCAATTCCCCATAGATGTGATCGGGAGAGGCCACCATGTATCAATATTTAGTTTAGTAAAAACCTCCTGAATAATAGGGACCAATTCTAGTGGAGCTCAAAGGTAAACAAACCAATTCTGGGCTTAATGGTTGTTTAAACCAAACATTTTTACCGGAAAAAGGATTAATGTATTTTGCATATACTAAATCTATTGTCGCTCCTGTATCCCTAATGATATCTATTTCTTGACCATTCACAGAGCCCTTTGTTGTATACAAATTTAAAAAATCTGGGTTTTCATTTCCTTCAATATTATTGAGATTCTGTCATTTTGTTTTTTATTAATTTAGGGCAAATAGCTTTTTTATATGTCCAGGCATATTGGAATGATAACATTTCTGTATCACACATCTTTGGAAAGTTCTCTCTCTAGTGCTCTCCAGATGAGAAGATACTGGTTCAGGGGAAGTTTTCCAGAATCTATTTTCTTTCTCTTTGATCCCGGAGGTTGTCTTAACTTTTATCGTTCCTGCCAACTCTATCAATGGGTTTCAAATTTACCTTTTAGACATCCCTCATAGTTGTCAAAAAGTTCTGTTATTTGTGTAGCTGATTTAAGTTTTGCCCAGTTATCTAAGAAATGATATTTCATGTTAGCATTAGTGTTTTTTAATTGGTTTACAACCATTAGATCTTCAATCGTATTTATTTCTTAAACCAATTAGCTGCTTATCTAGATAATTAGTAATTTCAAAAGTGAAGTCTTTCCAGGTGCTATCTGATTTCTTTTGGTATTGGACAAATTTTTTGGTGAAAGACTTCCGGTCTTAACTTAAATCTTTTAAGTAATATTTTTTTAACTTAATTGTAATTTTCAGCTTGTTCCTATGGTTTGTGAGCAATAAATTGCACGATCTCTAGAGGTAACAAACACAATAAATGACCTACCCACTCTTTCTTTTCTATTGACACCCTTTTAGCCTGATGTTCGAAAATCATTAGATATAAACTAATATCAGACTGATTAGGGTCGAAAGCTGGGATAAATTTTTTTTAAAGTTTAAATTAGAGGTTATAGAATGTGGATTTATAGAATCGTTTGATTCGTCGTTTAGGCTAAATCTGAATTCTACTTTAAACCTTTCTAAATCAAATTTCAGTTGTAATTCTTTCTCTTTCAATGGGTGTTCCACTAATCTCACCTTTTCTGCCCTTTCTAAATCCTCCTTCATTTTTCTGTTTGCAATGATAGTCTCATACAGATTTTTAACAAATTCTTCTTCATAACCCTCACTGTTGGTGATTGCACTTTTTTATGCTAGGGACTGTCATGTTTGAGGTGGCATTTACTCCTAATTCCTCAGTAAGTTGCAACATATCTTGCTTTTTTCCTTTTCTGAGGAAAGCTATTTTCAAACAATATCAAATAAATCTTACATTAAATTTTGCACTATTTTTACTATTGTGTAGTAATATAATAACACTGGTACCATGCATACAAAGAAAAATTCAACACTATAAAGTAATCAAAATCTGTCTAGAGACTTAAAACACAGTAAATCTTAAGCTAAAATTGCACACCATAATCATATTTACAATTCTCTAGAAACAAAATAACACTGTTCCCATGCAAGAAAAAACACTAAGTATCTCAAAATTTGTAAAGAACATTTAAACCACAAAAATTTCTAATACAATGTGCTAATATTACAACTCAATAAATGTAACAGTACTCACCCATTTGAAGTACTCAGCTTGCTGTAGGAAGCAAATTATGTGCAGTAATTATAGCACTACTGTTTTTGACTTTTTCTCCAAGCAAAGATGCTTTCCTTTTTCACAAAGCTCAATAGTTTGACCAATCTGGTATTCACTCGCAGCACAGCAGGCACAATGGTCAGTTTGACCAATCTTGAATTCACTTGCAGCACGGCTTTCCAAAAATGTTTTCCCCTCCATGCGATTCATGCTCTGTCCATAAAAAAAAAACACCTTCTCTCGCAGGTTCAGAGTGCTATCTATCTATCTATCCGCACCACTGCTAACCACTTAACAATACATTGTGATGTTTGAGATAAATAATGGTAGCGTGATATTGATTAATTTAAACACTAAGTTTATTTATGACACAGCTATTATTTACAGATTATACATTGAAGTTATTAAACTTATTAAAAGTTTATTGGAGTTCAAATGATATGGTTTGTGAGGGGGAGTTCCCTTTCAGCATCTGCTCACTTTGAAGGTTCAAAGCATCTCCGTTTCTCCCTCCCTCTCTCTTCGGGGATCAGGGGCGAGTGCCCTTTTGGCATCCTGTTATATCCTGCTAGTGGTAGGAAAGGGTCCCTTGTGATGTCAAAACTTACTTGCAAGGGCGATCCAAGACAGAACCACACAATAATTTTAAAGAGCAAGTGCAACTGCACGTGTGGTGATCTACAAAGATGCCAATCCACAGCTGTGTGGCAGGAAACATTACAGTAGCAATAAATTAAATTTGCAATACAATTTTAAAATTAAGAATTTTCATTTTATAAAACAAGTTGATCACAACGAAGTGGATGCAAATTGCATTTAAGTTTTTTTTTAGTATCTAAACGTGTAAAAAAATGAACATTTAAAATAGAGTGTGAATATACAAGTATTCTTCTCTATTCAGTTTTTCATGTAATTAAAACCATTCCATTATCTGTATGTTTTCAGATGTTAGATGTATAATTGAAGGAATAGAATATTATTCAACTCATTTATATTTTTATTTTTAGATAAAAAGAAATGGTGGCTATGTTGTGAAAAATTTACCATTGCTGATATTAGTTTATGCATACTACTATATAGATTGCATGAAATTGGACTTACTGATATATTTTTTAAGGACAATAGACTTCCTCTTGTTCAAGAGTACTTCAAAAAAGCCCAACAGCGGGAAGCGTACAAAAAGACAATGAACCAGGGAGATGGAATTTTAAATTCCTTTGCTTGCCTGGATACTAAAGAACAGGTGTTTGTGGCAGTGGGAAGTATTGCAGTAATTCTTGCAGCTGCTGGTATTGCTACATTCCTAATCCACCGTAATAAATAAATTTTTGTATATATATATTTGTTTATGTGTTCATGTATGGGTTGCTTAAGTATAGAGATTTTTTCTTATTAAAAACAAACCAATCTGAAGGCACAGTTACTTACATTTCTCTGTGTGTTGTGATTTTTCGAAGTTTTTTCCTAGTACAGTATTGAATTATCTGACATTATAAGTGGGCAGTTTTGTAAAAAATGTATGTCAGGGATAAACATGTATTAATTGCATAAAATTATATTTGGAGAGAAAAGAGTAATTCAATGTACATACATTTTATTACTTCTTGAGATAATTTTTCAATGGTTGATAATTTTTAAATTTCTGAAAGGTACAATTAAAAACTTTTGAAAGCATACACATAAAATTTCTAACTTTTTATAATGTTCATAATTATTATCATAAGCAATTCCATTCTTGCTTTGGGCTTCTAAAGCTATTTTTAGTGCAATTTAAAGACAAGACTATCATATTTAAGGCTTGTGTATTAATCCCATGTCATTGATGAATTTCAACAAGTTTTGTTACAAAATGTTACCATAACTTGTAAAATCTTTGTACTAAATCACTGGCATGGGGTTAATACGCAAGTACCTCATTCTGTGTACATATTCTTAATATAAGAATTCTAAAGCATGGGATAGAAGATATCAAGAGAGATTCATTTAGAAAAAATTGAATATTTTTATCTTGAATTCAACAAGAAAATTTTTTGCAAATCGGTGATTTTTACACAATTTTAAAACTTTGGAAGAACAAATGTTACTTCTGTCATTTAAACAAATCTGAGTTGAAATTCTTAAAGCTAGATTTCTCCCTGTCATTTAGTTGTAAAACAATTATGTGCAAAGAAAAAGTTGTTTCTCCCTATTCATTTCAGTAATTCAAACAATTTGATTTAAATGTTTTATAGCAAGATTTTCTGGTTCTAAAATTCTGAAACTTTTATTAAATGTTTAATGGGAGAAAAATGTTTTCCCCAAACCTCAGTATAGCAAATATTATGTTGGCATTTTCTGTGTAATATATTGATATTTAGGGAAATGTTTAATCATTCTGCATTGTAATTATAATTATATGAAATAAAATGCGAAAACTTTTATCTTTTTCCCTTTTCTGTTTATTGTATGCAAGTATATTTGGAAAAAAATGTATAAAATGAGACAGATGATAAACCAAATGTAAATAATAATAATAAAAAACTTATGAAAATTTCATGATCAAGTCTAAGGGACTATGGACTTAGACAGTTTGCAGTACAAACTGCAGTTATAATTATTTTTCCTTCATAATTATGACCATTATGGCCTTACAAACTTAATACTGTAAGGGTTTCTTATGTTTTGATTTCTCTAATATTGATGACTGTAGCATTTAAATAAAACTAAATGGCCTCTCTTGGTGTGGTGTAAAAGTTAGGAGATTCAAATACAGAGATGCAATCGCCGTTTTAAGATTCTGATGCAATTTTTTTTAATAATCATGTAATGAATTCTCCAGCAAGCAGCTTGAAAATTATTTTCAATAGATCAAGAAATAACATGCTTTTTTCAATGTATTTTATTGAAATGGATAAAAAAAGAGATACTCTTGTTTAGTTTTCTAAAATATTGTGTATTTATTTGTAAATAAAAGTCTATAATCTCTTTCTAATTTGAAGAAATTTTTAGTTATCCTCTTTTGTCATAAATGAAAGTTTTATCTAATTCTAATTATACTTGAGTTCTTGTATTATGATCAAACCCCTCTATAGTTAATTTGTCAAACATATTTAGTTAGAGGATTGAAAATAAAATGTTTGCCTTTTTGTTCAAAATAAAATTTGTTCAATTGCCTTTAAGAATTGTGATTTATATTTAGTGATTAATTTACATTTAAGTTATATAGGTTTGTTTATATATATATATTTAACCCTGGGATTTATATATATTAACCCCTATATTATATATAATTTCTTTTTAAATGTGCTTCTTGAGTTTTCTTGCATTTATATTAATAATTTGTGAAACATATTTAATTGGAGGATTGCAAATAGAATAATTTTAATGCTCTTTTTGTTTTTATTTTTAAAAGCTGTGATTAAGTTGCATTTCGTAATAAGGCTTCTTATATATATTTAATCAAAGTAATATCGTATTGCTTGTAAAAATCTTTTAATGCATTTTTAAAAATTTCACTCAAAATTAAACTTATATAAAATAAAATTAATTTCAAGTAAGTTTAAAATTTTTAACTTTACTAAGTATATCATAGAAGTTCCTTTTTGTAATTGAAGAAATATATAAAACTAAATATTTCTCTTTTAATTGAATTGATGTCTGTCCAATATTGAATTAAAAGAATATTATTTCAAAATAATTACTATTCAGGTGAATATTATATATATAATACTTTAAGAAATAATCATTGTAAAATTATTGATTTTGATATGTTTAAAATTGTGTAAAGTTAAAGTTTAAATACAATTGTGAAAAAAACAGCATGTGACAGAATGGATAACTTTCTTATGAATTTCTTCTATAGTCTGATAAAATGAAAACTTTAAAAATAAAATGTAGGATTCCAGGTGAGTTTTTTTTATAATTGAGATTGATGAGAAAATTTGTTTAGTATGGTAAGTTTTTTAGGTTACTTTAAAAAAAAATTAGCTCTGAAATCATAAAAGTAATGGAATAAAAAGCATAATTTTAGGATAATGTATAGAGAAATTAATTTGTAATAATATTTATATTAAATCCAATGCAATTTTTAAATAAAAGTTTGTTTTGGTAAAAATTAATTTTATATTTCATTAAAAGTCTTAAGCTAAAAAGATTGTAAGGAAGTATTAAATGAATAATTTATGGACATATTTGTAAAGATTTTATTTTGTAGTGTGCAAGGATAATTATAAAATTAGTCTTCATTTCTTTCAAAAGTGTATAATTAAATATTTTACTTCTAACCAATCTCTCAGATTACTTGGAATTACAGTATCTTTTGAAATAATAAGTATTAAATCGTACAATTTGACTAGGCACTTCTTTTGAAGCTTTTTAAAACAAGATTAGGAATGTTTCCTTTATTGAAATATATACTTGAATGAATTTTTCAGTAATAAAAGAAAATTAACTTTAGTAAAGTTTGATTTATAAGTCTCTGTATTTACACCTAACACAATAATTTTAAAAGAATGGTAGTCATTAATTACATGATTTACTCGTTATTATTACTAAGAAATCTTTGTTTGGAACCTAGAGTTTAATAACCTTAAATATGAGGGAAATATTTCAAACTTTGTAGAGGTAAAATTGTGTAACTATCAAAATGGTTTTATAGGCAGTACTTGATTTTGAAAATTAGTATGTTTTAGTGTCAAGTTATTTAAGTAAATAATTATAAAAATGTGAGAATGTAACTCACAAATGAGAAGAATTTAGAAGCTAATTGAGTGTATGTATTAATTAAACAATTAATAGAAAATACCTTTTCTTAAAACAAAGAAATATATGTGTAGTAAGAAATACACTGAAAGCAATGTTATCATTTTATTTTAGAATAAACATGTTACATAAGATTTGTCATCTTTTTCAATATAAAATTTTTTAAACTCATTAGAAATGTAAATTCATAAATAAAATAATATGCCAAAGTAATAAAATTAAAATGCCAAACTTTGATATCATATTCTTTAAAATGCTAAATATTCAATTAAAAAATGCAAGACATTTTTGCAAATGTTTTATGTATTGAAATTTTTTTTAATGAAATATTACACTATCACAGATTTTTTAAACAGAATCAAAAACTTTGTCATTTTTCCTTTATTTTAATGAATAAGAATTTAATTTTAACACATACATGTACTTGGTCATGATTCTGGAATCTGTGATCATGTACCATTCCATTATTATGAAACATGTTTTGTTAATGATGCAAATGTAGCAAAACAGTACTAAAGAGAAAGAACAGAGGTAGAAGGGAAAAAAATTCCACTTGTGATTTTAAGTAAAATGCAATATTAATTTCAGGCTATCGAATATTTTGGCATTATCAAGCATGTAATGGATGTTAATGTACTAATGGCCATTGTTCGTAAATTCATTGAATGTGAACAAAAGCAACGTTAAGAGTTTTAACTACTCTAAAAAATAATATGAATGATACACATAGATCTAAATTCTGACAAATAGTTTACAGAATGATCAATAATTACAAATAAATTGGGACAGACTGATGCCATTCTTTCTAGAAGAAAAGCAAGTGTTGATATTTCTTGATGTATTAGAGTCAATTCCAAATCTCTCACTCATTGATTGTGCTTTGTAATCAGTTATTTGAATTCATTTTGTTCAACACAGATGCACAATCGTATGTGAAACACTTCTCTTATGGAAAGAGTTCATACATTTTTAATAATCAAAAAATTCTTTTGAAAATGGAATGACAAAGTTTAATGTGAAATATCACCCTCAATGAATTGCATTCTGTTGCTCACTATGTTTTTTTAGCCTCTCCGAACATAGGTGTTAGGGAACATCAGAATTGAAATTCTGTCTTTTGATTTTGCACAGAACACACAGCAATTACTATCAGTAGTAAATTTTTTCAGAACTGAATTCTTTCTAAAGAATGTCAACTTCTTTCATTTTTTACATAAAAGCAAAAAAAAATTTTATGAGTAAATAGAATGCCAAAATTTACACATAGGTTTTAAAGTAGAGTATCTTGTCAAAAGTTTCTCTTCCATTCTTGATGAAGATGAAGATTTATATGGTTCAAGATTAACACTTTGTCCTTTCTCATCTCTTTCACTACTTTAGATCAAAAAACGAAATATGTGCCTTTACTTATTGAGTAAATGTAGATTTAGGCTCAAATGTTTCCAATTTTTTGATTAATAAAAAATACTACATTACCACATTCATATGTGCCTTTCACTTTTATTTTGTTGTCAATTAAATTGCACATAACAGTATGAAGTTTCTTCATAATAATATGGTTTACAGCATTTTTTAAAATGTTCATTTTT
The DNA here is from genome assembly GCA_019973935.1 of Trichonephila clavipes. Classification (NCBI taxonomy): domain Eukaryota; kingdom Metazoa; phylum Arthropoda; class Arachnida; order Araneae; family Nephilidae; genus Trichonephila; species Trichonephila clavipes. The sequence goes on along the minus strand of BMAU01017569.1, from coordinate 477,162 downwards.
TCTTGATGAAATTTGGATTATCATGAGAATCTCAAACTTTCACATTGCAATCCATGGTTAATCAAAGTTCTTGGTCCACATAACTTTTTTTTTTACAACATTCAATATAGGCATGTATGTATTTGTTGTTTTAAAAGTATTTATTGTTTGAAAGTATTGTATAATGTAGTGTCTTACATTGCACAGCATATCTTAAAGTTATATATTATTATTCATCTGCATTCTATGCTCTGATCAGGAATAACAAACTTTTTTGCTGTCAACATTATTTACCTGTTAAGAAATTAAATTATGTTCTTAACCATGAATGAAAATCATTTTTGAGAAAGAATGGTAAGTATATTGAAAAACACTGCTTTGATGTGTATTGATTTGTGGCAGTATTATTTCAACCATCCAAGGAACATCATTGCACACATTTTCTTTCCAACTTCTGTTTTTGAGCAGATCCTGGCACTAAACATGCGTCCAATGATTCAGCTGAAAAAAAAAACAGTAAGATTCCAAGTAAATAACTGGTATAATTTTTTTTATCTGTGTAAAGAGGCCAGAATTTGTCACAGTTTAAAAAATTTAATTTACATCTGAAACATGTGTTGCTTTTATTAAAAAATCAGATAGCTTCTAGTTTAATGTAATACATGTTTTCCAATTTTTTAAAAAAACATTCAAAATATCACAAAAGCTGTAGTAGCAACTTCGTTTCTCTTTTAAATGTTTGTATAAGCAAACACGTGCTATTTGCGCTTTCTTATTATATTTAAAGTTAATTTTCTATGTATGTATCACATTGTTATTGTTGGAGATTTATCAGGAATATGAGAAAAAAGCCTTTTGCATTTAATGCATTTTGACTATTTTTTGACCATAATGGAAGAATGTGATTTCGATAGAGAATGTTAGCAAAGTTAGTGTGTATGTTACCGGCAAAGTATGAAACGCCGGCATGCTTTGGCATTGTATAGAATGCCTGACGTTTTTAGGCAAAGTGTGAAATATGAGGATTATTTCATACTTTACCTAGGCATTCTATAGAATTACCAAAGCTGTTTAGGCAAAATATGAAATAAGGTCGTAAGGCTATTGTATCAACGATGTTCATTTCTCAAAAATACAAATGTTATTCTGACATAATAATGAGAGTGCCATTAAAAGATTATTCATAATACGTGAAGGAAAAAGAAAGTTGTACCAAATAAAATTTATGTCTTTCTTTTATTAAGGAAAACGAAATATTCAAATAAAAAAATAAACTTAAAAATTAACCTACTTATTGCAACATGGTAGGCTTGAAAGACATTTTGAATTAATTACATTTCTCACGCAAAGACCATTCTTAATTTGGTACTTCGCTTTACACATACATTCGATCGTTTCCATTGGAATGAGCAATTGCAATTGACAGAAGAGGAATTTCCTTGTCAGGATTCTAAGCCAGTTCATAGGACACAAAGTAAATTCGGAGTTGTTTTAAAATTCCTTCGGAAGTTTCAAATCGACAGAAACCATCTATCCCACTCGTTACAAGTGCCAATATATTGGCATTCAGAAAAAAATATATATTGACATTCACAACATTGCCTTTTTAAAAATAATTTGTCTTTTTTCTGGCTAGGTTCACAAAGGTGGATGTACAGTTCAATATCATAACGTTTTTGTATTTGGTTGAAAGTTCTTTCAGAATTCTATCGCGTCCAATAGCCAAATGAACTTCATGAAGTACGTAATAATTCAGAATCCGCGATGTAATGCTGTATAGAAGGGCCTCCCAACCTTTTCATCCCCGTGGACCGGTTTACTGCGGCTGCATTGTTTATTTTTTGAATCGTTTTGATTTTATAATTTAATTGTATTTAAACATTCCTTCAGAATAAAATTCAGTTACTCTGAAAAATGAATATGAAGTGATTTCTCCATAGAAAGTCAAACAAACACTAGAGAGATGCACCTCCGTAATCAAAATGGAAATAATTTTATACTCATTGAGTAGCCCGATACCATTTTATTCATGGACCGGTGGTTGAGAACCATTCTCTATAGTGCTGATGCCTTTAACAGGTTACATGAGTTTACCTTTATTTTCTCCAAACATCCCATCATAGCTATTCAGCAACCAATAGGCCCTGGTTTCCTTTTTAGTAGTCATTTTGGCTTTTTGTACATCAGTTATTAACGTCTAGTAAGTAATTTCAGTTAATTTTTTTTTTTTTTTTTGCAGCTTTAACTCTAATTTTGGGCTGCTCGGCTTCGGATAGTTTCATACCTATGGACCAGGGGTCAGCAACCTTTTAGCTGTGGCGTGCCAAAAACCAATCTACGAATTATGATTCAGCGTGCCATAAGTAGAGCATTTTTGAAACTATTATATTCCCGCGATAATGTATGCAATATTAGAGAATAGAGTTCAATTATATAGATTTACAGCTTTATGTGTGTGTGACACATTCATTTTGCATTAATTATAAAAATATTTCTTAACGTAAATATAAAAAGCAAAAAATAAAATTAAAAAAAAAACTCGAAATGGTACATACGTATTTTAAACAAATATATTAAAATAAGAAATAGACAACGTAAAATATATTTCCCTTCATTACAGCTAAATAAAAAGATAAATAAATTTTTGAATGTTAACCTAGTGTTGCTTCACTTTCATATCGCAAAAAATGTGTAATTTGTGACTATCACTTTGACATGATACTGAGCATTCAGCTGTTAAACAATTTCTTTGTGGACTCGAAATATTTTTCATGAGGAAAGATATTGTATACTTACAAGGAGAGGGCACGACTAAGGAAATTCATTTGGGGTCGAAACTTGGTGTAATAGTCAACACAAAATTAGCTTTACATTTTTTTTAATCCAATTTTTAAGCGATTTTCAAATTAGAGATCTAACATCATTCAAAATCAAAAATTTGATCGCTTATTAGATATCTTAGATCCAATATCCAAATCAAAAAACATTTTAATTTGCTGTAATACCCGCGACGAAAGATATACTTGTCTTTTGTGGGTTTTCTTTCCAAACTTAAATTACTTTCAGATAAAAAGAAAGTCAGACGGAAAATTGGATAAAATGCTAGAAAAATAAAAAAAATTCATCACTGTATTTTTAGTATACGTCATGTTAGCGGTAGGGAGAAAAAAGACATGTTATACTTTTTACAGAAGTAGCAGAGTAACTTATTGACGTCTTTAGCCCCCCCTCCCCTTTATATTTCATTTTCATTTAGCGAACTCGTAAATAACGTACATCTGTTATGCCTTTTTCATGAAAAATAGTTTTGCGATACTTGAAAACGCATAGAGAGCATTTTAAATGATTACATGGTCCAGATTTATGATTTAGAAACCCATATGCCCACAGAAATTTCCGTAGATTTATGAGTATTCAATCAAATAAAGCATAATGAGAAATGTTTCACAAAATTGTTTTTAGATTATATATATATTTTTATATTCACAATGCACTTCAATATACGGAGTGGTCCTTCGCTGTTAAAACATTTTGGTCTCACTTTTCTCTCTTGTAATATTAGAACTGTTTTTTGTAAACGGAATTAATTATTCTGGCTCTTATATTGTTGTTTTGTTAATAAGACAAGAAGAAACGCGGCCCTAAAATGAGTGGAGTTAAAAAAAACTGAGTGGTTCTCAAAAACGAAAAATTCGAAAGGAAAGTGAGTATAGTATTAATAGCAAATATGCAAAATTGGATAACTTTTTAACATCCTCAAGTTCATCTTGTGCAAGTGCTAGTAGTAGAGTAATGCCGGGGAACTTGTTGAACAAGGTCAAGCTCATCCCGGGATTCATAAACGAAGAATTTGGTGATACATTTTTTCTATCATAAGGATCTGAAATCGAAAATATTATTTTACAGTGTTCGTGTTCTTAGTGTATCGTTTTCATTTAAGTTACCAGGTTATCAGTCGACTGTTGTTCGATTTTCCATTTTTTAAATACTATAAATTTACCATTTACCTATACCATTTACATTGTTTACTCAGACACAGGTTGATTTTATATTCAGTTATAAGTTTAATATTTAAATATTTTTACGTGATGTGTAAAGGTACATTATGTTATGGTTTTGCAATTCTTTGTATATATATATCCGGCTTGGGACCCAAGATCTAATCTTGCGGGAGGGGGCCAATTATTTTCCGTTACGCCACTGGGGGGTACTCAACCTTTTTTTCTGCTGGGCGGCATACATATGTCAGCCATTTCACGTGGGCCGCATACATGTTGACTATTTCACGCGGGCCACAACATGAGAGTAAACGAGGGGGATAGAAATGCTTAAGACCAAGATAACATTGGAAAATTGATCAAAACATTATAACTTCTGTTTTGGTTTTTTTAATTATTTTTGCCACACTAAATTAAAATTATTTCTCCTTCCCAATTTTTGCATCAGTCAATGGTTTCAACCAATAGTATAACATACTTCTTAGGATGTCTTTGTTACTGTGAGATGACCACTGACGAAACACTTTCTTGGTGTTACAAAGAATATTCAATAGAACCTATGTATCACCTCTTGAAAGAGGAAAAATGTCATTAAATAAGTCCTGTTTATTGGCATTTTTTTTTAAAATACAGCATTTTCGAGACAAATCAAACAAGTACTGATCCACATTTGTTTTTCCCCACAAAACTGTCAACCTCCAAATCATTCAAATACTTTTCGCTTGCAAGGTATGAAAGATTGTTCACAAAATTAGTTCCAACCATAAAATTGTTATCACTAACCGTAACCATTACAAATAGAAAAATAATATTGATTCGCAGCCGTCCAAAGCAAATTTTATTTCTTGTGTCAATCCACCACTCAGAGCCATGGGTCACTTAAAAAGTCTCGGTGGAGAATCGCTGGTATGGACAGATTTCAGGGATTTGTATTTTAGAGTCAAATAAATATTAGAACAGGTGTAATTACCATAAAATTAGTTTCATTAATGTAAGGAAAGATAAATACTAGAAGTAAAGTAATAAAACACACACAAGTAAATAAATACTAATTAACCTCTATTATAAAGGCATAAATGTAATTTACCATTGGATTCACAGTCTCAATTACAAAACTTAAAGGTTTTAGACATTTTTCTAAATTGTTTGATGTTTTGAATTCTTTTATGATGTTTTCAGTTTTTTCATCCAGTTTTACACATGCTTTTTCCCCTTTTTATTCTAGGAGTCACCTAATTATCTGGATTTTAAATTAAAAGACACTTTTTCTTCTAGTATTTTAACTAATAAGTGGACATTAGGCTGGTTTCTGCCATTGATTGCATTTCATTTGGAATTCTACCCTTAGGAAAAGTATTTCCTTCCTTACTTATCTCTTCTAAGATGGGGGGGGGGAAATGTGTCCGCTACTACCACGCAATCAATTCCAAGTTGATGATTTACAAGCCATTGAATTTTCTTGAAAACTATTTAATTATAAAATAAAGAATTATACGTAAACCTCTATTTTGCAGTACAATAGGATTAAATATGTGAACTTCGAACAGGCTAGAAAAGAACGATTTTTCGTTCTCAATTTTGTACACTAGATGGCACTATAATCGCTTTTTTTTAGGGAAAATTATGGGTTTTTCAGATGTGGTTTTCCTAAGTTTCGAAAATATTTTTATAAAGAGAGAGAGAAAAATGTATCTTATCTCTTTGGGAAGAAATAAATTAAATTGCAAAAGGTTTTGAAAAATTTTTAGAAGATTCTTTTCGAAAGAAGGAAGTTTCTTGAATGCATTTTATATGTGTTCGTTAATTTGATCATCTTTCTTATTAAAAACTTTAGTTTCTAAAGAAAGCTTAACATCAAAAATAAAATTTAGTGTTATGAAACGGTATTTTTAAGGTGGTTGACTACGTTAGGAGAGAAAAAGAATATGAAAGGATAATGTTTTGATATTTAGGGTAAGTTGTGTGTTACTTAAATGCAATTTTTTTGACAAATTTTCAAAACAATTGTCTTTTATGAAAAATGCTTCTGTAGTATTATTTTGCCTGTAGGAGCTTTTCAACTACAGAGCCTGAAGTAGGATTTTTGAAAAATTCACATTATTTTTGGAGTTACGATCCATTGAAATGGTTTTTGTTAAAATTTCTGTGTTCTGATTTAATAAATATGAATATAAATCCGCTTCTAAATTATATATTTCAAAATTTTTAGTTTTCTCTGTTCTGTAGTTGGCATGTAAGCGAAATATTATTATAGAATCATTTTTCATAAAAGAATTTTTTGGAAAATATATTTTCATTTTTTGCGAGGAAATTGCTTTTAAATTTCTTTTTTGAAATAATATTCTTAAAACAATTTTATAAGTATATTCTCATTGCACTTACACTAAATATAAAAAAAATTACTCATTTAGGCACGTTTTCAAAATTAGAGTTCCGAACGCGTAGTCACCTTAAAGTGACTACCTTAAGAAGGAATAAATATTAATAGATATAAACTTATATATGTTACCGGCAAAGTATGAAATGCCGGCATTCTATATATAGAATGCCGAACGATTTTAGGGAAAGTATGAAATATGAGATTTATTACATACTTTGCCAAGGCATTCTATAGAATGGCTAAAGCTATTTAGGCAAAGTACGAAAAAGGTTTATGATAAGTCTATGATATCAATGACGTACATTCCTAAAAATACAAATGTTTTTCTGACAAAATAAAAATAAGAGGGCCACTAAAAAATATTTAAAATACGTAAAGAAAAATGAAAGTTGTAACCGCAAAAAATTTGTCTTATTAAGGAAAACAAAATTTTGAAATTAAAATTAACCTACATGTTGCACAACGTGGTAGACTTGAATGAAATTACATTTCATTATACGATTTTTATGTTTGTTTTTACACATACATTTGACGAACCCTTGGCCGCTTCCGTTGGACTGAGCAATTGACAGAAGAGAAATTTCATGGTCAGGATCTTTAATTCTAAGCAAGTTCTTAGGGCACAAAGCAAATTGTGATTTCGCACATGTTTTAAAATTCCTTCAGAAGTTCAAAGCCGATTGTAACTTTCCCTCTCATTACAAGTGCCAATATATTGGCATTCGGAAAAAGTCACTGGTTTCACAACAATACTTTTTTTAAATGATTTTCTGGCAAGATTCACAAAGGTGGATGTACAATTCAATAACATAAAGTGTAACAATTTTTTTGTATTTGGTTGAAAGGTTTTTCACAGAATTCTATCATGTCCTCATGCTGTTTTGCATTGCCTCCCAACCTTTTAACTTCCGGAGCTGTCAACGTTTGATAATTTTGCCGCTGAGTGTGGGACGTTGATTATTTATATTATAAATTGTTTTGATTCAATAATTTAATTGCATTTAAACATGCTCCTGGAATAAAATTCATTTGCACCAAAAAATGAATATAAAGGGATTTCCATGTAAAGTTGCACAAACTAGAGAAAAATACTCCTCTATATAAAATGGAAGTAATTTAATCTTCCTTGAGTGGCCCGCGGTGGTCTGGGACCACTACTGTATGATACTGACGTCTGCTGTCGAAACGAGTTTAATTTTATTTCCCCACAAACATCACATCAAAGCTATCCAGTAACCAATATTCCCTGGGCTCATTATTAAATTCTAGTAAGTAATTTCAGTTGAGAAAAGGCTGTTAACTCGAAGTTTGGGCAGCTCGTTGTCGGATAGTTGTTTCATGTCTATAGACCACGGTTTCAGCTGTGGTGTGTTAAACCAATCTACCAATTTGTATAGCATACCAAACAATTGACAAATTTGTTGACCACTGAAATCGTACCATGTGCCATAGGTTGCCGACCACCACTCCTTTTCAAACACCACAGCTTGCTCTTCCATTTTCATGCAGCATAGGAAAAAACCAATTTTTTGTTGAAATAGTTTAAATAAACTTGATTATTTTGTCACTCCCGAACAAACCGTGATGTAGAACTGACAAATTCTGAGCCTGAGACATGCCTTAAAAGTCTCGTGTATTGTCATGCAATATTCAAAATGAATCGGAGATGTATTTCATACTTTGCCGGCTTCTCATTAAGCGTTCTATAGAATGTCTAGGCAATGTCTGAAATAAGAATCATTTCATGCATTGCCGGCTAGTTTTAGACATTCTATACAATGCCTAGGCATTCTATAAAATGCCGGATTTCATACTTTGCCGGTAACATTATATTTACTGTTAATTGCAAAAGGGAAAAATATTTTTAAACTTCATTTATTTGAAGTAAGTGCCTATGGAACTAGTATTTTGTGTCGTCATTTATATCGGAAGGAAATCATGGGTTATATGTACACAAAATAGTAACCATTACCTTGAATCTAGTAATAGTTCCAGTTTCTTGGTAAGATTTTCTTTCAGGGTACGGAGTGATAGTATATGCAATTTTCTGAAAAGAAATATTACAGTATTAAAAAAGTTAAGTATTTAAAATGTTACAATATCTATAAAAATATATATGTGTGTGTGTGTGTGTGTGTGTGTGTATTCTGCACCAAATTTATTGACTTTGTCTGTAGATGAACGCAAAAGGTAATTGAGAGGAAAAAAACCGCAGAAGATAATAGAATAACTTATATATATATATATATATATATATATATATATATATATCAAATTTTCAAAATTATATAACAATTAACAAATTCGGTAATATCGTTGATGCAGATTTCCTTACAGGTTGATGTTAATATACATACGAAAATTAAATAAATTTTTTAACACATTTACAAAACTACTCCTACAAATGATATTTAAAGTTTCCATTTGCACTCATGGACAAAAAAATTAGCGCACCAAAAGGGAGTCGTCAAAATGAAACTAAAATTTACATTCGTAATGACTACTTTGATATAGGAAATTATCATTTGAATAAATAATTAGAAAATCAATGAAAAAGGGTAATTTATTTCAGAGAAAAAGGCAAAAGAACGGAGGACTTAATACCCTGTTGAACCACCTCTAGCGCGAGTGCACGATGCGATACGATCGAGCATTGAGACATACAATTTCTGTATCATGTCTTGCGACATTTCGTTCCATATTTGCTGCAACCTTGCCTCTAGTTCGTTCAAACTCGTGGGATGCCTAACTCACCATCCCAAATGATCCCAGATATGCTCGATTGGAGACAAATATGGGGATCGGACAAGCCAAGGAAGGATTGTAACAGTGCGGAGACAGTCTTATTACACCCTTGCCGTGTGAGGCGGATCATTGTCTTGTTGAAAAATGGCTCCTGGAAGCCGTTGCATGAGTGGCAACACATGTGGTTGCAGGATGTTAAGGACATACCGCTGAGCTGTCATGGTGCCTTGGATCCATACTAGGCGTGACCGTGTATTGTAGACAATGGCACCCCACACCAGCTGTGGGAGCGGTGTGTCGTTGTAAAGCAAATGCAGAATTGAGGCGTTCACCACGGGGTCTTAACACACGATTGTCGTCACTGCTGAGATTGAATTTGGTTTCGTCACTAAAAGCGACCTTCCAGTTTCCTCTTGCACGGCACCACGGAGGCGTCAAGGGCAGCACACGGAATGACCTTCTGCCAGGCGCCTTCGTAGGGTTAGAGAAGACACAGTGGCGCCTAGTGAAGGTGCTACCTGTGCCTGGATGGCGGCCGATGAAGCAGTTGGTTGTACGCGGGCATTTCTTACGATGTGGCGGTCTTCTCGATGGCGTCCTGAGCCTGCTCTTCGTGTAAATGACATCTCTCGGATCCACTGGTCCCAACACCTCTTCACAACACAATCAGAGCGGCCTAATTGACTAGCTACTCGCCCAGCTTCCATCATGCCGATAATGCTCCCCCTTTTAAACTGCGATAGCTGCTCATATTGTCTTCGAAAACGGCGTAATAGCATGTCTACCTGAGCTCTTGCTTTGTAAACGATTCAGCACACTCAAACAAGCTTTGGTTACCTGTTTTATACTCCATGTAGAACGACGTTAAATGCCCTCTACCGGCTATACTTAATGCGCAATCACGCTGCATTTCTAATCGTATGCATATCTTCCCGACATGTACCTTCATGCCAAGTTTCGCTACGATCCCGCAATTACTTCTTGGTGCGCTAAATTTTTTTGTCCATGAGTGTATATAATACGGCGTTTGGCTTAAAAAAAATGATTTCTCTGGAATCACATTTTTGACTCTATATTTGAATACATTACGAAATATTTCTTGATCACCAGTGAAACCACCAATGAATAATTAAAATAGACAGAAAAAATATCGTTAGAAAAATGAAATTTCATACTAGTTCTCATTATTTTAGCATCACCAATTTAAGTTGGAAAAGAAAATCTATGTTCTCGTTACGTTTACGAATTCAAAATGGCTTGCTGTTAAAAGCCTGAAACTATTTCTTCGCTGAGTTTTAAAGATTTTTAATACTACAGATTTTTTTTATCGTATGGGATCTTTCTCTCCGGGTTGTCTTCTTAATAGATTGGAATTATTTTATATTTTTCAGAGGAAAAATTGCGTGAGCTTAAAGAAAATAGTTTCATTGATAAATGTAATGTATCATTTCACTATCGATAGTAATCGGAAGTTTCGTAATGTGTTATAAATCTCATTGCCAGTTTATTTGCGCAATAAAAACATTTCAGCATTCAAAAATATATATTTGGACATTGCTCCAGATAGATTCACTGTTATTCTTCATTCATTGCATTCTGAAAAAACATGAACAAAGAACCTAATAATTTTGAAATACTATGACATCCTCTCAACTTTTATATGGTCGAGTGGTCAGGGTCGTGAACTTATGACCAGCGTTGCCGCGTTTGAATCCTGGTGCCCACAGTGTAAAAGGAGGTTCTTTCTTTTTCAATGGAAGGTGGGCCTTCCTAAGAATTCCATTCCAGGCTTTCCTGTTCTTGGCTAACTCTTTCAGTTTCTGACATTAATAGTTTTTGGATCTTTTTCTAGGCAATCGAGAGAGATCCAATTGGTTATTCAGTACAATAGGGTCTGATCACAAAGATATTTTTTTATGACTCGATTATTGTCTAATCTTATCTGGTGTCTTAAGCTTTGTATTGCAATCAATTTAACAATATCTGGTTCTTTAAAAAGTGCATTAATTTCTAAATGGGTTCTCCAAATGTGGTCACATTTCAAACCACCAAATATAGCAAGAGTCTCTCTTGGGTGAAGGAGGGGGTGCTCATTAAGCCTGCCGAGAGTCAATCGCCTTACATTGGCGTAGTGGGGAAATCGGATTGTGGGGGGACATAGCTCGTGTTATCCTCGTTACTTGTCCGAGGCTCAAACTTATGAAGTGCATTGATAAACTTATGAAGTTGTGCGTTAAGCCCTCTCATTGCTTGAGAGTATGATGTTAAAAAATTAAATTAAATATTTTTAAACTTCCACACCACGCTAATATGAGAATATGAAATTAGTCTTCGATGTGAGGAACATGGATTTTCAAGAGAAATACTGTAACTTCAGTGTTTGGATAAATCATCTGCCGAGGCATTAGAAATTTTAAGAAATAAATCTATATGGTAATGTCAAGATCGAATTTCTACGAGGGGTAGCGGCATTTCAATGAATACTAACAATTCACAGTAAAGGAAGGATGCGGTGGTATTCTTTGATTCTAATGAAATTGTTCGTTCGGAATTTTCTCAAGGGTTGAGCATTTTCTAGACGTTTTGAAAGACGATCTTAGATGCGGTAATATAAACAATGACAATCCATCTGAATATGACTTCCCAAACGGTTTTACGCGAAGCTACAGTGGCGGCAAAAATTCCTGAACACACTCAATTTTTTGCCTAGTTTTTATGTTTGACTTAATTACTTTACTGATTCCAAATCTGATAGTAGAATTTATGTGAAAGAAATGGTTTTATGGATATTTTGAAAAAAAAAGAAAGAAAAAAAACATGGTAAGAGAAGCAGCTTTTAATGTATTAAAAGTAGTAGTCTGCTGCAACTTGATGTTTGTGGGTGGATACTATTAGAATTATGGGTGAATTTTTCTTTCTGCCTTATTTTGTGTTTTTGATTCTACTTGTGAAGGAAGAGGCTATTTTATGCACTAAATTGCTTCTGAAGTACCATATGGCCTTTCTTTTGTTGAAAGACATTTGAAAAAATTATTCTTTAGCAAATTCTATTGCGTGCAGGAACCGATCCGAGAAAAACCACTTTACTGAAAGACACGATATTGCACACAGTTTAAATAGGTGGCTCAATTTATTAAGATTTTGGCATCGAATGTGAATGTGTGTCCATGAACTGTGAGAGGAAGACCGCTGGAAGTTGGATAACGAGGCCTCAAAAAGCTCTCCCAAATCCATTACTAATTAAGGGATCATTCATTATGGCTTGTTAAAGACTTAGAAAAGGTAATATTTGGTGATGACAATCAGTTCTGTATTTCAGTTGACAAAAATAGTGCCTATGTAAGACGGCACACTCAATAAAGAATTCAGCCCTCGGTGTTTGAAGCCCACAATAAAGCACCCGACGAAAGGGATGATACGGGGACTGAAAGTCTTCTCATTTTGTTGGAAGACTTTACATCAAGTAAAGAACAGAAAAAAATGGCGCTAGTTTGTATCAAAGGGCACGCGCCAAGTTCGTGTTCATGTTCGCCAAGATGGGCGATAACATTACTATATGGTTACCTTGATATTTTTATCGTCTGCCGATGTGGTTGCCATGGGGATAACGTATATTAGAAATAACTTTTATTGATTTTTTTCCCGCCGTAACTTTATTAATTTCAGACGATTTTAATTCGATTTCTTTAACGATTTAACCATTTTCAGTGTAATTGTTCTATTAAGTCCTTCTTCTGTTTTATTTTGTGCTGTTTTCGAATATGGATATTTCTACTATGGGTGACTTCTAGGATATTTTTTTTAAAAGAATGAGTGTTGGGATGCTGTTGTTTCTTATCACAGAGTGTTGTACTTTTATTTATCGCTATAAATCGTTTATTTTCGCTTTATTTTACGTTTTAAAAATGCTTTTCTTGAATGTTCCTTGTTCGATGAAATTCGTTGAAGGAACTTGCAGTTTTTAGAATATTGCCAGTGAATATCAGTGGCGTAGCGTGGACCTCCGCCACCTGAGGCCGACCGGAAATTTGTCACCTCTCTATTTTAATTATTAGTCAATAAAATTAGTAAAAATAGAAAAAAAAAGCAGCTGAAATTTTTTTTATTGATTAAAAATGCATTTTTCGTCTTTTTTTTTCATAGCAAAATCTTTTATACAATTGTTAATATCAATATGTTTGTCATGTTCAATTGCCAGAATAGCTAAATTTGTTAGACTTAACGTAGACATAGTCGATCTGAAATAATTTTTGATTAATCTTAACTTAGAGAAGCTTCTCTCGCAACTGATATTACCGATGTCAGATGTTAAAAAAATTCTCAATAATGACAATGTTTGGTAAGCCATCTTCAAGTTTGGACTCAATAATATATTTTAATAATCCCAGAGAGCCGGACCTAATGAGTTCTTTTTTACAGCCTGGGTCTGTTGCAGCTACGCAAGCTTGTAGACGTACGCGCTCAAGTTGGAATTCTTTATTGATGTCTTGAGGAGCTTGACTTAAGTTCGTCCATGCTCAACATCACTTCAGGCCTTATAAAAGCATATTTTTGCGTTAGATTCTGCAACTGTTGGAATCTTTCTCGAATTTCAGCAGTTTCTCTGTCTAATGAAGAAAACATTGTTCGCCTCAAGTCATCTTCGTATGATAATTGAACATCTTTACTTCCATCGCCAAATATATGCTTCTTGGGGGTCCAAAAGAAATTTCAAGCTTTTCACATAAACTTTTAGCATACATTAAAGAGTCATTCCTCTCGTTTTGCTTCTAATACGGTCTGTAAAGCACGCGTTTTTTGAGCACATTGATGAATATTTAGTCCCTCCGTTGAGCATCATTGACTTCAGTACTGGTTGCCAGAAGCCTAAGTAACATAAAAACGAATGCGATTGCATAGCGACTTATGAACTTCCAGCATCTGCGTGTGCATTAAAGTTTTCACTCGTTTCCGTCAGTTTCGTCACGCGGGCTCGATTTGGAGTTAGAAATATTTTTCGAATTTAAATATCGCGGGGCTTGCCGCCCGCCCCTTTTTGTATGCCGCCTGGAGCCATGCACCTTCCATGCTATGACACTGGACAGTATATCTATATAAATAAAAATGAATGTTTGTGTGTCTGTATGTCACTTACGCCTTCCTAAACCGTTCATCCGATTGCGAAGGTTTCTGAGTTAGTAAAATTGACGCCTAAGAGACGTTAGAGATATATATTCCCATTTTTGAACTATTAGACATATAAACTTGAAATTTGGGGGCATGTTCCTTTTAAGGATCAAAAGTCTGCTACAAAAGGGGTTTTTACAAAAATTGAATCCCAAGGGGTATCCCGAGGGCTTAAGAGGCATTATGTATAAATATTCCCGTTTTTGAACTATTAGACCTACATGCTATAAATTTGGTAGGCCCGTCACTTTCATGGAATAGAGATCCTCTACAAAAAGTTTAAAAAAATCTACCCGAAAGGTCATTACGAGGGCTTAAGATAGAGAAAAATATTACTGGTTTAGAACTTTTAGACGCATAGACTTGAAATTTTGTTGGCATGTTTTTCGTTGTTGTTGTTGAATATAGATCAGCTAAGAATGGATTTTACGGGAATTGACTCCTATTGAGAGAGGGAAAAAAGTGGGGAGTTGCTGGGAGTTTTTCTAAAAAAAATATCGTTATCGAACTATTAGTTACCGTAATGAAATTTGTATGCATGTTATTTTTGTTGAATGGAAATTTGCTAAGAAAGAATTTTACAGAAATCAACTGTTATGGGAGAGATGGAATCTTTTGCAGTGTACTGATAAAAAAAAAGTACTCGTTTTCGAACTACTAGACCTACAGTAATGCAATTTGGTTTGTTTCTGTGTTGTTGAATTGAACGAGTTTGTTGAACGAGTCTTACAGAAATCGTATCTCAAAGGTAGTTACTAGAACTTATTGCTAAAAAAATTCCATTTTTGATATATTAGATTTAGATTTGAAATTTGGCAAGCATGTTTATTTTTTTGAGAATAGATCCACTAAAAATGAATTTTGCGGAAATTCACTAGGGTGGGGGTTACGAGTGAGTAAAAAATAATTTTACTTCAGTTTAGAAATTATTGTTTGGAAGTTCTATACTTTTTAAATCAAGAGTTATAAAAATATTTTTCAATAGAATTGAGTTTTTAATGCTAAGATATCAATAGTTAATTTGAATATATACTGTTTTCATAAATATAGCATCACATGAGAAATACCCAGTGAAGTGGGCGAATAACAGCTAGTGTATAAATTGTCAAGTACTCGTATGAACGATAACCCGTAACAAATAAAAGCGTGAGAGTCAATATCTCGTAAACCTAGGCCCAAACCGACTCGACCGATTACTGCCTTTCGAATAAATAAATAATGATGGTGAGTGATGGTAGGTCCGTCATCTGTTTCAAACCTAGGCCTGACATAATGTAGTGTTGCCGCTGTTGCTAGTTGATATGTAGTTCGAAATTCCCATTTTTTCCGAAGAATATGTCAGGGGACAGCATTCGACAGTAAAAAATATTCAGATCATGATCTTACTGAAAGTGAATCGAGAAAGAGACTAGCTGATAATTTTGAAACCTAGTCGGATGACAAGGTCGACTTATGAGTCGATACCCTAATTTCACATCGATGACGCGATAACTTTGAACATTAGTACTTTTCTTTGCAAAGTAAGGCTTTGTTGCAAGCCAATATAATTTGAACCATTGACAGTTATCAAATGCATCGTGTTTGAAGATCCTGAGACTCTAGTAAGAGTTCCTCCTGTTATTTAAAATTACTTAATTTTCTGTTATTATTTAAAGACATTAAGAAGAATTATTAATGCACTACATCCTAAAATTACTCGAAAGATATTTTAAAGAGACATTGAAAATTTCCCATTGCATTTAGTTTAGTTTCACGTTATGTTGATTAGAACTAAATATGTTTGCGAAAGTTAGAGGAATGTCACAAGAGGATGTTCTGTAACTATTATGAAAGTACTAACCTCGGAGCACGTTCCTCGAGCTTTGCACAGCTTGTAGCAGGCGACCGCAGGAACCATGGCGACTGAAGACAAAGCAAAACCCCATCCCAAGGCGACAGCCCATGTGGGATACAAGTAATCCTGATAGCGGAGGGGTGGATTGTTGATGATGGCGGAAGTTATCACGGCCTGCAGAAAAGAACATTTGTTAGTATTTATCTCCTTGGTTGAAAACCCTTCTAAGGAATGGTGTATTAGAAAGTTATGCTAATTGGAAACGTCAATCTCACACACAAAAGTATGGTCGTTATAGTAGTAAAGCCGAGTGTGTAAGCGGGCGTGCACTCAAAACAATTCCCCCATTAGCTGAACGTGGAGACAGACAGACCAGACAAAGAGAGATTCAGAACATTTGCGATTCTATGCATGATGTTTCATGCCTTAAAACGGAGAATTATTCAACTTGTTTTCAAAAAATTCACGGTTCATTATTCAACACACACACTTTTTGGTATTCTGTATCATGTAGATTGAGGATGAAGCGTTCTAGATCGGATTACGTTTTATGACTAATCAATTCTTCACATTTACGGAATGGTAAATAAACATACCGTTCGAATGCGTGGCTTAGAAAAAGTAAAGGAACAGTGCAGGGGTGTTGTGCCTTCACGATCGTGTCTCTGAAAACCCTTCTTTCAGAAATTATTGTGACTATTTATCATCTACTTTTGTGTGTTCAAGATGTATGCATTCCTATGATTAGGAGAAAATTAGAACCCCAAAGCAACGTGAAGGGAAGGACCTCGTAATTTTGAATTTTGGTCAAGAGTTGACCAGACCCATCCTTCAAACTACCATGTCACGTAATTCACAGATTTAACATGCATCAGCCCCAGAACATTCAGTGAAACCAGGACTCGAACTCATTACTCGTCAGCCACGAGTTCGTGACCATGACTATTTGGCAACCGCTTCTACAGAGATAGGGAAGGTTCCTTGCTACTCTTACCTTTCATTTGCTTGGAGTTTTGTGAAAGATATTGTGTATTTAGCACAAATTTCCAATATTGGGAAATTCAAGCCGTTAGAGTAGCTTATTTCGTCATGCTGAAATATTCCTGGATGGTATTCGAGTATAGTCTTGAAATAATTCTTGCTACGTAGCAGTGCCGATTTCAGCTCATTTCAGGCCCTGGGTGCAGAAGATCTACAGGTCCTCTTGACACTGGAGGATCGAAATTTATAACCTGAAAATCTGGTTATGTCCAGGTTATCTGGGCCCTTCTTCCGGGTGCTAGCTCCAAGTGCCCAAAGGATAAGTAACAAATATTTCATAACAAAATCAGTTATTCTATTCACAGATACAAATAGTTTAAATAAAGGTTTGAAGTTGCACGGATCCTTTTGGGAAACCTTTCGAGGAATATCCTAAATTCTTCAGACCCTTATTCAAAATAGTCTGACAAACTCTACTAGATTTTACCCTACCGTTAGTTAAAATTATTCACACAATTCCAGTTAATCATATGGACTGGGGTAAATATATATCTATGCGCAAATTTAAAAGAATTTTTTGAGAATTTATTTAAAGAGATAGTAAATCTTATAATTACGATTATTTCATTAACAATTTTCGAAGAAGAAAATTATTCGCTAAGATTATTTTACAGTTTATTTCCTTCTCCTCAGTGGCTCGACAGCCCAGGGTGGGCCTTGGCCTTCTCAAGAAGCCTTTTTCAGGCCAGCCTTCTTCCTGCCAGTATACTCCAATTCCTAGTTCTTAAAACTAGGAGATCTCTTTCTAGGCCATCAATCCATCTGAGATTTGGCCTGCCCTTTCTTTGTGTACCAATTGGTTGGGTGTTGAAGACTTTTTTGGTGGTGCGGTTTTCGTCCATTCTGACAACGTCGCTTCAGAAAATCAACATACCTGTCCTTGTGAAAATAACAAAATTCACCTTAACATGAAAAAACGAGCACTAAATAATCACCTCACTTTCAAAAGAGACCTTTCATTGGGAGTGAGCGAATATTAACACCACACTATTCAGCTACTCGAGGGTTTTCGGCGACGGACCTCGTCATTTTGAACCATGGTCAAGTGACGAGGATGACACCTGTTCGGGCACCCCCTCTCCTAACTTCCAAGCAACACCAAAGGGAGGACGTTTGAGCCTCCACAGATTTAACGTGCATCCCTCCCTCTGCAGGGTGAAACTTCAGAGGTTTGAACTCATGACACACCGACCACGAGTCCGTTACCTGGATTACTAGGCTACCGCGGCCCTCTTGTATTGTTAGATAATTACACCAAGTCGTGTTTTTCAGTAATTATAAGATTCTATAATGGTTTATTTAGGATTTGAGATTTGAATGCTTGAGTGATTCCACGGCAGGTAACAGAAAAGAGATCGATAGATTGCTGAAAGAAAGATCATCACAGACTTCTAGAAAAGGGGGAATTGTTGAAACTCTTAATAGGAGACATTCATTGATTCAAAAAGTGTTCATAAACTACGCTGAATCAGCTGAAATTTGAACGTCCAAGCCAAGATCTGGCCAACCATCTGCAGTGTCAGTTCGAGAATCATGCTTTTTGTAATACGCTCTGTAGAAATAAATCCAAGGCGCACAATAATCACAAATAGCTAAAAGTGTTTCTGAGATACTCCAAAAAAAAGTGACTTTAACAACTCTTCAAAGGGGACTGAAAAAGGACGACTACCGTGGCTGAATCGCATTCAAAAAGCCATTCGTTCATTGGGTGGACAGAGTTAAGAGAATGAATGGCTTTAGTGAAAGAACACTTAAATAGGACATTCAAATTTTAGAAAACGAAAATTCTTTAAAAAAAAAATTTTAGGAACGTTACCACTGGCGTAGCTAGCTCTGAGTGGGCCTATTTCAAGATTTTTTTGGGACACTTTTTTAGATATGGATTTCTTGTGAGTGGGACTGTAGTTACACATGTTGGGGCCCCTGTAGCTTGGGGGCCCGTATCATTGATACGTAACTGAAGACTAGACTTTTAAAAAATAAATTAAAAATAAAAAAAAAACTTTTTTAAAACAAACTTTTTTTTAAATGCGCTAAAAAGAATAAAATAAACTCTTTTCCCCCTTCAAATTTTTTTTACTCTCAACTTATAACGTCATTACACAATTTATAATACAAATATTTGTTGGGAGATTTAAGTAATCGTATTTACTTATTTTGAAAATTTTAAAAATTAAAATCAATCAGATCGTTATTTAATTTACTTGTTTATCTACACAGGTAAATCTCGCGACAAGCTTTTATATCATACATTGTGTAATGACGTTATAAGTTGATAGCATAAAAAGTGTATTTTATTCTTTTTGGCGCAGTTAAATAAAATCTTGTATCTAAAAAAAGTTTTTTTTACTTTTAACTTGTTTTTTACTTTTTAGTTATCGTTGGACAGGTTTCTCTGTAGAGATGGCGATCTGAGATCGACTAATCGAAAATTCAATTTCTCGGACCAAAAAAAAAATCGATTTTAAATCGATATGTAGCACTCAATCGACACAGTAAATCAATATTTAATCCTAGAAAATTGACAGTCGATGTTTTGGTAAAAATCATAAAACATTGTTTACAATTAGTTGAATGTACTATCTTTAAAACCCTTAATTTTACGGTGTTGGTGGTTGAAGGGTTAATTATATACTCAAAAACTCGCGAGATGCCTCCGTGCTTAGTTTCTTTCGCCTCTCTAATAAATAAATAAAAAGTTACGTTTGTAATCTTTGACTTTTTGTATTTGTTGATATTGCATAATTTGTTTACGCCTTGATTGACTGACTGTCGTAATATACTGTGATTAACGAAATAAATATTTATATCTAAGTAGTATTTGTTGCGGAATTATATATAACTGAGGGTAAGAGTAAATCGCTGTAAGTATCGTGGGATCATTTGTTCCTTGTGAGCGCCTTTTTTCGATTGTCGGCAACATCAAAAGTGATGAACGGAACCCACTTGGATCCTAGTAGACTTGACAGACTGTTGTTTTTAAAAAGCTTAGATATTAAGCATTTATTTTTTAACAATGTAACAAATACATTTAGAAAATAAATGTCTTCTTTTATACCTGATAATCTTTGATATGGTACTAAAATAATTGTAATTGTCGAATCCCCTGATTTTACTGATAAGAGATCGTTTATATATATATATATATATACACACTGCTGGACAATTGCTAAGGACGGATCACAAATTGCTATGTAGCATAACATTAAGCGAGACATGAGGCCTAGTAGGATAAAACATAGTTGCCTCACTGTTCAGACATTAGAATAAAGAATATTTATTGTTCTGGAAAGTACAAAAGCTGTGAAACATCTGAAAGAAAAAAAATGTTCATTTGATCTGCGTACGGAGAAATGGAACAATGCATCTAAAAGTCAGCAGGCACCTTAAAGAAAGGTATCAGTACGGGATATGTCCACCGTGGAGTGTGATGCAACATTCCACACGCCGTACCATACTTTGCACAACATTATCCAGCAGCTGTTGAGGCAATTTATCCCATTCCTCTGTGAGTGAACGGATGAGGGTGTTCTTGTTTGTCGGAGGATAGTTTCGACCAGCAACTTGCCTCCCCAAAGCATCCCACACATTTTCAATGGGGTTTAGATCTGGAGAACGCGCTGGCCATACGAGACGTTGAATACCCTCGCTGTCTAGACAATCCTGAACAGCGAGTGTTCGATGACATGTTGCGTTGTCGTCCATAAAAACAAATTTATCACCGACAGCAACACGGAAAAGACGAACATGAGGAAGTAGAACTTCATCTATGTATCGTTGGCCCGTCATAGTCCCATTCGCAACCACATGTAGGCGCGTGCGGCCATTGATCATGATGCCGGCCCACACCATGATACTGCATGTCGGATATCGGTCCTTTTCCTGGATATTTTCTGGACGATAAGCAGTACCACT
This sequence comes from Trichonephila clavipes, assembly GCA_019973935.1. NCBI lineage: Eukaryota > Metazoa > Arthropoda > Arachnida > Araneae > Nephilidae > Trichonephila > Trichonephila clavipes. The sequence goes on along the minus strand of BMAU01017569.1, from coordinate 456,104 downwards.
CACGCGCCAGATCAGTTGGCGTCTACAATCCGATGACAGACTGAACCTACACTCATCTGAGAATAGTACGCATGCCCAGTCCTGTTAAGTCCAATTGTGATGCTCACGACACCATTGCAAACGGGCAGTACGGTACTGTCTGGTCAATGGAACACACACAACAGGTCTGCTTGCGTATAGTCCTTCTCCCCTCAAACGTCTGGCAACAGTTTTTCGGGAGATCTGCTTTCCTGAGGCAGCAAGAAACTGATTTGCCACCTGCTGAGCTGTGGTGCGCCTGTTCCTTTTTGCTGATAGAACGATATATCTGTCTTCTGCAGGCGTCGTACTTCTAACACGACCTCCCCCGTGCCGTCTACTACACATTCCAGTAGTTTTAAATGACTTCCACAGTCGTGAAACAACGCTGTGAGCGATGTCGAACTCCCTGGCAACATCTGTTATTTTTCACCCTTCTTCGATCTTTCCAATAATTCGGCCACGCATAAAATCATCTATGTGATGTCGGGAAGACATGCCAAAAATTTTAAGTTCGTCTATTAAATCTTTCTTGTAAAACTTTGACTTGAAACAACAACTGTCCACACGCGTCAAAACCTTTAAAGCTCTTATGAACGCTATCACGTGATGAACAGTCGTGGAAAAAAAATTTGCATACTCATACTTCTTCTTACTAATATCCCGCACTTTTCTAATTTTCCACATTTTGCTTCCTTTCATTTTGTGGTTGCTATGGATGATAGTGTTATCCGTCCTTAGCAATTGTCCAGCAGTGTATTATGTCATCTTTCTTGTTTTTCATAAAATGGATTTATATTTACATTGAAAATGCAGACTTGAAAAAAAATCGATTTTTTAGAAATCGATCTTTTAGACGTCGATTTTTTGTGAATCGATTCACCAGGTTTCGATTCGAATCGATTTAAAAATCGATCTTTTTCGGAAAGAGTCGTCATCCCTATTACTCAGTCTATTAATCTCATTCAACGCATCATTGTTGCAAGGTCATTTGCCAGTTAATTTCTAGCAGTCTAGCTCAGGAGTACTCAACCTTTTTTCCCGCCGGGACACTTACACATGATAGATATTTCACTGGGGCCGCAGCAACAAGAAAATAATGGGAGGGGGGGGTAAACACTGTAAGGCCAAAACAACATTGGACAAAGCAAAATTAGAATCAAAATATATTAAACCTTTTTTTTTCTTTTACTTTAATACTGTATTAAAGAAGAAAAACGCATTTTTTTTTAAAATCCGTAAATTTAAACCAATTTTTTCAATCTTTGTACAGAATTTGGATAATACTATTCTACTAACGGAGAAAAAGTTTCATGCGATAATTTTTATGAATGATGAAGTTATTAAATTTTGAATTAAAAATTTGAGTATTTTTTAAAAAATCGTAAAAAAAAAAATGTTTATGGCATTTTATTTTTAAAATGACTGATTCTAAAAGAGAAAAGCATGAACTTTTCCAGTGTTGAATATCAATTCATTAACACGAGAGAAAATTCATACGTAATGATTTAGAAATCATTTTCATGAAAATGCATCAATTTTGACTCATTTTAGAAAAAATCATAAAAAGTAGAAAATATTATGTTTTTAAAAGAATTATACCGTATCGTAGCGAAATAAGTAATCTTTCCTGTTCTTTAAGCTCAATCCGAACAACCGCTCGGAGGTATAAAAAGCCAACAGGAGTAAAACAATTCTGCGTTTTAAGAGTTTTTTAAATATCTTTTTTAACTAATTGCAATATCGGAATATAAAAGTCAAAACATGCATTTCCATCCAAACTAAACGTGTATACAAAATTTCAGCTCTATCGGTTGAAGACATCAACTGTTCAAATTTGAGTTCCAAGATTCCACCCGAACAAATTACATTGCAAGTTAAGTAAAAGCTTAATATAAAATAGCTTTTTTTGGTCGGATATTTGAGCATGCGCAGCAGAGAAGCCTTTACTGGGCCAACCGCATTCTCGTAACAATTGATCTCCGCCTAACAAATTACCTATTAATTATCGGCGAGATGTTTATGCATTTAAGTAGCACCTTGAGTTTCATTTCGGAGCAAATTATTTTAATCTAAAAGCCTTGAAACCGGGTATTAAATACAGAATTGATATTTATCTAGAGAAGAATGATTAAATCTTTAACAACCAGTTTTTATACAAAAAAGGTGTGAAGCAGGCTTCTGTGTCGATTTAGATCATGGATATTAGTTCATTTTGTTGATAAATGTAATCGCTTGAGTTGAAAGCTATCAAATGATGCTTGAAATTTTTTGCTTAAGGACATTTTGAATGCGTGAAAGAAATGTTAATATTCTACTTTACTCTTTAAACTTAAACTTATGTATGGATTTGAAAAGAATAAAATGCATTCAAGAAAGAGAAATAGTAAAAGCTTCTCTTGATTGCATTTTTTCCCCTACGAAAATATTTTTATACCTATATTGATAATACCTTGGTGGACTTGGAGAAATATTTTTAAATATAAGAAGGAAAAAATAATTTCAGAGACACATCTTCATCATTTTTTGCTCTTTATAATGCAATTTATTGCAATCAAATAGATGCTTCAAGCCATCAACCTTTTTTTTGCCGCGCCACATACATATGTAAACTATTTCACGCGAGCCGTAACAGGAGGATTAATGGGAGGGGGGGGGGAAGCTTTAAGATCAATTTAAAATGTGGAAAATTGATCAAAATATTAAAACTCCTATTTTGCTTTTTTTTAATTGTCATTTTTTTTCCAAATTGGAAGCATTTAAGAATCACTTCTTCGCATTATTTGCATCAGTAAACGGTTTCATATGGTTTCTTTGTTACATTACCACTGACAAAACACTTTGTTGCTGTTGCAAAGATTATTCAAGAAAAGCTTATTTATTACATCTTGAAGGAGGTCTTCGAGGAAAAGTATCATTGAATGAGAGAGAGAGAGAGAGAGAGAGAGATATTCATGTTTATTTGTATTTTTTAAATTCAGCACTTTCGTGATAAATCAAACAATTACTGAACCATGTTTTTTTGAAGTGAAAACTTCTATTGGCGTGATTTTCCAGAGAGTGAACTTGAATGAACGTCACGCTTGGGAATGTAACGCTCATTCGGCTTCAGTCGGACGTACACACCCCTAAAATGGAAAGGAGGGACTCCCCTCCCCCGCCAATACTCCGTAAAAGTAAAGTTCCTAGCTTCGTCCTGGGTGAGGCTCCCCCCCACATCTCTTTCCAGAGCAGGGGTGGCTAAACCAAATGGCCACTTCGGAAAAACTTACAATCCCGCGGGCAGCATATAAAAATATATATCTTTATATTAGATTTGGATCCATTACAAACATTTGTTGGAGTGAAAATTTAAAACAGACTGATATATTATTGTTTTCATTGTTTTTCATGTATACAAACATAGATAGAATAATAATAATAATGCAATGGTCAAAGAATGCTTAATTTATTTAGTTAGTGAAATATCTGTTTCTCAACTCTTTCACTTAGTTTTTGCAAGTCGATCTCAATGCATGAGTATTTGCGTATCGTAATTGATGTTGCAGATTTTTGTGCGTTAAGTTTGAGCACTATTTATGTTTGATAAATTTCAATTTAGAAAAAAGAAAGAGATTCGCAGGAACAGAAGCAACGTGATAATTTAATAATAGTTATGGGATTTATTTTTTACAAAAAAAAAAAAAAAAAAAAAAAAAAAAAGAACAAAAAAAAGCACCTTTTAAACAAAAAATATTGTACAAAATAGTCGAATTTTGTAAAGTTATAAAGAATCTCGCGGGCCGCAAAATTATTCAAGGCGGGGCACGTAAGGCCCCCAGGCCGCGGGATAGACACTCCTGTTCTAGGAAAATGAATGCGGGATTCTTTCTAATCCTAGTTGAAGCATGAAAGTGAAACGCAATATTTTTAAAAAGTAGGCTTAGAGAGAAAAAGAAATCCTACACTAAAATTAAACATAAAATGTGGAAAAGGGACACATTTTTATAGAATTAAGTAAATAGTATTATTACCATTAGGAATATTGCAGTGATATTAAGAATAAAAATCTATTAAGCAAATCGGAATAGCAAGGAACAAATAGTTCTATTAATCACATTACTTAAATATATTTTGAGTCTAAAAAGAAAATTAAAACAATTAAAAATTTAAAATAGCAAAATTAAGTATACAGGTATTAAGAAAAAGTTACATTAAATAATTTAAATACAAGAAAACAAAATAGAATTAAGAAGACTTTCCTTATAGCAGCACCGGATATATTTGTACAAAAAACTCCCATACAATGACAAAAGAGCTAGTATATAAGCCAGATATTGTGATATAAATTTTCTGAGGCTTTGACCAAGATCCCTCTTTTCCCAATCAACTACCTGTCTTACTATCCCTTTGCTTAAATTAATTTATGGATAGAATTCAATATTGTTAAATTACAACCAAAATTCACAAAGCCGGATTGGGCGAATTAGCTATGATTTTAAGTGGGAATTTTAAAATAGTTTTCAAAAGACAAATTAAAACCTTTAGTTGATTTTTTAAAATCAAAAATCAATTTAATTATGTCAAATGATTCAAACGAAGCACAAGGAAGTACGGAACAACGCATGACGGAGTTTTTTTAATAGATATTTAAATAAAATTTGAGTCTCTAAAGATTTATAACTTATTTCAGCTACCATATAAACCCCTATTGTTTTCTTCTTAGAATACAATTAATCCCCAAGTATGATTGTATATTTTGCACAAAAATATTACTTAATGAGTACAGACATATGAATAAATAATTTTATAGGACAATATTAACATCTTGTTTTATATTCACCTAACTAACGCCTGAATAGTATTAGAAAGTTTTCACTTCTAACGTGTGGTCATAAGCACACACACTTTTTTTTTTTCACTACAAAATAGTCAACCTCCCAATTGTTTTGAAACGACATATTTTCTTCGGATATTTTTCGCTTGGAAGATATGAAAGACTGTTAAAAATTAGTTGCACTCATAAAATCGTCGCTACTCCACTGTTGTCTAATGAGAAAAAAAAGACATCAATTGGTATCCATACAACATCAAAAAAAGCAAAATTTCTTAACAAAGCATTTCCCAGAGTGACCGGGCCACTTAAAAAGGTCGTTGCTTTAAGCCAAGTCTGAAGAGGAAAATTTTCATAGATTTTTAAAATTATGCTCACGAATTCAAAATAGCCGACAGGCAAAATTTCAAGATACTTAGTTTACATTGATAGAGTATCACACTTCCACGCCACAGGTCCGGGGTTCAAACTCCAGGCTCAGCTTTTCATCCCTTCAGTGAGTTGATAAATGAGTACCAATCTTGCCAGAGAACAAAACAATGGGGTTTTTGCGTCAGACTGAACATCCGACCGGAACATTCTGCTCATGCATTTCAGTACCCAAGGTCACGAAAACTGAGATGGACACAGCAGGCCTTGACTCTCTTTGGGTTGTTGCGTCACGGAGTTTAGTTTAGGTTACATTAGACCAAATGCCTTGGTTATGCTTTTTAAAAGATAAGTGTCTTTTCATATATAGCTCGAGCTTTCTTTTAATTTCAAAATAAAAGAGGAAAATATTTTACATGAATATAAATTACTTTTTCGACTGTAAAATTAACCAACTTTTATCACTCACAATTGAAACACAAAGAAAATCAAATATTACACAAAACAAAAAAATGATAATAATATTTAAAAAAAACCAATACAATTTCGTAAAAATTTGTTTCTGAAAGAATTAATGTCGTGTCAGATCCAAAAATGTTTCTTTTTCTACTTAATTTCTCAAATTTATTCACTTTTAACTTGGTATTTAATAACAAAGCTGCATTCACCGAATGCTCAGGCAATGGCAGCTGAGTGGTTATGGTCACGAACTCGTGACCTGCGGTTGAAGTGTGGGTTTGAATCCGGGCGCTACTATAGACTCTGCTTAGATGGCCACATCGAATTTGATGCAACGCTTTCCCACCTCGCAGCCTATGCAAATAGCATGACGCTGTTCGCATCCCTAAAATATTGTGGGATCCTTTCATCTGACATCACGCCGACAATCGATCCCACCTGTGAGCCGGACCTCGAATTTCATTCGAGGTGGAAGAACGGACCACCCCAAGAGAGACAGTCTGTTGAAGCACTTGACAATAGACGTGTGTCTCCTTCGTCACCATTTTCTTTTATATTGAAATACTCAATAGGTTGAATAAATTGTATCTAAATCAGTGCTTTTCAAACTTTCAATGCTTACGACCCAATATTCAATTCTCATTTTCATCGCGCGCGCCTCCCGTACAGTAACTGTGTATTGTGAATTCACTCTGAAGCTACAATACGACTTTAAGTGCCACCGGAGTATGCAAACGTCTCACTCTGCCAAAGCGTCAAATGCCTCCGGCGTATATATACGTCTTTCCGTCTGTGAACCTCTATCCATAGAATTATTCCGAAAGATTTGTAATGCAATAAAATTAACTTGACAGTGTTTGCGAAGGATTTGCTCCTCCAATATATGTCCAGAGGTTTTGCTTATTTTTATTCCTTTTCTCCCCTCATCACGCACCTACGTGGAAAACGGGGAGTGAATCCCGTTTTTAATCGGATTAATTACATAAACCGTACAAATGATCAAGATAAGTGTTGTAAATGGGATAATTATTACAACTTGTCCTTAACTTAGTATACATGGTGCGGTACTGATTCATTTATGAGGGTGCAAATGTGGGGAGTTTATATTTTATTATGTTAGAATGTATTTTGTTTTTCAGTAAATAATTAATTTTTGCTTAAATAATCTTTTGTTTTCGACTTTTCAATAGACTCAGGATCCCCTCGTAGGGTTATCATGCCCCACAGTTTGAGAAATGCTGATCTAAATGTAAATAGTGTAATTAATAGCTATAGACGTTAAAAACCAATGATTTAATTTCTTAAGTCTCAGGCTACTCATCCATTTTCCCAAACGTCCCACTGTCGAGATTATAAGTCCTTACATAGGTGTGGTGGGGAAGTTTTGAGATTGGGGTGTCAGCCCCTTCACATGACTGTAATTCAGAATTACGAGGTCCATGTGCTCCTTCAGTGAGTGATTGAACATTAACGTCACACTGTTCAGCTACACGAGGGCTTTTGGCGACGGACCTCGTCATTTTGAACCATGGTCAAGTGACGAGGACGACACTTGAGCTGGCACCCGTCTCCTAACTACCACACCGACGGGAGGACGTTTGAGCTTTCGACAGATTTAACACGCATCGCTCTCCAACACGGCGGGTCTTTAGTGTTACTGGGCTCGAACTTGCCAGCCACGATCCGGTACCTTCACCACTTGTCTAACGCGGCCACATGTGCTCCTTCAGAGAGCGACGCTAACATACAATCAATGACCTAATACCTAAGAGCTTGAATTAAACTCGGCATACATTTTCAAATCGAAAAATGTGTCGATATTCAAAATATATACAAAAAATACCAATTTTTAAAATCTTGAAACAATCCAAGAATGCGCATTAATTGATCGTTTATTAACTTCACACTTTGAAGCTATAGTAAGGCTGCTCTAGCAAAGGAACTCGTAATTTTGAGCGAGGACAATACCTGAACTGGCATCCCCTTTCCTATTTCCACACCTCACAAACGTGAAGAATTTGAATCAGACTGATTTAACATGTTCATGGTGAGTCTCCAGAGGCAGAGAAAATCGACGACCACGAGTTCACGACCTTGACCCAAAGTGAGGAGTTTCTTTAATATGTAATGTGATCAACCCACTTAACGTTACACCAGAGGACGGCAACCCATAGGCGTGTCACACAGTAAGACTTATTGGAAACAATACGATTCACGTGATATTGTATGCAGAGTCTGAGATATATATTTACAGTTTTATTATATTAATTTTGAATTTCTTAAAGATATTTCTTAACATTAAAATAAAATATAACTATTTCTCCGAGAAAAAAATTTCAAATTGTATATGTGTTTGCTTTTTATTTATTAAAACAAGAAATATACAACATATAATATATTTCCTTTCATTATAGCTAAATTAAAACGTAAAAATTTTAATGCAAGCCACTCTACTTTCACATCGCAAAATCAGGGGTATAATTTGTGCTTCCAACTAGACACACGATTCTAAACATTCAGTTGTTAAACAATTTCTTTGCGGACTCGAAATATTTTTCCAAACAGGAAATATTTTTTTTTTTACTCACAAAGCGAGGGCACGACTAAGGAAATTCATTTGGGGCCGAGACTTGGTTTAGTAGTAGTACTCATTTAGGGTGTTCATCCCTCAATGTAATTCCGCCGAATGGCCAGTCAATTCGGAGAAAATAGCCTTCGAAATTCATGCTAAGCTTTTATACAATTAAGTTTCAATTTTCTCCAATGATTCCGTAGCCAAGTTGGTATATCGTCTGCATGCTATGCGCGAGGTTAGGGTTCGAGTCATCGATCAAATTTTTTTCTTCATTTCATTGAATTATTTTTAAAATTAAATAAAATGTTATGAAAGGTAAATTTGATATTAAATGATATTTTATGTAATTATTTTGTATTTTAAAAAGTAAAAAAATATTGTAATTATATAAATAATTATTTTAAATTTCATAAATGTATTGTTATATTAATAAATAATATTTTTAATAAAATATATAAAATAAATATTAAATATTATACATAAAATAGTTTTATAATGTAAGATACAATATACTATAAATAAAATATTGTATATAATCTATATATATATAAGACGCATTTGTTGTCTGTTTGTCTGTTCCCTCATAACTCGAGATCCAGACACCCAAATAACGTGAAACTTGGTACACGTACACAAAATTACACGAGAAAGGTTCTTAAATAGGTTTGGCGTTCATAATTCCTTCCAAATTTTTTAAAATTTAATTTTTAAGTGATTTTCCAGTGTTATGACGTCATACGTAGTCACGTTTCTCACACTAAGTGGAAAATTCATACTTTACATGCAGTTTTTCAAGATTATTACATATTTTTACTGTAGCTATGTTTATCGGTTGGAATATTTATTCAATTTTTCTATTCTTTGATATTTAATCAGGATTATTTTGGGAATAAATAATTTTTTTAAGGATTATTCTTTCAACAACTAACATTTTGTTTTGTTGTTTTGGCAACATTTAGGTTTTATCGCGGGATGTTTATGAGTGTGATTTTGCTTGCAAATTAAAACTTATATATTTATTTCTTTAGAATGCAAAGATTATAATTTTGACAAACTAAAACTTCTCATTGATAAGGGTTATATTTCAGTTCGGTTCAAATGTAGTATAGGGGGCACTTTGGATTTGGCGATTTTTCTTCGGATTTTTCGATTTTTATCTAAATGTCATGGTGAGATATCGAATTCATTCTAAAATAAATAATACCGAAAAAAGTACCTTGGAGACCACTTTTAGTAACCAAAATAAAGGACTGCGCCAAGTATCCCCCCTATACTACACTTGATCCAATAATATGGTTCTTTGCAATTTCATGTGTCTTTATTTTTACCTTTAAGGGTATACTATTGGCTTCAGTGTTAAAAATTGCCATGCAGAAAATCATACTTGGGTAATCATACTGCGCAAGCAAAAGCAGTGTTGGTAGTATTTACATATCAAACTGGAATAGGCATCAGAGAATGAGTAAAACAGACAAATGGCTTAAATACCTGTTGAGGAAGCAGGTGGTCGTAAGATAAATTATTTTTGAAACTTATGTACTATCTTGACAATCGCCAACATTCAAAATAACTTGCCAAGTTGGCAACCCCGATTTTACATGTCATATATATATATATATATATATATATATATATATATGTTGAATTTTGAGTCGTGCTTCGTTTCATATATCGCCAATAGGTTGCGGTTATATGTAAGTACCTCATTTTTTCAAATTATGCTTTTGCATTGATAAAGTTAGTTCATTTCTTTTTATGTCGGTTAATGTTAGCATTGTACTTCATTTTTCAATTTATTTTTATGCTCGGGATATATATACTTTGGATAATTTTTGTAGTACTTGCGTATTATTGCACAATCGCCAACGTTCAAGACAACTCGCCACTTTGGCAATTCCAAGTTTGTGTGAGTTGAATTAGCAATCATGTGCTTCATTTTGTATAATGTCACCAATAGTTTGCGATAATACATAAGTACCTCTAATTCTGTACATTACTATAACATTAGACTGGCCGCAACATACCAATTTGGCGTGATTTCAAAATCATGCCAAAAATGAGTAGCCAACCAATATGAAATTAATATTATGAGCATTATCTTAGCCTGTTTTATCTTTCCCTCAAGTAATCCTTAATTAATTCAATATATAATTTTTTTTTTTTATATTTTAGTACTTACATTTTTTTTGGTTATTATGTACTGCAAATATTTTTTTGCACATTGCGATGTCTTTGGCAAAATTAATCAGCCAAGTAATGTTAATTTAATTTTCTTAAATATGTTTTTTTTATCTGTTTTTGACAATTTTTAAAATTTGTTTGATGTCTGTCTGAAATGCAAATAGCAAAATAAATATTTTACAATATATATATATATATATATATATATATATATATATATATATATATATATATATATATTGTGTTTGTATGAAAATGTGTATACTGATTTATTCAAAATATTGAGTAGTCTTATTTTTGATATCTTTTTAAGATTTAATTTTATGTTATAACTAGCTATACCCAGCTAAATGTTGCTGTGGCTCAGTCAGCTTTAAAATACTGGTACACCATAAAGTATGTCATGAAGCTTACAAAAGTAATAATACACAAGAATTCAAACAAATCTATATGCATATAAGACGCATTTGTTGTCTGTCTGAATAAACTTTCTCTTTCACACTACATCATTTGGACAAATTTTCAAAATTTGTGTGGTTAGTAATTAATTATAATGCTATAATTTTAATTGAATAGGCAGGTATTGTATTTTTAAATATAAAAATAGTTATAACTACTATACTGTATTTTTTCAGTGAGTGAATATTAACATCGCACTGTTCAGCTACATGAGGGCTTTTGGCGACGGACCACATAATTTTGAACCATGGTCAAGTGACGTGGACGACACCTGAACTGGCACCCGCTTCTCCCATCTACCATGCCACACCAATTTAGCAGGAATATTCTACCAATACTTAGCTGGAATATTCTTTGAAATCCACTTTTCCAAGATATATGGCAGCACGGGTTCTGTGATGAGTATTTTAGCGGGGAAGGTAAATAGTTTTGTAGCAGATATTATACATTTTCAGCTGCCAGCGTTTTCAGCGGATTGCAAAGATTATCATTTTTGTCCCCCAAAAATAGTTAATGTCAAAATTTAAGTGTCTTATGTTTTTGTATGTTTATGGAGACCTTAGAAAACGATCTGACTATTTGTTTTAAGTGAATGCTGTATATAATTAATTTTACAGTGGAATATCTTTAATTAATCTATTAGCTCTAACGGATTAAATTTCCCAAAGTGGAGTATTTTGTTTATGTATATCCCTTAATTTTCAATGTAGTGATAAAAAAATATTGTATGAAAAAAACTGCAGTAAATCAAAATGCGGTGGATAAAATAGTAACGTGCATCGCTTCCCTACACGGCGGGTCTTACAAAGCTCTCATAAAGTTTGAGCTGTGAAAGTAGCTAGACATTTGCCAACTTGACTCTATTGTCAACATTTCGCTATTTTTTCCATTGAATCGCCATTGTTATTTAGGAAACGGCGTTGCTTGCGAGTATTACAATTTTAACATAAAATAAATTCAACAGAAAGTTATATTAATGTATGACACTTTCAGTTATAAATAATTTACAATATTTTAAGCATCACAAAACTTTTAATGTGTTACTTTTGCTGAGCAGAGATCAGCTTAGGGAGGTATTTTCAAAAATCAACCCTCAAGAGTGTTACGGGGAGTTATAAATATAAAAAAAAATCCTTTTTATCAGCTATTAGATCTACAGACTTAAAATTTAACAAAGGTATTTTTTTCTTTTTTTCTTCTTCTTCAGCTTAGATATGTGAAAAGCTTTTTTTGTTTAATTTGCAATTCACTTAAAAGTAACTCATTAAAAACTTCTCTATCCTTCAATCTGTGTTGTTTAACTTGTCAGTTCACCCGTGCGAAGAACGAGTATACCCGCTAGTATAAAATAATTTATAAAGTAATAAGTTGGAGAAAAAGGAATTCATTATTTTTTCGGTAGATGGTTGTAGTGTCGATATCTCGTGAAGTATCGATCAAACAATTTCAAATTTATGCTCACTGTCAAGGTGACATTTCCCATTAAAAAAATTCTTTTGCTGTTTTTTGTTTGGTCCATTCACTTGTGAGTTACAGGGTGTTAAAAAGAGAAGTCAAAAAAGAGGAAATTGGGTACATTTTACAGTTTTTCTTTGATAAAGGCGAAAATGCAAGCCAGGTGGCTGAAATTGTGAATGTTGTTTATGGTGCCGATACTGTAACACCTAATTACGTGTAATTTTGGTTTCGTCGATTCCATCCAGGCATTTTTCATGTTAAAGATACAACTTGCACAGGCAGGCCCGTCATCAAAAATGTCGATAAAATCACAGAAATAATCGAAGTTGACCGGCATGTTAGCAGTCGTAGCATGATCCAGTCGAACACAAAACAGTTTTAAACCATTTGCACAAAGTTGGATTCAAAAAGAAGCTCGATGCCTCTCACCAATCAGCACCAAAAAACAGGATGGATCCAACTTCCATCTGCAAAGTCTGAATGAAATCGACCCATTTCTTATACGGAGGGTGACTGGGGATAAGAAATGGGTCACATACGACTATATTGTGCGAAAACGATCGTGGTCAAAGCGCGGTGAAGCAGCTCAAACGGTGGCCAAACCCGGACCAGGAAGGTTCTACTGTGTCTCATTTATTATGAGTTGCTTCAGTAAGGCCAAACACTAAACTCAGATTTCTACTGTCAATAGCTGGACCGTTTGAAGCTAGCGATTGATCAGAAATGACCAACAGAAGAGGTGTTGTGTTCCATCAGGACAACGCCAGACCCCGCACGTCTGTAGTGAATCGCCAGAAACCCTGGGAGCTTGTTTGGGAAGTTTTAATGCATTCACCATACAGTCCGGACCTGGCACCAAGCGATTACCATCTTTTTCTCGCATTGCAAAACTTCCTCAGTGATAAGAAATTGGGATCAAGAGAAGATTGTAAAAATCGATTACTAGAGTGTTTCTCCAATAAGGTCCAAGACTTCTGTGAGAGAGGCATTATGAAGCTATCTTTAAAATAGCAACAAATTATACAACAAAACGGTGCATATTTGACCCAAATCGGACAATCCGAAACATGTTAAATAAAGTCTTGAATTTCATGCAAAAATAATGGATTTCTTTTTTCCCAATCTAATATATATTTTTAAATTAATTATTTTATAATTAATATAACAAAAAGTATGTCTTTTTTATATATTATTAATTCAATTATTTTATATAATTTTATAAAGTATTTAATAAGTCCTTTTTAAATAAATTTAAATAATTTTATTTAAATAATTTTAATAATAAATTAATAATAATTTCAATAATAAGTAATAATTTTAATAACAAATTAATAATTTTAATAATAAATTAAAAATAATTTCAATAATAAATAATAAATTTAATAATAGTTTCAATAATGAATAATAAATTTAATAATAGTTTCAATAATGAATAATAAATTTAATAATAGTTTCAATAAATTTAATAATGAATTAATAATAATGTTAATAATAAATTAATAATGTTAATAATAAATTAATAATGTTAATAATAAATTAATAATGTTAATAATAAATTAATAATGTTAATAATAAATTAATAATTTTAACAATATATTAATAATTTTAATGATAAATTAATAATTTTAATAAAAATTTAATGATAAATCTTATAACAATTCTTAATAATAATTAATTGATTACTTTTAATTATTAAAAATTATTTAAGTATTTTTAATTAGTAATTATTTTAAATATTTTTCATTAATAATAATTTAAAATAATTTTAATTAATAATAATTTTAAAAAAATTAATAATAAATTATTTAAATAATAAATTTATAAAATTTTCATTACTTTATAAAATACAAAATAATCACATAAAATATCATTTATTATTTAATAAGCCTTTCATAAATAAGTTTATTTAATTTAAAAAAATTAATAAATGAATAAAAAAAAGTTGGTCGATGAATTGAATCCTAATCTCGCGCATAGTATGCAGACGATATACCAACCAAGCTACGGAATCGTTGGAGAAAAGTGAAACTTATATAATTGTATGAAAGCTAAGCATGATTTTCGAAGGCTATTTTCTCCGAATTGTTTGACCATTCGGTGGAATTACATTGAGGGTTGAGCATTCTAAGGGAGTACTACTATTACATCAAGTCTTGACCCCAAATGAATTTCCTTAGTCGTGCCCTCCTTCCCTTGTTAGATACGCTGAATCAAAAGTGGAAAGCAGATTGCATGTAATATTCTTTCTTCAAACATTTAAATCTTTCCAGCAGTGCCATTCAATAATTTACAAAATTACTGCGGAGTTATATTTCGGATTTTTTCGTAATTTCGTAAATGACCCTAATTCTGAATATGTTTGTCAAATAAGGCCCATTAGAAATGGATCAATGCCCATCCACACAAGAGTTGACACATTTGTAGAATAGTGCCACTGAGAATTGCCACAGGTTGCCGCCCCCTGCGTTACACAAAGAAAAAAAAGTATGGAATAGATTTTTTACATTAGACAAAATAGATTAATTCAAACATAGATGAGATGTATAATAAAATACGTTGCTCTATATAAAATAGCAAAGACAGAATACTATATTATCGCTATATAATTCTTCTATGAAAAGAACCCTGTGCTATTTTTAGCATTAATCAAAGACAACCTTAAAATACATTTCAGATCAAGATGGAGGCGGGAATATTACTTTTTTTAAATTTCCCAACATAAAATGTTATCAAGTAACCTTATTACTCCATGCTCTCAACTGCTTTCACTTATAAACAGTACCCGAAAATTCTTAACGGCCATCTTTTAAGCATGAACATAAATCTAAATTTAGGCACAGGAGACCAATGCAGTCACGCCCTCTCCCCCTAATTGGCGTGGAACCTTTGCTATATATTTTGACTCATTAACCTCTATCTGTCGTCTCATAATGAACCCAGAGTAAGAGAGGTTCTGACGTCTTCGCAAAGAACACCGGTTAATTGAAGGTGCGAAATAGTGGTAACTCGATCTTTCATTTCCTGAGAATTGAAATCATTCCAGCTTCTCTGACCTTCCCGCCAGCGGCCGGGTCGCACTTAAAAACTAATGAACTCTTTTCCGAAGTCATATTTCAGAAAAATGGTGGCATCAGAGACAAAATGAATCTATTTTCAGGAGGAAGCCGATCTCTCTCAGAGCGATGTAAATTATCTCGCTTCCGAGTATCTTCTTTTCAAGGTTTCGGATTTCAACAACTGCTTTTGTGGAAATGAGTAAAGTTAAGTGGCTGTTTTGATTGTCATTCGATCTTGATCCGAAATCTAGTTGTTTATTTATCATTACTACGAAGCTATCTTACGTTTCCAGAGGTTCTCATGTTTGCTGATCATACATAGATATTACTTCAAATGATAATGGCTGGAAGTAGACATTGGTTTTATGCTCTTTATTTCACCTTTTGGTTTTTTTTTAAGGCACTGATAATTTGTCTTATTTTTCATTAACGTCAAGAATATTTTTATAACAATTAGAAGAAAAAAGAAGAAAATGAATTAAGATTCATTTATTTAAGACAATTTTTTAAGATCTCAAATGGCTAGATTTTTAAATGTGAATAATCTTTAACTCTGCGGTTATGCGTCTCATGGACTCAACAACCCCTTTGCACAAGCATTCTTTTTTTAAAATTCTGATATTGAAATATCGAAATTAAATGGGATTTTAATGTAAAAAATGTTTTAGTTGCATTTAAAAATAAGAAAAGAATATAATTTAGACAAAGTTTAGTGAAATTTAACAGCTGGGGAGAGTTTTAGGTTACTGTTACCAAATCCACCCACAATACTTAATTGTTAACTGCTTGGTATTTCCGTGCAAAAGCCGAAAATTTTCGAAACTTTTTGAAGTTAAAACAAGAGGGCCAACTTATATATATGGATCTGATAAATTAGGTTAAAACGTAGCTTGGAAAAAAAAATTCAGCCATGCACAAGCGATTTTAATTTTTTAAAACTTTTTGGGTATTTAGAATGGAATTTATGTTCTAAAAGAGAAAAAAGGTGAATAAATCCTCCAAAGTCAATGTCGGATTTCAAGTTTTGGAATTTGTGACAAATCTATACGGAACTTTATCACTAACCTTCTGAGTCGTCCTTTTTAGGGAAATTTAATTCCCTACCTATTTCCAATCAACTCCAAAAAGCGGACAGGATTCCTTGTTATGCAGATTAGATAAAGTATTTAAGTCAAACGGAATAGTAAAGTTAGAGCAGTAGGAGATAGAGATTGAAGCAGAAAGTTATAGTGAAGTTAAATTGAAGATTTCTTGTTGGAGATAATTTACTCTCAAGAAGAGTTGAGATTCCGTTGGTAATTATTGATTTATAATTAAAATCTCATTAAAGTTTTAGGAGTGAGATTAAAGTTAAATGTTCAATAGGAACATTAATAAATATAAATCTGGGATCTCTGTTATCGTGGTAATCTCTGCGTGATCGTTATTTAATTGTTAATTAATTGGATCATTAATTCATTAAGTTAATTTAAAGGATATTACCTTTAAAACCTCATAATACTAGTTAGATATATTTGTTAATAAGTTTTTGATTCTATTTGGATAAGATAACCAAATAAAGAAAGTTGTTAATAAAAATGGCTACTGGTTCTTTCATGACTCCTATATATTCTCGTTCTCAAAGTGAGGTCCAAGGAGACCTTCACAAATTGATCGTAAGATTCACATTCATTCATTGAGATGTCTCAATATGCATATGATCATCATGCTGTGAGTTTTCTTCCAGAGTATGAAACAAAGATTGACGATCACACATGCCGTATGTATATATAGTATACTAAAATAAAATAAGATACCAAGTGAAAAAGTTGTATAACCTACAATGCAAAAGAAGAAAGAAATCGGAGTTCAAGAGACATAACAAATGAAGATACAAAAAAAGACTCTTCGAACTAAAATGGAGACCTATTATGATTTGTAATGCTGTCGCTGAATTAGGTCAGAGATTTAAGATTAGCAATGCTTTATGAATCCACCTTCCCCGTACGTCAGAAATTTTCGACATTATAGAAAAAACAGAGTCATGTCGTAATATATATATATATATATATATATATATATATATATATATATATATATATATATATATATATATATACAGAGAGAGAGAGAGGGAGTGACTTTACACACACACACACACACACACACACACACACACACACACACACACACACACACACACACACACACACACACACACACACACACACACACACACACACACACACACACACACACACACACACACACACACACACATATATATAAAGTTTCTTTTCTCGCTCATTTGAAAAAAAGAGAAAGGGGTAAGAAGTATGATGGTGAAACGTAATTTTTTCCACTCATTTGTTACCTTATGCAGAAACAGTGTACAAAATAACTGAATAGAAAAACTGTATTAGCTTCAGGTAGGGAAACTAGAAATAAAGTTATCGTTGTTGGCATCTTCTCCTGGGGTCTGGCTCGCCAGAAGGATTTGGAACAACATTGGAAGAGAGAGATCAGAAGAGCAGCGAAGTACAAAAGATGTTCTCCAAGATTTTGATAGTTATGGTAGTGTTTGAAAGGTTGAGAACAAAATGTCGAAAGGAAATGAGCCGTTTTCAAGACATTGGCAAATTTATAATTATTTATTCTAAATAAATAGAAAAATCTGAAGTGAAAAGTGATAATCGTTCTACTCCACGTATACGAAGCCCAGTTGCTGAGTGGTAGCGCATCGCGCTTCCGTACCACAGGTTCGGGACTCTATTCTCGGGCTGGGCAAGGTTGACACAGCCTTTCACTCTTTCAGTGGGTCGATAAATGAGTACGAAGCTTGTTTGGGGACTAAACATTGGGGGTTTCGCGTCAGATTGATCACCTGACCGGCTCATGCCCCTCAGCGCCCTAGGTCATGTATACAGAGATGGTCACAGTGGACCCTCATGGGATGTTGTGCCACGAACTTTAATTCAGTTTTTCTCGTGTTCAGAATATGCATACTTACGGCTGAGCTGGCCCTTTGTATTGTTCGCTGGCAAATGGAATTCAAAAACTCAGGAACTCTAGGCACAATGAGGGTTGTTACTGCAGATATTTTCAGTTACTGCAAAGAACACTCACTTCACACATCTGAATGGGAGAGTGTTTAATTGAAAAACCTTTACAAACCCCACCTACGAATGTCATCCAACATAAAAGAGAATATTTGGTTGAAAATTAGGTATTTTTTCGTGCCTACCAGACAGGAAGTCAGTACCTGATATTACAGATAGTCTACCAATTGTTTTAAATGACTGTCAACAAATGGCTATTTTTACTCGTTATTTTTACCTAAGTTATGTTTGAACACAAAGAAATAAGTACACGAATCTTGTGACAATATCTTGAAAAGGGCTCATTTTTGATGAGTCGTTCCAGTGGACATGCGAAGATCTTTTCTACGTTACCTCATTGGATAGTTCGGAAACATCTTTTACACTTCCCTCAATGGAGATTAAGGAATAAATTAAATTCTTGGAGGACAATTAAGGAATCTTAATGATGACGTTCATGTTAATTGTAAAAATAAAGTGACTTACTATTAAGAAAATAGGGCTGATGAATTTCCAACATAATCTCCAAAACAGGCCCGGTTTGTGACCAATCATCTCACGTATATTGTCGCTAAAGCGATCGATACCTGAAAAAAACACACACCTGAATTTGATGAAACACACTAGTTACATTGTCTTATATTAGCGTACAAAATACTTTACACATTATATAGTAGCTTTCAATACCACTAATGAATCGATGACAATGAAACAATCGCCATCGATTCTTGTTTGAAGAATCATCAAGTCTTAGCGATTTAATTTTTTCTCATGTATAAAACCATACAGTACTGTATGGATCCCAATAATTGGAATAATTTAAATAAAACTTCGTTATCAGCTATTGGTAGTAATATTCTTTTAAAAAAATAATTGCCTTTGTATATACATCAATTATATTAAATTCTGGTGGAAGATGTAAACCTTAGATTCAAAATGGAGTCTCTTAAAAAGAATATTATGGTGAAGGCTACAACTTATTAAGCCCCTTTTTACAACCTCAAATTCTTCAAGTGTGGCAAGGAGCAAAGAAATGACATTCCAGCTAAAAATGCTTTCACCTCCTTCGATTGGCTGGAAATTACGGATTGAGCAATTCTGAAGCAATGTTAAGCAACTAAGGCAATCAAGTATAATTTTTGAAAGAATTCTTACCGTAAAGCCAGGCAACTCCTATAGCTTCCAGTAGAGCTGAGAAGAGAAGTGAAATGCTCGCAGCATAACTATCAAACCAGTGCATTGTATATCCACCACCCTGAGGAAAAAAACAAACAAACAATAATTTGTGGTACGTAATCTCAACTTTCAGAAATGAAATACAAAATAATTACAGATAGATATATAATAGAGCCATAAGAAATTGAGTATATATATATATACATAATGCATTAAAAAAATTAAGTCAATTCCTACTTAGATCAACAAAGAAAATTTTTATTTTTAGCTACTTTTTATTAAATAGTTACAATTAATATAAATATGTATATACATAGGACAGGATCACAACATTAAGTGGTACTTAATTTTTATTCATTATCATTAAAGTATCGTATTATATGTCATCCAAAACAATCGTGTATATAAAAGTTCAGCTGAATGCTTTTAAACGTGAAAAAAAAAAGCCTATTCAAGTTTTGACACAAGTCGCCAAAAGGGTCGCTAACTCACCAAAAATGATGCCAAAGTGGCTGTATTTGTAATTCTTTAAATAATTAGTTTTAATCAATTAATTTTTATGAATTGTAATTAAATTATTGTATTGTCATTCAAAATAAATCATGTATATAAGATTTCAGTTCAATGGAGCGCTTTAAAATGTATTTTATTAACGATTGAAAATTCCACCAAGATAAATAAATAAATAAATAGAGAGTATGAGCTAATAGTAGGAATTGAATAAGTATTTCTATAACAAATTTTGGAAATATTCCGATGCTGGATTCGAATTTTCATGTACTATGAGTGAGTGAGTGAGCGAGAGTTATATTAACGGTGCACTATAAAGCAACACGAGGGCTCTTGGCAACGGACTCTGAGTCTCGGCCAAGTAACGAGGACGACATCTGAGTTCTTTCCAAACTACCACATCACACCAAGGGGAGAGGACTCTGAGTTCGATAGATTTATCGTGCATCAGCCCCCTCTACACGATGAATCTCCAGTGACATCACAAGACTCATTTCATATACCCATGTATACATATATACCATATGACAAATGTTATACTCAATGATATTCGACTTTCTCTCATACGTTTTGAATATTCATTAAATGTCTAGATTCATTTCATTTTTTAAAATTTTAAGTGATTATAATCTTCTAGTTCTATACAACTTATAAAAATAACTTTGATTTCATGCAAAATTTCTTATGGTTTCAATTCTTAAGTGCATCCTTTGTCTTATCTAACATTCATATATTTTTTTAATAGTCTTTTGAAGTAAGAAGTTTTCTTTTTTGAGGCACGAATTGAAACTCATCCAAGTCATCTTTGGACTCTGCAAATGATACTCTACTAACTTGTACATTTTTTTTACCAAGATTTGGATCGTAAGTATATCTAGATATATATTATAAATGCGAAAATTTGTGAGGATGTTTGGCCGTCTTGCACGCAAAAACAACTGAATGGGGATTTTAATGAAACTGTACAGTAATATAGCTTATACATCAGAATAACACATAGGCTATAATTTATAGCATAGACTATAATTTATAAAGATATTGTGTGAAGTGTCCAAAATATAACGATATTTGTCAAGTAAGTAGGAAAAAATTCTGCCATCTGCAAGCAATTCTGGCGTGCGCTGCAAAAAAGCCCACGACAGCATATATCTATCTTTTGTTTGTGAAGAAACTCTTTTTGTTGTGGCTACGCAAGGCGCTCACTTTTAACTAATTCCTGTGATCAGCATAATCTCTATTTTTTTTATTTTTATTTCAGAACTAGCTGGTATACCCGTTCTTCGCACAGGTAAATTGAAATCATAAGCAATGCAGATTGAAGGATAAAGAAATTTTTAATGAGTTAATTTTACGTGAATTGTAAATTAAACAAAAAAAGAAAAAAGCTTTTTGCATATCTCAGATAGAAAAAAAACCACGTTTGCTAAATTTTAAGTTTGTAGATATAATAGCTGATAAAAAAGTTTTTTTTTTACTTATAACAATCCGTAACTCTCTTATGGATCGATTTTTGAAAAAACCTTCCTTCTGCTCAGCAAAATTAACAGATTTTTATAAGTTTTGTGTAACAAACGCATTAAAATGGATGCATCTGGATGTGTAATACGTTAATATTACTGTCTGATGCCTTTATTTTATGTTAAATAGCTGTTACCCGCAACTTCGTCCACGTGAAATTTAACAAAAAAGTGTTTATTCAATTCGCAGAGTTTACGAAAACTTAATCTACACTATTAAAATTCGTAGGTAAACAAAGGTATCTATGTATGAATGCTTCCATATTTTCTCACGAACCACACGACGCAGAAACTCGACGTAGGTACCAAAATTTCGGGAATGATCCGAGGAATCCGTTTTGATCATTTATATTCCGATATTCCAATTAGTTAAAAAGATATTAGATAAAAACCTTAAAACGCATAATTAGTACCATATCTCACCACCAGGGGATAGTTCTGAACTTCTTTTTTTTCAGACGTTTTTAAAAAGCGATCTAATTTTTTTCATGAAACTCACACAAAAAATAATTACAGATTCGTAAAAATAATTTATTTCGCCACGATATGCTATAATTTATTTTACAAAATAATTATATTTTGTATTTTTTACGATTTTTTTAAAATGAGCCAAAATCGGTTTCATTTTTTTAATACGGATTCTAAGTTGTTCCGCTTGCACTTTCTTTCGCGTTAATGAAAAAGATATTTTACACTAAAAAAGTTCATGCTTTTCTCTTTTAGAATCAGTCATTTAAAAAATTTAATGTCAAAAACTGTTTTTTTTTACGATTTTTCAAAAAATGCTCAAAATTTTATTTAAATACTTAATAACTTTTTTATTAATAAAAATAATCTCACGAAACCTTTTTTCCGCGTGTAGAACAATATTATACGTAATCTGTACAAAGATTGATAAAATATCTTAAAAATAACGGTTTAAAAAAATGTGTTTTTCAATTTTTTCCCCTTTTGCGATAAATACGTTTTCTAATAATACGTTTTTCGTTTCTTTTTTAAAAAGTTTTTTGTTTAAAAAATTAACGTTGTTTGCAATCGATATATGAAGTTTGAAAGCATTAACTTAAAAATGAAGCCCGAAAAAAATGTTTTACTTAAACGAAAAACGAAATGGGATATTGAAAAAAATCTGCCTTTATTTTAAGGCTCAATTCAATGCTTTTCCCTGAAGGAACCGACGGCGCGATTGTTAAATCGGCTGCTTTACAAAACGGTAGTTTCCAGGTTCGAAACTGCGGCTGCTTTATAAAACGGTAGTTCCCAGGTTCGAAACTGAAGAGGGAGAAACTTTCAATTTCGCATTACGCTACTTATGAAGTTTAAAATTTTTTTAGTGGAATGAAAAAGGTTAAAATTAAAATGAAATATCAAAATGTTTTTATCAGATCGTTTTTTTTATGTTTTTTCAGTATATATATATATATAGGCTTTCCCCATACTGTTTATTTTACTTAAATATTTATATGTTTAATCAAACGTTCAGAAAAAAAGCAATCGTTTCAATAGCTATCTGTTAATCTTTCTTTTATTTATCACTTATAGAAATTTGATTCTAATAAATATATATGTTTTTTTTAAAAGGATTATTTCTATTATTTCATAACGAAATGAATTCTTTGTTAATTAAAAAGTATATATACATCGTCTCTTATTTGGTATCAAAATACATTTTAGAGACATTTTTAAGCTAATTATATGTAACGATTGATTGATTCATGAAAATCTGAAATCCATTTCTTATTTTAGATTATTAGAAACTAATTATTATTAAAAAATGATGAACGTTTTTGAATCGTTTTCTTTTTATTGCTTCGCATTAATAATTTAATTCTAACGCAATATTTGTTTTTATAAGTCATACATCGAAATTTGAAGCTATATCGTATTTGTGAGAAGGAGGGGAAGATAGGACAATAATTTTACACTAAAAAAAAACCGCGTTCGGGCTATAGAGAGGAGAAAGAAACCTGTCTTAAATAAAAAAATAAGTAGAATGGAACAAATTTCGACAAAGGGAAATTTTTTGACACAATTTTAGAAATCACTCACACTGTGTGCGTACAAACACACACACAGAAATGCTGGTGTCATAAGGAAAAGAGAAAGCCCGAGCAACGCCGGGCTAAGTGGTGGAGGGTGGCGAAGTCATTTTAAAAATGTGTGTTAGAAGTTCTGATTTTGTGAAAGAAAGGGGAAATTTATAACAGTAGAAATAGCCCGTGCAACGCCGGGCCATGCAGCTAGTAATTATATATTCCACTTAAAGAAATACCTATGCTATAAGTATAATGTCATTCTTCTACTTTGTGAATCAAAATGTTTCTTTTTTGTTTTACTTTTGTTTTCTTTGTTTTCTATTGAGCAAAGTGTGACCTTTGACACTGTCGATGGGGTGAGGACTGGGTAGGGTGAACCGAACACAAATGAAACCGCAAGCAAGGTGTAAGAGAGATGCATGACCTTTGACAGTGTCGATGGTGTGAAGACTGTTTAAAATCATTAGTTCAGACGTGAACGGGAAAAATCGTTTCAGAAACCCATTGAAACAAAAAAGCTTGATATAACTGCTAGAAACGTTTAGACAGAAGGCTCACGAAATAAAACAATCTCTATTGACTAAAAATAATCCTTAATGAATAAAAATAATTCCTATTTAAAACGGATATTGTTCACTATTTCATTCGTTTTAATTTTATTTTCGCGGAACCCTAATTTTTTTTCTATAATTAAAATAGCATAAGTTATTCCTTATAAC
Organism: Trichonephila clavipes; assembly: GCA_019973935.1. Taxonomy (NCBI): domain Eukaryota; kingdom Metazoa; phylum Arthropoda; class Arachnida; order Araneae; family Nephilidae; genus Trichonephila; species Trichonephila clavipes. Next base: position 431,681 of record BMAU01017569.1, on the reverse strand, counting down.
ATTAGCTATCTGCCAGTGAAAGTTTCGTCAAAATTGGTCCAGCCGTTTCAAAGATTAGCCGGAACAAACAGATAGAAAGACAGACGGACAAAAACTTTAAAAATTGATTTTTTCATATAAGTACTGTTTATACTTTTAAATGCATTTAGTAAAAAGCTGTTAATTTCAAATTACAAACAGACACTTCAATTTATTTATATGCATAGATAAAACTAAGTTATGAAGGGAAAGGTTGTTATAAATCTCTTTTTATTTGAATGTTTTTTTTTATGATTTTATTATGCACATTTGGTAGCAAGAAATTGATCTTTTTTCAAAATAAATACTTTTATCGCTTCTGGAGCTTACAGTAGATAAACTTTGTCTTTCACACTGCATCATTTGGACATATTTGCATAGTTTGTTTGTGGTTAGTAGTTAATTATAACGCTATAATTTTAATTGAATAGGCGGATATTGTATTTTTAAGTATAAAAATAATTATAACTACTGTACTGTATTTTTTGGAGTGAGTGAGTGAGTGAATATTAACGTCGCACTGTTCAGCTACACGAGGGCTTTTGGCAACGGATCACGTAATTTTGAACCATGGTCAAGTGACGTGGACGACACCTGAGCTGGCACCCCCTTCTCCTAACTACCACACCACACCAACTTAGAAGGAATATTCTACCAATACTTAGCAGGAATATTCTTTGAAATCCACTCTTCCAATATACATGGCAGCACGGGTTCTATGATGAGTATTTTAGCGGGGCAGATATTACGTTTTCAGCGGATTGCAAAGATTATTATTTTTGTCCCAAAAAATAGTTTATGTCAAAATTTAAGTGTCTAACTTTTTTGTATGTTAATGAAGACCTTGGAAAACGATTTGACTATTTATTTTAAGTGAACGGTGTATATAATTAATTTTACAGTGGAATATCTTTAATTAATTTATTAGCTCTAACGGATTAAATTTCCCAAAGTGGTGTATTTTGTTCATGTATATCCCTTAATTTTCAATGTAGTGATGCAAAAAAATATTGTATGAAAAAAACTGCAGTAAATCAAAATGCGGTGGATAAAATAGTAACGTGCATCGCTTCCCTACACGGCGGGTCTTACAAAGCTCTAATAAAGCTCGAGCTATGAAAGTAGCTGGACATTTGTCAACTTGACTCTATCGTTAACGTTTCGTTGTGTTTTTCATTGAATCGCCCTTATAATTTAAGGAACGGCGTTGCTTGCGAATATTACAATTTTAACATAAAATAAATACAACAGAAAGTAATATTAATGTATTACACTTTCAGTTATAAATTATTTACACTATTTTAAGCGTTCCTTACACAAACTTTTAACAATGTGTTACTTTTGCTGGGTAGATATCAGCTTAGGGAGGTATTTTCAAAAATCGATCCTCAAGAGTGTTACGGTGAGTTATAAATAAAAGAAAATCCTTTTTTTATCAGCTATTAGATCTACAGACTTAAAATTTAACAAAGGTGTTTTGTTCCTTCTTGCTTTTTTTTTTTAGCTGAGATATGCAAAAAGCTTTTTTTGTTTAATTTGCAATTCACGTAAAATTAACTCATTAAAAACTGCTTTATCCTTCAATCTGTGTTGTTTAATTTTTCAGTTCACCTGTGCGAAGAACGGATATACCAGCTTGTTATTTATATTTTGAGCTAAGATGTTTGAATGTTAGTTGATAACTAACTATAGTTTGTAGTAGTGTTCAATGCATTAATATCCACAAAAATTCAATAAAGTCTACAGAACTTTTAGTACATTAAGAGATGTTTTAGAAAATTTGTTGCAATATACTTTACTTGGAAATTAATGTATTGTGTAGTTTTCAACATATGCGCAAAATCTTTTTGTATTGCATTTAAAACTATTGATTATACCCAGTATTTTTAATTGGAGAATAGTCTTTGACTTCAATTTAACAATTTTCAAAAAAACCCCTGTTGTATAAGTTATGGTAAAGTTATAAATTTTTTAATGCAAAATGAGTTTTCCAACCCATTTTATTTGGAAATTTTTATAAAAACAATATTTCTTTTAATCTCTTTTTTAAATTTTGAAGTCAGGCAGATAATTTGAGTAAACAAGCAAAGGAAGTGTTTTAAAAGTTCGCGTACTCTTAATTAAAACCACACACACACAATAATATATGAAAAAAAATTAAGTCAATTCCTACTTGGATCAACAAAGAAAAAAATTAATTTTAGCTACTTTTTATATAATAGTTACAATTAATATAAATATGCATATACATAGGACAGAATCAGAACATTAAGTGGTAATTCATTTTTATTAATTATCATTAAAGTATCGTATTGTGTCATCCAAAACAATCATGTGTATAAAATTTCAGTTCAAGTGAATGCTTTAAAACGTGAGAAAAAAACCTTTTCAAGTTTTAACACAAGTCGCCAAAAGGGTGGCAAACTCACCAAAAATAATGCCAAAGTGGCTGTATTTGTAATTCTTTAAATAATCAGTTTCAATCCATTAATTTTTATTAACTATAATTAAATTATTGCATTGTCATCTAAAATAATCCTGAATATAAAATTTCAACTCAATGGAGCGCTTTAAAATGTATTTTATGAACGATTGAAAATTCCACGAAGATAAATCAATATGAGCTAATAATATATAAGAATTAAAAAATAGTTCCATTTGATTTTATTCAACTTTAATAATTTGGAATTTTATCGTGTTTATCGTTATCAAGTGATACGCCAGGGGTCGGCAGACTCTTTCAGTGCACGGGCTATTTCTAAAATTTTTAAGGTGTTGCCGTCCACCCAGGGGCGTATTAGTGCCCTCTCTGTATTAAATTGTACGTTTTCTTTTCTTAACATTTATTTTCAACATTCTTTTAAAATATGACCGATTACTATTTTTACTATACAGACACAAAATTGTCAAGCTGAACAACTATGAGGGACTGTTAGACCGTGGACGTATTGAATGCAGCGAGTAGAAAACAAACGTGTACCAATAAATATGAATAGAAGAATTCGTTTGCTACCAAGTCCTGAGCCATCAAAACACATAACATGAAAACAAGAATCCAATCATGTGGAAACACGGGAAGATGTCTCAATAACCAATCCCATGCTATTGAGGGAAGAATTGATCATGAATATATATATATATATATATATATATATATATATATATATATATATATATATATTTAATGAGAACATTTAAAACACCGTGCATCACAAAGTATCACACGGGGGCTTACATAGAAGTAAGCGTGAAGCACACATCGCAAAGAAGAGAAGGATTACAGCACAAACATCCGTGTCTTACCCGGAATTTGAACTCACACTCGAAGGCCCCGCAGTCAGCGCCACTAACCACTCTACCGGATGGGAGACGATCATGAATATTCAGCTGGCGTTTGGGGAAATATTCATTTATACAACTGGCATTGCAGAGATCGCTTTTTTCCACTTCATCGCCAGTACACATGTTAAGCCTCCTCATGCGCTTCAAATGAAGGTAAATGGGTCATTTATCGAATCATTTGCTGATAATCGAATGGATTGTGAGAAGCCGATTCTCCATTCTAGCTGGCGATGGTGTCCCATAAATATGTTTCTTTAAATAAGCGTGTCTTAGACGTTAGTAAAGTGGGTCATCCAAAAAGGTCTTGACGGTCGATCGCGTTCGACTTAATGTCCATCCCTGTTATGAAGTGCTACGGCATTTTATTCTTTACCAAATGCCTTCAGAAAAAATTGCACTTCTTGAGGTTGAATGTAAATGAAATGAAACACGCAAAGAATTAATTATGTGACATTCATATCCAAATGCTTGCAACACCGAGTTAAAATAGAATTTGTAATGTGTTCAGAGAACTTATCCAAAAATTTGTTGCATTATTAGAAATAAACGAGATTCTTATATCCAACAAGGTGTTGCAACATGCCTGTAAGAAAAGAAACAAAAGTCATGCTTCAAGATTTTTTTTGTCGATTGACTCGTGTCTTCGCATTCGCCACTTCGTTCCCTCGATCTAAGCATCCTTGATTTTTGTCTGTGTTGATATTTAAAGAACAAGGTTTATGAAGGAACCCCCTCCTCCAAACAATAGATGATCTAAAAACTATCATTATTCATATGATACAAGACACTCCAGCTTTTTGAAACGCATCCCTCAAAGTAAGTGCAAACCAGTTTAATTTTTCCTTCAAGGCAGGAGAGGATATTTTGAGTATTTATTATATTAAATGTAATTAAACTTTTTTTATTCTATGCTAAAAGAGCTATTCAACAATAGCTTTATAACACTTTTTAAAAAGTTTGTTGTTTTTATACTTCCCTGATACTCAACGTCAAGAGGGCGCGTGAGTGAGTGAATATTAACGTCGCACTGTTTAGCTACACGAGGGCTTTTGGTGACGGACCACGTCATTTTGAACCATGGTCAAGTGACGTGGACGACACCTCATCTGGCACCCATCAGGAGGGCGCAGGATAAAAGTGTGGGGTGGGATCATATCAGTTCCGGAAAAAATAAAAAGTGTTTCTCTTCTTTATTTTAAATCAATCACAAATAACCGACCTCCGATTGCTGAAGCAGTGAAAGAAATAAGTTTATCTATTTACATACCATTCATAAAATGATCCCTTTTAAAAAGAGGCCTAGCCTTCATTCGTGTTAAAGGTAAACACTTGGAACTAATAATTGATTAAAATAATTGCAAAAACTGTATTTTTAAATTTATTGCTCAACTTTAGTTGCACATTTTGTAATCTGATCATTTTGTAATTTTGCTATCTGAGAACCTCTCACTAATCCTAATGGGGAAATTTACTTCTTTTAAATGTTGTTCTATTGAAAATTTTCCCCCGAAGAAGAAGACATGGTTTATGCAAATGAAGGCTTATATTTAAGCATTAACTTTTAAGTACGAGAGAGATGTTAGGAGTTGGATGATAAAAGTTAGTGATTAACGTTAAGCAGTGGAAAGCCAGTTGAGAGTGGCTCGACGATTAATTGTTTAATATTTAAAGATTGACAATTTAATCATTAAGTTATATTTGAATAATAATTAATACCAGAGGTCGAATAGATGGGAAAGAAATTACAGACCGTAAATCAAAGAGTTGGAAGTGTTATACATTTTAAGTATCCTTTCTTCTGTGCATACTTTATAGTAGTGTGTATTTCCTACCCTGGCTTGTTGAAAGGATCGGCCGTTTTTCGTGCATCCCAGTTATGAACATTCAAAGATATATTTATGACAACTCTAGGTCTTTACTTTTATTTTAAAACAAGGGTCATCAAACTCGGCATATTCGTTGAGTTTTGTTATTTTCTTTCATTAAAAAAAACTGCTAAGCGCTTTAAGCACCATTTTTTTTTTGCGGGGTCTCTCAAATACTACTATAATAAAGCTTCCAAACCGACATTCATTTGTTTTGGTGCATCGAGCGCGTTGATGTGACGCGAAACAAAATAGCTTGTCCGCGAATCGGTCAGACTCATACGTCACGTGCGTGTTCAAACGTGTCTTCACCTCGCGCAAGTCATATTGTTATGCACATATTTCTTTTGTATTGTGGCCATTATTTTACGTAGTATTGTATGCGTTTTTTATTCAAAAAGAGTGCACTCACGGACACCTTTTAATCAATCTTCTTACGAAAATCAAGAAGATTCCTCAGTTATTCGACTCCAGATGAGATCACGACACTCAAGTTCAAAAGTATATACTAACATAAGAATAAGAACAAGTATAGGTCATAATCCTAACATTGAATGGTATTGTCAGTGCTAGAGTTGTTGGTTGCAGTCCACATTTGTACTTGGGATACTGGCGCCATAATCACATTCAGACTAAAACACCAAGTCTTGGACATGCTGCTACTGGAGGATCCAGTGATGATTCGGCCAGTGAAAGCGAGAAGCGAATATAATCGAAGACATTTGTTACAAATAATTTAACATTGTTATTTTTTCCTATTTTCTTTATTTAATATAAAATATTTTTTTAATAAAAAACCTAACATTTTTTTTGTTTTGACTGAGTATTAGTGTTAAAAAAATACATAACATTAATTTACCGACGGGTCAAAAAAGATCGATCTTTACCCACTTCCCTTAGTAAAGGAAATAATAAACAAGAATTGTACTGACTACGGCAATAGCTCTTTTCTCTAACTCCCAAATACCTATGAACGGGGCGGCCCGTTCCTTACAATTTGAGTTGCGAGTTTTTTTAAATGAAGTAATTTTGTAAAAAAAAAAATAATGTCAACAATTGTTAAGGGTAGAAAAGTAGCAATAGAGTTGTACCATTTGGGGAATTTAACTAAATATGCCGTCTTTTAAAATAGGGTAGTATGCAATACTTTTCTTTTTTTTTGAAGAGTCTGAGTAGGAGATATCGTTTTCACAAATCGACTCAAACTGCGCTAATTTTAACTGTATATATAAACCTGCAAAGTTTTTTGACTGATTTGTTACTTTGATTAATAGCATGTCTATGCAAGATAACGTTAGAGAAAATATCACGGCAAAATTGTGAAATTTGTGGTCACATTACCTAATGATGTGACAGAGGGTGTAAATTTTCCACGTTATCAAAAATATGCAAGTCATCACTTAACTAAGTGCTATGATAATTTTTTAAAATTTTTTCCAAAACTGATATGATCCTTACCCCCTTCATCCCATGCCCACTTGTGGCCGCGGTAGCCGAGTGGTATAGGTATCGGACAGTGGCTTGCTTTGTCACGGGTTCGAGCCCAGTACCACTAAAGACCCGCCGTGTAGGGCAGCGATGCACGTTAAATCTGTCGAGAGCTGAAACGTTTTCCCGTTGGTGTGGTGTGGTAGTTAGGAGAGGGGGGTGCCAGCTCAGGTGTCGTCCACGTCACTTGACCATGGTTCAAAATGACGTGGTCCGTCGCCAAAAGCCCTCGTGTAGCTGAACAGTGCGACGTTAATATTCAATCAATCAATCAACCCATGCCCACTTGCCGTTGTGTTTCAGGACAGTAAATTCACGAATCGTCAGCAAAGGAACTTGTAGAACATCTGGTACAATCATGCGAAAAAGGATTGATATTACTTTATAGTAGGATTATAGCGAAGTAATTTGCTACACTTTTGATATCAATAAACCAATTAATGTATTAGTTAAACGCATTAGCACGCTTTTATTATTTATAGATTTCTTTTGTGGGAATTTTCCCACCTATTAAGCATAAATTCTAAAGTACAGCATTTTGCGACGAAACCTTTCCTTTCCACCGGGCTCCATTTATCGATTTAAAAGTTTCAGTCGCAGTCAAAATGCCCCCGTAATAAACGCACTCGAGATTTGCATGCGAGATAAATGGCACTTGTTCCAACCTCCGAAGTATCTCGAGATCACGTTCTCCTTTTATTGAAGGAGATAAACGATTCAATTAGGAGCACGGTGGGGATTTGTTTTACACAAAAGAGGAAATCGCACGGACGACTTGGAGAGCTAGCTCACCCGGATGTTATTTTTAGTTGGGGTTAATTAACAGGAAAACGGAATTGTGCAGCCGCTATCGCTAATCTGTATTGTCGTTTCCAAATTTTGTTTGTGGTGTATGAAGAAAAATATTTGTATTGGCCTCCGACAATCGTTAAGATTTCCGCGACTAGCCATTTTGAATTTGTGTATGTAATGCTAATCGCAAATGTTTTCAAATCCAGATAGTTGTATTTAAATGCAGTGGAAATACTTGTATTTATTTAAATGTAATAAAAATGTTTCAGAACAATAGAATAAAAAAAAGTTTTTTTCACTGATGTTTTGTATCTGGCAAGGTTGACTCAGCCTTGCATCCCTTCAGTGGGTTGATAAGATTGCTAGGGAGCTGGGTTTTTTACGTCAAACTGACCACATGACCGGAAGGTCACGTATACTGAGTTGGGTACAGCAGGCCTTGGCCCTCATGGGTTGTTACACTACTGAGTTATGTTTAAAGAACCGTGTTTATAAAGTGTAGCATTATTCTGCTATGCATAGGATGTTTTTGTGTTATTTTTTTCACACTGTACAATCTCGTGTTTAGGCTGTAACAAACGCTTACGAGATTAAGAAACTATTGACAGATTTGAAATCAGCATTAAAGAATACATTAGAACCGATAGTAACATTTAAGATTATGCAATAATTTAATAAAGGAAAATTACGTGAAACTCAAACAAAAAAAATGAGTGTGTTGCCGCAACTGTCTATCTCAGTCTTTGCATTCGATATATGCAAGCCTATTCATATTCCCTCCCGGGTTTTGAAGCACTACGGCAAAAAAACTAAGATGAATGCAGCAAAAAAGAATAAAGAAACAATTCAAGTTTTACTTACATACTTCTTAAATTTTCGATGAGTGAAATCTTGGCTACACGGCATGCATCGAAGCCCAGGTACACAATATGGTTATTATCAATGTTATTGATTACTTATCAATGTGTATTTTTCCATATTATCCAAAAACTTTATCATTTACAAGTTTCCGTACCCTCTTTTCCACATGATGTTAACCGAACTGTATGGAAGGATACCGAACTGTATGGACGTGCTGTCAATAACGTCGACAGTTTTATGTTGAGAAAAGTGTAGCAGGAACTAAACTGATGTATGCCATTAAATCACACGCACTAGTATAACTAGTCCTGAATGTACTCTGTATTAAACTTTCTTGCACGCTCTTTTTTGGGGCCCCTTAATATGTTTTTTGCTTACATCTGTTGGTTGGGCCCCCCGAATCATTGATACGGCGGTATCTAAGCCCCTGATAGAACACCCATAAGGTAGGTAAATAAAACTTGAATTGTATTCTTTCAAATGTTCTTGTTTGTTGTATTTGTCTTAGTTTTTTTAGTACAGCACTTAATTCATAAAAACCCTGTATGTAAATGTACATGATTGGATTGATTAGCTTGAATTATTTTACAGTTTATTTGTTGTAATTTTCATTTCCTCTTTTTTTAAAAAATTACATTTTATATACTGCTTTCATGCTGATAAATGCAAAATGTGCTGTTGATTTCGTTAAGGAATATATTTATGCACAATGTTTTCCAAAAATGCAACTATGTGGTTTCGAATGAGTTGGATTCTTTAGAGAGGGGTACTCCAACTTTTATCCCGCCGGGCCGCAAACACATAACAGATATTTGATGCGGGCCGCAATAATAGGAAAAACGCACTTTAAGATAAAAACACTATTGGACGAAGGGAAAGTGAGATCAAAATATTTGGCTTTTATTTTAATACCGTATTAACCTTTATATCAAGCACACATTAAAAATATTTACTTTCATGCATTTTTACTGAGTCATAGGGTAGTTTCGATTTCTTTTCATCTCAACCTCTTGCATACATTATACTACAAAAAAAAAAAATACACTACTGACCCTTGTACACCAAGAATGCTACAGACGTCAAATTTAAGCGACAGGAAGAGGGTGCTGTGATATGCAAATGATTAACTTTTGAGCGCATTCAGACAAAGCAGGCTCCAGTAGCGAAACATACAATGTGTTTAAATGAAGAAATTGTTCAGCCGATTTCTCATACATATAAATTACGTTTGAACGTTGTTGCCTGATGAAAAGTTGTTGGGATGCCTCGTGTAAGAAAAAGAAATGCATACCCGCACGTTTCTGAGTTTGATAAAGGCCGAATCGCAGCGTACCGAGATTACGGGTTACTGTATTGCAGTATTGCAGCTCGCGTTGGTCGAGATCCAATGACTGTTAGCAGAGTATGGAATCGATGGGTTCAGGACAGAACGCAGTGCTGAATCTCAACGGTCCCATTCTATTAGCAGCCGAAAAGACAGGCATGTTACCCGTATGGCCTTAATGAATCGTGCAGCCACTTCACGAGCCCCGAGTCAAGAATTGGGGGCGTTTGCAAGACAACAACTGTCTGCACGAACAGTTCGACGACGTTTACAGCATCATGGGCTCTCAGCGTGGAGACCATAACTGCGGCAACCCTTGAAGCTTCATCACAGACGGGAGAATTTTCAATACTGTGATCAATGTGATGAACCTGGGTGCATGAAAGGCGAGACGTCATTTTTTCAGATGAATGCAGGTTCTGCTTACGGTATCAAGATAGTAGCATCCGTGTTTGGTGACATAGTGGTGAACGCACATTGGTACCATCGTTATACTGGCCCTTCACCTGGCGTGATGGTATGAGATGCTGCCTGAGAGAGCAAGAGGTTACACGTCTGTGTCATCTCTTGTTCGCATTGACGGCACAGTGTGTGTTACATTTTTGGTGTGTTACGAACCGCATCTCTACCCTTTATTCGAACCCTACGTTTCAGCAACATAATGCTCGACAGCATGTTGCCGGACCTTCCTTGATAAGGAAAACGTTCAGCTGTTGCCCTGGTCTGCACGTTCACCAAATCTTTCGCCAATAGAAAACGAGCGACTGGCCATACTTCACTAAGCTTGATGAGCTGGGGCATCGTGTTGAAGCTGTACGGGCATCCAATCCCAACGTCCAGTCATAGTTATAAGTGCTGTTGTTACTACCCGATGTGGTGGTTGTGGGTACTGATATCTATGCATCCAAATTTCTTGAAAATTTAATCACTTGTTATTTGCAGTGTTATATATTTATCCAATAAATATCATTTTGTTATTTGCATTTCTTCCCGGTGTAGCAATTTTAATGGCCAGTAGTGTAGATAGGTTTGATTGATAGAAATTTTTAGTACATTGTTCTCCGATAGTAGAATTTCTTAGTATAATGGAACACGACTAGGCCACTCAGAAAAGATCCGGTTGAGTATCACTGCTTTAGAGTGAAAAGTAAATACTTTAATTTGGATGCTCTTCAATTAGGGTGATTTAGAAAATTTTAAATTTAAATTAGTGCTAAATTTTTATAACCGTCATTTTTAACTGCGTTTTCTATTTTACTTCGTAGTAATATAGATAAATAAAGGGAAAGGTTGTCACCTGAAGTCTAAGAATTTGCCAACGTACTACTGTGACAATTTTACTTCATCATGTATTGTGATGAAATTTCAAGAAATTAAATTAAATTCTGTATGCTAAAGAACACTTCAAAAAACTTTTAAAATAAAAGTTAAATTCATCAGAAAACATTCCACAAACAATTTGGAATTCGTTTTTCAACCTAGCTAAATTTCTTACGGAATGTGTAGAAAAGTGTAATGGAATGAATATTCTCAGTATTTCGTTTACTATTCTTGTAATTAGATCGCGCTTTAAGTACAGCTAAGAAGTAGATTAAATTGACAGTAGAAAAAAAAATGATTCAAGTTAATGGATCGAACTCTACTCACTCTGGTGACGTTGATGAGTGTCATGCAGAAAGACGTGAAAAGAACAAAGGACGTGAAGATTTCACGGCTGTATTTCCGGCGGTCGAAGAAATCCTTAAATTCGTCCATTAGTCCTGTGATCACAGATTCCAGTCCACCCATCTGCGAGAGAAACATCCTGGTATTAACCGTAAAAAATAAAATCTATTGCGTCAATAACTTACCATGTTACCTCTTCTGAGCCTGCAGACATGTATTAAAATACATGACACATCTCAGCATGGTGAGAAAACATTTGTTTGCATGCGACTCAAAAAAAATTCTTTAAGCGATTTAATAATAAATGAATAAAAGCAACGGAAGATCCACATTACATTTAACAATGGAATCAAATTGCAGGAGCAATCCGAAAAGAAATAGAATTGTATGGAGTCAAATTATGGCAGTATTGGAAATGATTATTGTTATTTTTCTCCTTGTGCACGATAGGATAAATAGTACTCAAAAAATTTATCTCATACATAAGAAACATTTCTAAAATATAATTTTACTGCCCCCAAGTTTTCAATGGCTATCTATTTATCTTACATAAAGAAAGCTTTGCGACGTTGGGAGATTAAGGTTTTATTTTATTTCCAATGGGGTTGCGGATTGGCATTTACTATTGCAGATATAGTACTGTAAGATCGTCTTGTAGTTGAATTAATCAGCTCTAATTAACCGGATTTACCGTTTTTATTATTTCCTTCAAAACACATCACTATATTAATATTCTCATTTACAATTAAAAGTCACATTGGGAACTACAGGCAGCTTCCTCCATTTTTCGTTCGAGACTCCTCTTCTTCTCTCCTTCCCGCTCAAAGGCCAAAACAGTTCACAGCAGCGCCCTCTTTCTAGTCTATCGTGTGCTATGTGTCAAGCCTCCTAGTGTACTATGTGCCACGCCGTTACAGTACATTCCCCAGGAGTTGGTATCACTTATAAGTGCGGCATCCTATAGGTAATATACCAATCTCGCCGCAGTGTAATTTTGACGTCCAGTTTCCTTCCCAGAGGGAGGTATCTGAGCTCTGGCGATACGGACCAAACCAAACGGGTACTCAAGGGATCTTTTACGAGTCGCATAATTAATTATACGACATGGACGATATCGAGTTTCTGTATCCTGAAAATCCACCGACTTGGGTCGAACCCGCAACCTTAGGCCAACTGCGCCATCCAGCCTGCGGAGAAAAGAGGTTGCTAAAAGTAAATACGTGTGAGGACCGGTTACATTTAGTTATTCCCCTTTTCTGACAAACTAGCTGCATGGCCCGGCGTTGCACGGACTATCTCTACTTTTATAAATTTTCCCTTTCTTTCACAAAATCAGAACTTCTAATACTCATTTTCAAAATGACTCCCCTCCCCGCAGCTTAGCCCAGCGTTGCTCGGGATTTCTCTTTTCCTCGTGACACCAGCATTTCTGTGTGTGTGTTTGCACGCACACAATGTTAGTGATTTGTAAAATTTTGTCAAAAAATTTCCCTTTTTAGAAATTTGTTCCATTCCACTTATTTTCTTAAACAGACGATGTACTTTTTAATTAACAAAGAATTAATTTCTTAATGAAATAATAGAAATAATCCTTTTAAAAAAACATATATATATATATTTATTAAAATCAAATTTCTATAAGTAATAAATGAAAGAAAAATTAGCAGATAGCTATTGAAATGGTTGCTTTTTCTGAACGTTTGATTAAACATATAAATATATAAGTTAGAAAAAAAAAAACAGTATGGGGGGGAGGCTATATATATATATATATATATATATATATATATATATATATATATATATATATATATATATATATACATGTACTGAAAAAAACAAAAAAAACCCGATCTGATAAAAACGTTTTGATATTTCATTTTAATTTTAACCTTCAAAAAATGTAGCAAAAATAATGCTTAAATATTTCTCGCAAAAAGGGAAGAAAACGAAAAACACAATTTGACGTCATGTGAAATGGAAAGTCTCTTCCTCTTCAGATTCGAAACTGGGAAGTACCGTTCTATAAAGCAGCGCTTTAAGCAGCTGAGCTACGCTTACTCCGGGGAAGAGTATTGAATTGAGCTTTAAAATAAAGGTAGATTTTTTTTCAATACGCCATTTCGTTATTCGTTAAAGTAAAAGATTTTTTTTCTGGCTTCATTTTTAAGTTAATGCTTTCAAATTTCATATATGGATTGAAAGCAACGATAATTTTTAAACAAAAAAACTTTTTAAAAAAAGTAATGTTTGCATAATTATCGCCAAAGAGAAAAAATTGAAAAACATTTTTTTAACCGTAATTTTTAAGATATTTTATCAATCTTTGTACAGATTGCGTATAATATTGTTCTACACGCGGAAAAAAAAAAGAAAAACATGAACTTTTTTTTTAGTGTAAAATATTTTTTTCATTAACGCGAAAGAAATTTTTAGCGGAACAACTTATAATTCGCAGTCAAAAAAAGGAACCGATGTCCTAATTTAACTACAAAAACTTTACTTTTTAAAAAAAAAAATAGTTAATGAAAACCATTTACAGTGTAATTAGTTTGAATTGTTAAGAATGTGTTATTCAAAGAGAGATATATTCTGTCTGAATGTTTTTTATTTAAAAAAATAGCGAACTATTCCATAAATTAAAAAAAAAGAAGGTAATTTCTAAATTTATTTTGAAATAGTTTTAAACATTTCTTTACATAAGTATTTTTAAAAAAAATATTTCGTTTGTTTTATCTGCAATATTTTTATAAGCAACTTGTAGATAAAACTTCTATTATATTTATTTTTAAATATTTTTAAAAGCCTCCGAAAAAAAAGAAGTTCCGAATTTTCCCCTGGAAGTAAATGATTTTTCCTATTCTCTGCAGATGGCGCCACGTGCATAATAAATGCGTTTTAAGGTTTTTAATTAATATCTTTTTAACTAATTAGAATATCGGAATAAAAATGGTGAAAACGGATTCCTCGAATCATTCCCAAAATTTTGATACCTTCTGCTAGTTTCTGCGTCTTGTGGTTCTTGAGATCATGGGGTGTCATTCTTACATACATAGATACGTTTGTTTACCTTCGGAATTTAATATATAAGATAAAGTTTTTTTTCTCACAAAGATAATTTCCTCCATTTGATACATTTGATTGAATTACATTTTAAATAGTTCTACAGGAGATTTTTTATGTTGTCAATATTTCTTCCGGCTTACTTTAGAAAAGTCGTGCATAAACAGGGAATTTTTTTATTACGACAAAAAAAAAACGATAAGTTACAGAGGACGAGTTTTTATTAATTTATTTGTAATAGCAGTATGCCGAAACAAATCGTATTTATTTTAAAACCCATGGATAAGCGATAATGATAAACTGACCGCACTGTCCAGTCCGAGGCTGAGGAGCATAATGAAGAAAAGCACCGCCCAAAATTGTCCTCCGGGTAAAGTGGCTATGGCTTCGGGGTATACTTGGAAGACCAATCCGTGTCCATCCGTGGCCACTGTATTGATGGGCACATTATGCTTGTGGGCCATGTACCCCAAAAAGATGAAGATTACGAAGCCGCTGTAGAAGCTTGTGAAACTGTTGACAACAGTAGTCAGAAGGCAGTCCCTATAAAAGTGAAGTTACTATAAAGATGACATAAACCTTGTTCACAATGGAATTAGATGGTAAAAAATATTACATTTTTAATTATTTAAGAAAAATATTTAAGATGACTGACTATACGTTAGGAACCATCCTTTTTAAAGGCGTCTCGTGGGCTCAATTGAATTAGAACATACATAGAAAATTATTTTGTGAATGTTATTACAAAAAATAAAAATACTTCAATGCAATTTATTTAAAAAAAATGAAGAAAGAATGACACATATTGATAATATTCTTCTTTTATTTAAAATAATTCTATAATGATGACATGAATAGCTAAGATTTCTCTACTGAGTATGACTAGGACTTTTACAAAAATGTACATTATTTTTGGTTACGATCCATTGAAATGATAACGGGTGTTTTTTGTTGAAATTTCTATTTACTCTGATACACTAAAATATGGACAAATTCACTCCTGGTTAATTCATCTCCTAACTCAGACCCTGTAGTTATATACAGACAAAATCTTATTATTCTAAAAGCATTTGTTCATAAAAGGAGAATGTTTCCAATAAATGTTTTCATTTTCTCACTCCAAAAAATTGGTTTTAATAATTTTATTGTAATAATACTCTTAAAACAATTTTATATGTATAGTTTAAATTAAATGACAAAAATAAAATAATTTATTCATTTTTACGTTTTTGAAAAATTATAGTTCTTAAGGCTGTTTTCGGCTAATGTTGAAGAATATGACTCAAATGATGAATATTTTTTCATATATAAAAGTACTCAAACATTAATATTATATATTCTGGCTTCACTATCCTGTAGAGAGAATCACGTATTTTATCATACTACTCATTTTTATCCGAGTTGACACATTTTTTCTTTTATAAAATGAGTTTCGCATTTTTTCTCCTATACTATAATGCTAAATGAGCTATCCCCTTACAAGTTAACTAGAAAAACTAAATACTTATGAAACATTATAGTATAAAGAAATGCATGAGTTACAATGTCCCAAATTTTTATAAAAATTGAAGCATGTCCAAAAATGCGCTCCGCATTCTTGTGCATATGGCGAAAAGAGCCTTAAGGTAGTGAGTCACCTTAAATGAAACAATTGTTTATCAAATCACAGAACAAGAACAAAATGGAACTTATTAATTTAAAAAGAATTCAATACGAAAAGTTTATAAATTTAAGACACGTCAGTTTAGAAATATTATTAGCATTGTTGTGGATCCGAAAGTCTCGATAAGTTATCATAGATATTTAAACTAATTGAACGGCTTGGATCGAATTGAGATATAGTCATATTAGCTTTATAAATATGTCTGTTCTTTGGGTGGATTCTAACACTTCGCGACAAATTCTTCATTGTACTCGAAGAATAAAACTACGCTAACTGTCTCCTATGTATTCATCCATTTAGAATTAGCAGAGTGCTCTTATTGTGGCATTAAGTCAAGTTTCTTAGGAGTATTTTATCCTCGTCATGTTCAACTTTATATCTTCTTATCGATATATGTTAGCTTTTTCTCGAAAATCATTTGTTAGAATTTTCAAAAAATATGCATACTATATATAAAAAAAGCTACTTTTTCCAAATTACCTAATAAAATATAGTTTGAAAAACTATATTTTTATTATATCTATCTTTAATACGAGTATTGTAATATCTATCTATCTTTAATACGAGTATTGTGCGATAATTCTGAAGGAAAAATGCTTATTGATATCTGTTGTAGTTTTTAATGCCACCTGTCTGACGTAGTCAGATCGAGGCCCACGAAATTCATTATGACAAGGGGCTAGAGATACGCCTGTCGTTGGCCGTAGCCTTAAGCATCATACAGGTGACAGTATGATTTAGCTCGGTTCCACCCCAATGTTGAGGGAGAACACCCTGAGGGAGTGTCAGGGGCTTTCCACCTCTCATTCCCTTTCACCAACCTCACGAGGGGACTTGCGGCTCGACGGCTATTTAGAGTACCCCCATGCCGCGAAGGCCCTATACCAGGGATGGCGAACCAATGGCATGCGTGCCAACGATGGCACGCGACAGAATATTTTGGGCACGTCATCGATCAAAAAAGATTTGCATTTTAGCTTAAAATAATTAAGTTCACTATGAAGTTTTATGAACAAACGTGAGTGATCCGTCGCGACGCCGACAAGTCGGGGAGCAGACTCGTTTGTTATGTCTTGCGTAAATACTTCGTATATTATAAATTACTAATGGTGCAAAGTTTATCTACGCATAGTGTGTGTATCTGAATAAAAAGAATTCGGGATTAGAAATTAATTTTGACATGGCATATAATTCTTTTTCAAAATCACCAATTATATTCATTGAGAAGTGTTAAAAAAATGTCAAAGCAGAACTGAAACAAAAACTACCACTGATAATTTATTTATTGGTAATCTTATCTCTTAATAATTAATTAATTCAAGAATAAATCTTTTTTTTGAGCAAAATTTTCTTAAACATTTTTCTAGTACTGTTAATTACTCACTGAAGCGTGGAAGAGCCATTAATATACTAAATAAAATCCCAATTTTAGTTGCCAAAAACATTTGTTTTTAAGTTTCAAATATGCATTTGCTTGAATACGATAGTTTTAGGAAAAAACCATTTATTTGGTAAGTGCAGTTTTTTACTCAATTTTTGTGATGAAAAAAAAATGTCACAAGCTTCTCAATGAAATGAGTATAATGAAAGAATTTGCATGTTTGCCATTACTATCTATGAGCTATTAATATCTTTCTGTTGGAGCTGAGTCCCACGTTGGAAAAATTAATCAGGTTTGGTTTTTAAAAAAATCTTGAATAAAATATCAAAGAGAGAGAGAGAGAAAGAATTTTTACATCATCAAAGAGTTTTCGTCTCAGGTAAGTGTCTAATGTACTAAACAGGAGATAGTCAGTAGAATAAGTTAGATAAAAAGAGAAATGGTGTTGTAAAAACTATCAAAATACCCCCGCACACATAGTCCCATTATTTTTTTTAAAAAAAATAAAAGTAGCATGGGCCCTTGCGTTAGTGGATAACATTATACCGATTGGCCACGTTTGGCCTGTCTATGGTTATAGCAGTCTGTTTCAGTAAATATAGTAGATGAGGCATTAATTATTTGGTTAAGTGGCATGACATGTCACTTATGACATTATGCCATGGACATGCCATCAGACAAAACAAAACCGATGAAAATCTGACGTCGACATCGAAGTTATTGGAGAAACCTAACGGATTCAACCGGTCTTTTGATTGTTGTTCCGTGAGCGTTGAAGTCTTTGGTAATATGATTCTAGTATGATTGGATTCAAGCTGTTTAATATGGCTTGGGGATTAAGAATGTCTTTTTCAGGACGTCCAAAACTTGTTTGATCTTGACAACAACTGCTCCTCTTCTTGTATCTGCAAAACCATCGACGTGTTTTCAACATTGCATTTTTTTCTTGAACAAAGAGCACACAGGTTTCTTTCATGGCTGGAGGGAGGATGTAACATTTAAAAAAATATGTACATGGGAGAGCCGAGGAGTAATATTTATGCTAAAGCTCTGTCTATGGAGGAGGGAAGGGGGTTGAACCCCAAATATCACCACAGATTAGACGTATATTAAGGTACGTTACATTTGTATTGTACATTATTGTCACTTGCCATGTAACACCCCCTCATATGTTTTACAGATAATGTACTATTATAAACATTGTATATTAGTATGATCAGTTGGTGCAGTTTAAATAGAGTAGACTCTTGCTTCATAAATCCCTACATTCACTCAATGCACGACTTTTTTGTTTTGTAATATGTGACGTATTTTACACAACTACAAATTTATTTCCTCAAAAACGGGTAAATCCTTTGCACATATACTTATTGCCATAAAAATTTGTGGAATCGTAACGAAACTTTGCAAATGATTAGAAATGCATAATTGCGCAATTCCCCTAGGGGCGTTGGACGTCGTTCTCCTTGGAGCATAAAACAGGTAAGCAGAGCTTGTTTGAGTGTACTTAATCTTTTGCAACGATGAGGTAGACATGCCATCGAAGACGATATGAGCAGCTGTCAGAGGGGAAGAATCATCGGGATGATGGAAGCTGGGTGGTCAGCTTGACGTCAAGTAAGCCATTCTGATTTGACTGTGAGAAGGTGTCGGGATCAATGGACCGAAAATAATTCATTGACAGGGTGGCCAGGCTTAAGACGCTTTCGACTGACTATTCGTCGAGAAGACACGCATGCGTAGATGCCTCATTGGCCGCTGTCCAAACACAAGCAGCACGGACACCTGTGTCTTCCCGAATCATCGCAAGGCGCCTGGCTGAAAGACATCTGGTATCGCGGCACACATTACGTGCGCTACCAATGACCCCCAATTATCAAAGCCTCCGTTTGGAAGGGTGTCACGCACGAAGGGATTGGACTGAAACGGAATGGAACCAGGTCGTCTCCAGCGACGAATCTAGATTAAATTTGAGCAATGATGACAATCGTGTGTGGAGGCCCCGTGGTGAATTCCTCAATCCTAACTTCGCTTTACAGCGAAACATCTCTCTTACAATTGGTGTGATGATAGGGGGTGTCATTGCCCCCTAATATGGATTCATGGCACAATGACAGCCCAGCGGTACGTCCATGTGTGACCACTCATGACAGCACTCTCAGGAGCCATTTTTCAACAAGACAAAACTCGGCCACACACAGCAAGGAAGTCACAGCACATTGCAACCCTTCTCTGGCCTTCTCGATCCCTAGATTTGTCAGCGTTTCTGGGATCATTTGGGATTGCAAGGTGGACTTTCTACGAATTTGGTTGAGCTAAAAGCACGTTCACAGCCACTGTGCAACTTGTATGCTTCAAATGCCCCATCGTATTGCACCGTTCTAAAGGGAGCGCCAAAACTTCCGTTCATTTGTACATTTTTCTGCAATAAATGATCTTTTTACTTATATCAACGTTGTTCTTACGTATGCAAAATTTCGTTTCATTTTGACGACTTGGTGCGCAAATTTTTATGGAAATGAGTATGCATTATATTTATTTAGATACGAATACATTTATTATTACGAATTTTTATGTTAAATATTATTTTTTAGTAATTTTGAATGTGTTAAGTAATTAAATTGAATTGAGCTATGAACTGTGCTTGAAATTTTAAAGTCACAAAGAAATGCAGCATAGAAAAAGGCTTCCGAAAGACTAAAAATATTTTTATGAGGAATATTATATATTTCGTTTTTGATTAAGCAATTTCAACACAATTATTTATCATAGTTCATTGATGAAACAATATTTTATGCTAGAGCTAAGGAGAGAAAGACGATGAAAATAACGAAATGATAAAAAAAATTTCATTACTTTTCATATTAAAAAAAAACGAAAATGTTTTTTTAAGAAGAAAAGATTACCTGTAGCAGTTGTTATGAAAATTATTGTACGATGCATATGTTAAATGGACTCCAAATCCCACCCCCACAGAGAAAAACACTTGTACCGCAGCATCCACCCACACCTAAAAATAAAGTAATGAATGAGAAATTTCATCTTCCAAAAAACAGAGTATTAAGTAGGATCAGAGTTGTCATTTTCAGTCACGAATTTCGTGACTGAAAATGTTTCCATTTAGTTGGAATATTTTGAGAAATAATTCCCCTATTACCTTTATACAGCCTTTTGTGTGTGTTTTCAAACCAATCTTCAGTTAAACCGAATGAATGTCGGATGCGTTTATGTACTGTAGAGTTTAGATATAATGCCAAAAAATATACGCCATTGCTTAAAATGTAAAATCATAGACATTAATTATATATATTTCTTACTAAATAGTTTTCACATTTATTTTACAATTAAAGAAAAACATTCAATATTAGCTGGGTATACCCGTTCTTCGTACGGGTGAATTGAAAAATTAAACAATATAGATTGAAGGATAAAGAATTTTTTGATGAGTTAATTTTACGTCAATTATAAATTAAACAAAAAAAAAAGCTTTTTTTCATATCTCAGCTGAACAAAACAAAAAAAAGCATGTTTGTTAAATTTTAAATCTGTAGATCTAATAGCTGATAAAAAGGATTCTTTTGTATTTATAACGCCCCGCAACTCTCTTGTGGGTCGATTTTTGAAAACACCTTCCTAAGCTGATCTGCTCAGTAAAAGTAACACATTGTTACATATTTTGTGTAATGAACACTTAAAATAATGTAAATAATTTATATCTAGAAGTGTAATACGTTAATATTACTTTCTGTTGTATTTATTTTATGTTAAAATTTTAATATTTGCAAGCAACGCCGTTCCTTAAATTATAATTGTAATTCAATGGAAACATAGATGAAATGTTGGCGTTCGAGTCAAGTTGGCAATTGATTGAACGGTGCAGAAGTTGATATGATGTAGCGCTACCTGATGCAAGAAAGAAGATAGCACAAAAACCTTCTCCATAAAAAATACATATACGCGCCAATTTTCATAGGGATCGGTTGAACGGTGCTGGAGCGAAGCGAGGTCATACATACAAACATCCGTTTTTACAGAGAGAGATAAACAAATAGCGTTAAGGAATCTTAAATTTCGGATTATTAAAATAGTTTATAGAAAGTTTACAGCTACATTCTTTCTTTATGTTTCTTTAAAATAAAAATGGAGAAGGAGATCTCGCAAAAAATAATCCTCTTTCCGGTGTTTTTTTTTAAAAAAAACATTTTATTTTTTATTATTTTTGTTTCCTGTCTTTCTTTCTCTTTTTTTTCTTTTGGCCTGTTTGGTGTATTTGTATTGGATAGTTAACTATCATTACATTTTGGAAACTTCACGCAATATTTTTATAAATTATAGCCTATGTGTTATTTTGATGTATAAGCTATATTATTGTCAAGTTTTATTAAAAACCATTCAGTTTTTTTGCATGAAAGAATAACAAACATCAATACATACAAACTTTCTCGTTTATAATAAAAGTAAGGATTTAAGTAACTGAATCTCTCCCACCGCCCAAACAATAGTTCTGAAGAGTTCACATTTTTTGTATTCAAACTCATTTGGACAAATATGTCTTTATTTGAGAACTTAGCCATTTCAGCCATTTAAATCTTTCGTTATACCAAGTTTTCAGCAGCAATATATTGTAATGTTATTCGGAGTTCGAAGATTTTATGCAAACCAGTCGTAAAGAACAAGACAGTTCTTTAAGAGCAATGAGAATTTATTGTCGAAAATCAATCCTTGAAATATAGGATTCAGCAGCAAAATTCACAGAATAAATATCAGAAGGATTTTACATCTTCTACAGCGCTCAGACACAATATCAGTGTCTAAATTATAAATAGGCTAGATAATTCAGAAGCACCGCTCGTCCTACTCAACAGCCGAGCTATCGCTATTCGACTCTTCACGGTTAAGGCTAATCGCTAGTCAAAGCAATACTCTAATTTCTGGTCAAAACCATACTAACTCAGTTCCAGCGACCGTCTCCGTAATTATAGGCCTCACGGATTCTTCAAAAAAAGAACCTCTTGCGTCATAGATCGTAAAATTAGTGAGTTTCTCCACTTATTTCCAGAGGAATCCATAGGGTCACGAACTCGTAAAAAATGGTCGCAAAGTCACAAAATAGGTTGCCAAAAAGGATGCTAACTTGGCTCTATCTCCAAGATTTCGCCTTATTCTCAAAGCATCGTCATTATAACGTAAGGGACGATGTTGCTTTACAGTTTTAACATAAAATAAATATAACATAGAGCAATATAAATGTATTTCACATACAAATACAAATTATTTTTATACTTTGTATATTATTTATTCTTATTTTTGCGGCCAAAATAAGGGGGTTACACCTGATAAAAACGAGAAAATTTTAACAAATAAGGAATCAGAAAATGAATTTTCTGATGCAAACAGAGATGATGAAGGTGGAAACAATTGCCAGGAACAATGTTTGGTTCCAGGAGGGGAGAAAACAATGGGATACACTAGGTGAAATAATTGCTTGTTTTAATGTTTTTAGAGCATATTCACGTGCCCTATATATATATATATATATATATAAATAAAAAAAAATTACCAAAATAAATAAATAAAAAAAAAAAAAAAAAACTCACTACAGGGAGGGGGGGTATTAACCGAAAAATTAACCTACCATTCAAAAGGTTATAACTACTCCATTACTCCAGTTTTGGCTTTGTCATCGTAGGATTGAAAATGACTGTGTTTGGTATCAGCATTCTTACGTTACTCCGAGAAAGCAGAACATTTCACAACGAGAACATCTTAACTCATTGCAAAACAATTTGGTAATCTCCTTGGACGCAATATCTATCGAGGAAAGTTGCCCAAATGTTTGGTTTTGTGCAGGTCAGTCAACAATTTTGAAAAAAAAAACTTTTTTTTTTAATCATAGATAACACTCGAGGAAACTCCTTACTTAATGATGGAATGGTATAAAGCCCTTTTTTTCTCAATTTCCTGCCTTAAATACTCCTTACAACGGACAGTTACTCATTTTAATCCTCACCGTGTAAGTTCATGCTTTAATGCTTTTACCTATTTTCTCACTATTTTACCACTCATTGTCGTTTCTTTACACACTTCTCTAATCTGCGTATGATTTTTAAACGTGCTCATATTTTGAATTTAAGATATGAATGCTAGAGCGTCTTTCACAATCGAGACGGGGTTTTCAATTAGTGGAGATATTTTAAACTCGCAAAGACTAAGGCCAACATAAGAGCGTTTGTGACTAGCCGATACATGACGGTATTCCAATCGGCGACCTTAGCGTCACAGCGGCTACATTTCAAAATAGTATTTACTTAAAAAAACGCCTTGTACTTGACTTTTTAAGTAGTTTGTAGTGAGTACATATACAGATTGTTAAGAACAGTTGACTCCTTTCGCCGTCTAGAGATGGCGCCACGAACTGGGACTTTTTTATTCTAGAAGGATTTGTTATTGGCGGGAAAGATGCCATTCGATTCGTATATGTGTGTGATGGAAGCATCGTTTTTTTTGTGATTGTGTTGTGAAACGTTTTCCTACATGTAATAGTGTGCTTGTGTGTTTTGTTGCAAAATATAGACTGGAAAAGTTCTTTGCGTGTTTCTCAATGACTCATCGTAATTTATCACTTTTTCCTCAAGCTTCTATAAAAAATGTACTTAGGTGTCCAGCATGGAAGCAGCAGTCGTGGTAAGTCGAAATACATTGGCATCCAATTAACATATGATTGAATCTAATTCTATATTTATTATTCTAATTCTAAATTGATTCTTATTCTTATTCATAACATGTGGTCCGTCGAGTTCGGAGTTGTTGATGTGATTTATTCTTTGTTATTTTAATTATTCGTTTCATATTCGATATTCTTATTCTAGTGCATTTACTCTGATACGAATTCTTGAAGTATTCTTATACATTTTGATTGATATTATTTATTATTTGATTCTAGATTTATTCGTTTATTCTATTTTGTATAAACATTTTTTGATAGTTTGTATTTGCATTGTGTTGGCATTTGTTATTGTGGTACAGCTGTATATTTTGTGTAGAATTTTAAAATTCCATTTTTATAAGCATTTTAAAACTTCATTCATAAATCATGGCTCCGAAACAGTCGAAAAATATTGGTAAATTTGATTTAATTATAAAAGAATTAAAAGCTTTTGGAAGTAGGATAAATGAATGCGATGATAATAAATCACGCATACGTGTTTTAAAAACACAAGTGTTGCAATACGAAACTAGATTAACTGAAATATTCATTGAATTGTCAACTCATGAAAGTGATGAATCATTTGATATTTATATGAAATATAAAGATATACTATTCAATTGGGTTGTTCACCTTGAAGAAAAATCTCAGGTGGAGGAAGTAAATACACTTCTGGACAATTGCTAAGGACGGATAACACTATCATCCATAGCAACCACAAAATGAAAGGAAGCAAAATGTGGAAAATTAGAATAAGTGCGGGATATTAGTAAGAAGTATGAGTATGCAAATTTTTTTTCCACGACTGTTCATCACGTGATAGCGTGCATAAGAGCTTTAAAGGTTTTGACGCGTGTGGACAGTTGTTGTTTCAAGTCAAAGTTTTACAGGAAAGATTTAATAGACGAACTTAAAATTTTTGGCATGTCTTCCCGACATCACATAATGATTTTATGCGTGAACGAATTATTGGAAAGATCGAAGAAGGGCGAAAAATAACAGATGTTGCCAGGGAGTTCGACATCGCTCACAGCGTTGTTTCACGACTGTGGAAGTCATTTAAAACTACTGGAATGTGTAGTAGACGGCATGGGGGAGGTCGTGTTAGAAGTACGACGCCTGCAGAAGACAGATATATTGTCCTATCAGCAAAAAGGAACAGGCGCACCACAGCTCAGCAGGTGGCAAATCAGTTTCTTGCTGCCTCAGGAAAGCAGATCTCCCGAAAAACTGTTGCCAGACGTTTGAGGGGAGAAGGACTATACGCAAGCAGACCTGTTGTGTGTGTCCCATTGACCAGACAGCACCGTACTGCCCGTTTGCAATGGTGTCGTGAGCATCACAATTGGACTTAACAGGACTGGGCATGCGTACTATTCTCAGATGAGAGTAGGTTCAGCCTGTCATCGGATTGTAGACGCCAACTGATCTGGCGCGAGAGTGGTACTGCTTATCGTCCAGAAAATATCCAGGAAAAGGACCAATATCCGACATGCAGTATCATGGTGTGGGCCGGCATCATGATCAATGGCCGCACGCGCATACATGTGGTTGCGAATGGGACTATGACGAGCCAACGATACACTGATGAAGTTCTACTTCCTCATGTTCGTCTTTTCCGTGGTGCTGTCGGTAATAAATTTGTTTTTATGGACGACAACGCAACATGTCATCGAACACTCGCTGTTCAGGATTGTCTAGACAGCGAGGGTATTCAACGTCTCGTATGGCCAGCGCGTTCTCCAGATCTAAACCCCATTGAAAATGTGTGGGATGCTTTGGGGAGGCAAGTTGCTGGTCGAAACTATCCTCCGACAAACAAGAACACCCTCATCCGTGCACTCACAGAGGAATGGGATAAATTGCCTCAACAGCTGCTGGATAATGTTGTGCAAAGTATGGTACGACGTGTGGAATGTTGCATCACACTCCACGGTGGACATATCCCGTACTGATACCTTTCTTTAAGGTGCCTGCTGACTTTTAGATGCGTTGTTTCATTTCTCCGTACGCAGATCAAATGAACATTTTTTTTTCTTTCAGATGTTTCACAGCTTTTGTACTTTCCAGAACAATAAATATTCTTTATTCTAATGTCTGAACAGTGTGGCAACTATATTTTATCCTACTAGGCCTCATGTCTCGCTTAATGTTATTCTACATAGCAATTTGTGATCCGTCCTTAGCAATTGTCCAGCAGTATAGTAGTATTCATGTAAAGTCTTCAGTAGTTAATCTACCAAAGCTTGAAGTTCCGCATTTTTATGGAAATTGCGAGAACTGGATTTCATTCAAGGAGTTATTTAAGTCTTCTATTCTAGATAACAAATCAATAAGTGATCTTGAAAAATTGCAATATCTACAGGCTTCTGTTCGTGGGGATGCAGCCAAATTAATTCGGGGTTTTGCAATTACTGTGGACAATCTTAAGAATTGTTGGGATATACTGTGCAGTCGGTATGAAAACAAACGACAATTAGCTCTTAGCCAAATAAATAAGCTAATTAGTATTAAGATTTCCAGGGCAAATACTTCAAAATTGCTTTTGGAAATAATAGATATTTGTAATGAAGTCATTCGAAATTTGAAAACTTTGGATTTAAAAACAAATTCATTAACAGAGTTAGTTGATCATTATAAATTTTCTCATTTCAAAAGTGGATGCATGTATTAGTCAACGGTGGGAATTATCTTTAAAAAATAATAAAATTCCTACTCTTGAGGAATTTAGAGTTTTCATTGAAAGGGAAGCTTGTGGCCTGAATGAGTTAAAATTTGTAAAACCTGACATTAAGAAAGGTAATGTTAAACCATTAAATTCATTTAACAAATCAAATGTAAATACTACTGTTGTCAAATGTAACCAAGTAAAATCAGGTGTAAAACCAGATGTTGTTAAAGGTAACAATTGCATTCTATGTTATCAAATCCATGCCTTATTCAAATGTCCAACTTTTAATTCTATGAATGTAAATGAAAGATGGCAAGTGGTACAGAACAATAATTTATGTACCAATCGTTTGAGGAGTGACCACAGGCTTGACACATGTAGAATAGGATTCTCTTGCAAAAACTGTTCTGAAAGACACCATACATTATTACATATATATTCAGTCAGTCCTTCAGCAGATACTCAAGCAAATTCTGTTTGTGACAGTGTCTAACAATTTCACACAATCGGCAGAAGGTCACGTATTGTTGTCCACAGCATTAATAAATGTTAAATCTGAACATGGTGAACAAATAACTTGCCTTGCTTTGATAGACAATGCTTCTCAAAATTCTTTGATTTCCAAGCAATGTACTGATCGCTTAAAATTGCCATTAAAACACACCAATCATAAATTAGTAGGTGTAAATGAAACATTTGCTGAAACTTCATTATATTCAACAAATTTTGAATTTTCTTCTTGTGTTTCCTCTGATAAATTTCAAGTAAAAGCTTTGTTAGTATCGAAAGTCACTTCAGCTACGCCAAACTTTCCAATTAAAAATCATGAGTGGCCTCATATCAAAGATCTAACTCTTGCTGATCCAACGTTTTATATTGAAAATGAAATATACATTCTTCTAGGTGCTGATGTTTTTATGACATTAATTTCAGGGACTCCTATAATGGGACCCAAAGGTACACCATCAGCATTGCCAACAAAATTAGGTCATTTATTATCAGGTACCATAAACACACAATATAATCAAAATTCATCCCTAATCTGTCACTCTTTTAAACATAGACCATTATTTGAAACAATTTTGGGAACTTGAATCTGTTCCTAAGGGCATTCCGTCAAAGGATGTGGATGAGCTGTGTGAGTCTATATTCGTAAATTCTCATATTCGTAATGCTGATGGTAGATATATTCTCAAACTGCCATTTAGAGATGATTCAAGTATTGGAGATAGTAAAGAGGGTGCATTAAAACGATTCTATTCTCTTGAAAGAAAACTTCACTCTAATAATCAATTAAAAGAACAATACACAGAATTTATGGAGGAATACCAAAACCTTGGTCACATGACTCCTCTCGCATCAGATGTAAAATATCCACATTATTTCTTACCACATCATGGTGTGATTAATGATAATAGATCCACAACCAAATTAAGGGTGGTGTTTGACGGCTCATTCAAAAGTACAAATGGAATAGACTGTTTTAAACTTGTGGAAAAACCTGTCTGTTAAATGATGGGTGATCTACCAAGATCTACCAATAAAACGAATCAACCCTTGTCGTGCTTTTGAAAAAGTAGGAATTGACTTTGCTGGACCTATCACGACAAAGTGCCAACATACACGCAAGGCGAACAACTTCAAGTCTTACATCTGCCTCTTCATATGCATGTGTACTAAAGCGGTGCACCTTGAACTCGTATCTTCGCTATCAGCAGCAGCATTTCTGTCAGCACTGCGTCGATTTGTTTCACGCCGTGGCTATCCATCAGACATTTATTCTGACAACGGTACCAATTTAATTGGTGCTTCAGCTTACTTGAAGGACTTGTTTCAATTACTTCACAACTCTAATGTCCAGAACTATTCGTCAAGCAAGAACATTCAGTGGCAATTCATCCCACCATATGCACCGAATTTCGGAAGTGTGCGGGAGGCATCAGTCAAACCCACACAAAGCAACATTTGCTCAAAACGTTAAAGGCGGCTGTGCTGAACTTTGAAGAGTTAGATACAATAGTGTGCCAAATCGAAACGTGCATAAATTCACGTCCTCTTTATCCTCTATCATCAGACCCTAAGGATCTCCAGGTGTTAACACCCGGACACTCTCTTATCGGGTGTCCCTTGCTCGAACTCCCTGATCACAGTCTGACTAACCAATCTTTGAGTATTCATTCTAGGTGGTCTCTTCTGATGAAGTTGAAAAGGATGTTCTGGTCTCGCTGGCAGCTCTCCTACCTCAACACCCTTCATTCCCGAACCAAATGGATGCAGGGCCAGAAAGACCTAACGGTAGGATCCCTCGTCCTCATCAAAAATCCAGCTTCTTTCAGCACCAGGTGGACTCCCGGACGGATTATGGCCACACATCCTGGAGCTGATGGAATATGTCGTGTCGTCACTATCCAGACCTCAAGTGGAGTCATGACAAGACCAGTCTCTCAAGTTGCAGTCTTACCCCTACCACCGTCGACTACATCTTCTCGCCCCCGGAGGATGTTAAGAACAGTTGACTCCTTTCGCCGTCTAGAGATGGCGCCACGAACTGTGACTTTTTTTCTAGAAGGATTTGTTATTGGCGGGAAAAATGCCATTCGATTCGTGTATGTGTGTGATGGAAGCATCGTTTCTTTTGTGATTGTGTTGTGCAACGTTTTCCTACATGTAATGGTGTGCTTGTTTGTTTTGTTGCAAAATATAGACTGGAAAAGTTCTTTGCGTGTTTCTCAATGACTCATCGTAATTTATCACTTTTTCCTCAAGCTTCTATAAAAAATGTACTTAGGTATCCAGCATGGAAGCAGCAGTCGCGGTAAGTCGAAATACATTGGCATCCAATTAACATGATTGAATCTAATTCTATATTCATTATTCTAATTCTAAATTTATTCTTATTCATAACACAGATGAATAATTAAAACAAAATGGACATTTGAGCAATAGCCAAATGGGCAAGATACATGTATAGACTATATCAAAGTGAAAATTAAATATATTACGGATTTTTTTTCTTTTCCCTGCGGTTTTCTGATTTTATTCCCAGAACAATGGGGTGTACCCATTCAGCATTCTCTTTAGAGATGAATAGCTGGAGTTATTTAGTTTGCATTTCATAATTTTGAGCTATGATCAGGATGGGACCCACCTCTTCATAAATGTCCGCTCCTGACGATATAATGAATATTTGAACTATTTTTTTAGCATCTATCGCTGCAATTCCTATTATGTCGATTTACCTGGGAATTGAGAAGTTTTGAAATATCCGGGCTGAGATAGTACTTGACGCCTTGGGCTGCACCCGGTAGAAAGGCGCCCCTAAACAGCAAAATCGTCAGGATGACGTACGGAGCTGTAGCAGTCACCCAAACCACCTATTAAGAAGATAGACAATGGTTTGAAATTAATACAATATTTTTACTCTTGCGATAAAGAAAAGAATATTGTAGACTAAACTATATATATAATGGGAATTGGGAAGTAATTCATTCTTATTTGGGAAGATTGTTCTACAAATTACTAAAACATTAGGTATAAAACTCGATTAGGAAATTTCAAATTGTAAATAATTTCGAAAATCTCAATTTACTTTTCCAGATGACTTGACACCTTTGAAGAGGGCGAAGTAGAGGATGACGAAGACAGAGAAGACGCATAGCACCAACTGCCACTTGGGTGCTCCCAGATCGTCGAATCCTTTGCTTAGATGAAGTTCCAGTACGCCTCGGCTGTGAACGAGAAAAGAAAGATACTTCCTTTTTCTTTAACATTTTATATCTTTACAAAGGTAAAGATCGTTCCTGTATTCAAGAAAAAAATACTTCACAGACTGGTCTTTTGTGAATGTGTTGGTCGAATGAGCCCAGTTCGTACTGAAATGCATTTCACTGGTAATGGTTTCAAAAAGATCACCGTGATCCATCATCGGTCTATTTCTTCCAATACTTGGCTCTCACGTTGACGATAGGCGTTTAGAATGCGACGAGGGCTTCTTTTTATCTCTTATAGCAGCGTTTTTCAAGCAGCGCCCCCTTGAGGGGCGGCCTGCGAGGGGGGCGCGAGGGACTCTGCGAGGGGGGCGCGAGCATATTAAATAGTAAAAAAAATGGATTATTTAAAGAAATTATTAATTTACCGAAATTTTTTAAATAAACAAAATACTTTTCTAACATAATGAAAAATAAATTACACATTTACACTGATATATTATACTTATAAATGTATCAGTGCTATACTATATCGGTATTATACTGATAAATGTATTTTATAATTAATTTAACAATATGAACAAGTTTAATAATAACCAGTGATCCCATGAGATTGTCACATGTAAAATTAACATTTAACTTTATAATTAGTACAGTTTGCAATGAATCCCTTAACTGCCGATTAAAAGTGACGCGATTCGCTTCCCAATGACAACCCTTAACTGCGTAGATGCACGTATGGGATGTATTGGGGGAGGAAAAGCAAAAATGTTCTAAAAGAAGTAAATCATTAGCAATGATTGTCAAGGTCCTTTTATTGCATTCCAAAGCCTTCGGAATAATTGAATGGATAGCAGTGCAGATAAAAGATCGTACTTTGGAAACACGCATATATACGTCCGGGGAAATTAATGCTTTGACTGAGCGAGACGTTTATGTACGCCGGTGGCACTTCAGAAGTTAAGGACTTATCGTAGTTTTTGCGTATTATTGTATTCAATACATTGTTATTGTATGATGAAAATCATGATTGAATATTGAAACTTTGAGAAATACTGCCTTATAGGCTGCTGATTCGATTTTTTTTATTGCAGGCCTAGTATATTCCACGAAAGCTGGCACCTCTTTAGTGCGGCACCCTATAGGCGGATACCAATCGCCGCAGGTAATTTTGACATCCAGTTTCCTCCCTAGAGGGAGGTATCTGAGCTCTGACGATGCGAACCTGTACTAGGATTTAATTTTTCCCAGGTAACCCAAACGGAACAGACACTCTAGGGGTATCTTTTACATACGACATGACCGCTGTCGATTTTCTGCATCATGAAAATCCACCGACCATCAATTTTGGATGCAGAAGGCCAGCGACAAACCAACCACGCCACCCAGCCGGCTAAAATTACATTGTTCATCCTAAATAGCTATTGGGTGGATTTACGATGTCAAGTACACGATTTCATTGTGAGGTGCCAATAAAAAAATTGGGATTATCAAATAAATGCCGTTGACGCTAAATGAGGCAACGATACGAATGAATAAAAAATAATTAATGTAGGGTAGGATTTGCGCAGTGTCGCATCCCCCGGTCACGTGGAGTGACGGACGTCTCCCCCCCCCCACTAATAGTGTGCGACAACGGGAGACGTTCTTCTTTGCTTCCTTTATATCTTCCTCAGGTTGCATTCCCATATTTATTAGAATAGGTATGTGGATTATTTATTAATGCACACTCTTAAACAACATGCGAGCTGTTGGTGATGCATTTCGATTCATGATCAAGAAATGGGGCGGCATCTTAGATACGGTCGTATTCTACTCTCAAAATTCTAAACCGCTTCAACGTCAAGACTTGGAGCCTTTCTATTCAATGAGTCTTTAAAGATTCGAAACTTAGGAATATAAGGATATCTTAGATTTTATCTCTCTCTTTTCACACATATATCTATCTATCTCTGATTGATATTTTATTTCTTTCCGTTAATATTTTAATTTGCTGATCTAATCCTTTTAATCATATAAACTAAAATTTGAAATGGATCTACGATTGATCATTGGTAATAATATAACTCCCCATGAGTGATTTTGTTATACAAAACACACACACAGTGGATTCTAAATTCTATAAGAACTATTCCCTTAACATTACTAAGCTATTTGTCCGCAAATTGAAAATTACATTTTTAACTTTCAGTTTTACTTTTGTTTATTAAAAATTATACATTCGTAACGTTGATGCTTAAAAAACAAGTGCCAGATAAAATGAAGGCGTTACTTGCAGATCTCGAGGAAATATGCATTAGAATTCGTAAACTGCATGATATTACGTAGATAATTATAAAACTTTGTTCTACACATCTTAGTTCTTCATAGAACATTAGTACACATTAGAAAATTATATTAAGTTATACATATTCAATCTCGTGACTGCTTTCATTCATGGATGAAATTAATTTAAAAAAAAATCTCATTTGGTTGATTAAGCACCTTAAACAGTTTTTAAAAAATCTTTAAAAGAAACAAGTGGTTATATTCCTTTTAAGTTTAATCGTAAAAATATTCTTTTTAATTGCAGGTGCACTTATCTTTTGAGCCTGCTAATAACATCGTATTTAGATGTAAACGATTTTTCTTTTTTATAAATTAAATTAAAATAAATTAAATAAATTAAATTAATTCCTATTAAGATTTAATATACTTGCATAAAATATTATTTCGGAACTTAAAGATCCTCATTAGTTTCAAAGGTTTCGATGAACAAAGAAAAAAGCATTATGTTAAGTCAGTGTTGTATTATTTCAGTTTCAGAACATTAAATTATTTCAGTTTTGGAACACTTCTAGACGTTGGAACTTTAATATAACCTTTTTTAACACATGAATATACCTTTAAAAAAGAACAAATGAAAATACTCATATTGAGGAGAGTTAATAATCAAGATTAAACTGAAAAGGTACAAATAGAAGTGAAAATTAGGATGCAAGAAATTTTCCATTAAAAATATTAAAGAAAATTGTATCTATTGCTGTAAGGTATATCGAAATTACATCTACCTGCAGTTGTAAAATTTTAAATTAAAACAAGATTACAAACTTAAGTGAACTAAGTTTTATTTACCTTTCTAAAATGTAGATTATATTATGACTAAATTACGAAATGAATTTTGAAAATGGAAGTATAAGCAGTTTTGAGAGGAAAAAGTTTATCCCTAATAACAATAACTATAAGTTAAATATAGAATTGAAAGAAAACATACTTTATACGTGTGCACAAAAAGTAATCCTTAAATATTAAGCTCCTTAGCTATTGTTATTTAAGTCTTGTACTTAGAGTTTTTACAATAGAATATACATCTGTCTTATGTAAAAATATAGAAGACGTTCTTGTTGGCGACAACTCAGAAAAGCAGCGCCAATCCTAATAATCGATAAATGCTCCATTTTATGTATTAAATAAATGTTTTTGATAATATATATCTATGTGTTACATAAAACTAAACATTTTAATAAATGAGAAAAATGGGTAAAAAGCCCATATTTTTTTTTAAAAAAATTCTTATCAGATAGTACTCTATTTTAAAATTTGAATTAATTTGCACTTTCAAAATGTGGATTTTAATTTAACATTTTAAATCAGTGCTTCTCAAAGTTTCAATATTCGCGACCCAATATTCAATCCTAATTTTCATCGCACCCTTCTCATACAATAGCAATGTATTGGATTCAATAACACTATATTTTGATGCTAAAACTAAGACACAACTTTAACCTCTTAAGTGACACCAGCGTATATAAACGTCTTTCTCAGCCAAAGCGTTAATTTCCTCTGTCGTATATCCATATGTCTTTTCGTAGTAGGATCTTTTCCGTGCACTGCTATCCATAAAATTTTTCCGAAGACTTTGGATTGCAATTAAAGAACCTTGACAATGTTTGCGAAGGATTTACCTATTTCAGATTATTTGCTTCTTTAGTCCTTCCTCCCCCCATGCCGAATACATCTCAAATGCGCGACTATGTGGAAAACGGTTGTCATTGGGATGCAAATCGCGTAACTTTTAATCCGCAGTCAAGGGATTTTATATTAACCGTACAATTTATCAAGATAAGTGTTAATTTTTGTAAGTAATTTTATATATTACAAGCCCATGGGGTCACCGGAAATTATCAAACTTGTTCTTTACTAAATTAATTATAAAATACATTGTGTAGCACTGATACATTAATAAGTGGAATATATCAGTGTAAATGTGTTTTATTTTTTATTTTGTCAGAGTGTTTTTTGTTTGCTTATTTTCAGTAAATTAAGTTTTTTAAAAATTTTTCTTTTGTTTTTGACTTTTCAATATGCTCGCGCCCCCCTTGTAGAGTTGTCACGCCCCTCAAGGGAGGCGCGCGCCACAGTTTGAGAAACGCTGTTTTAAATACATTTTCCTACTCTATCAAGTGTTCAATTAGCCCAACTTTCTCTGATCATCATATCTAAGATTATGTGTGTGAACTCGCCAAAAATACACACACTGGTCAATGAATTACAAGCCTTTGGTATTTACATTTGAATGTGTGCTAGGGATGAAATATGCAAATTTCCCCTTATGACGCGGGTTCCGTGGTTAGAATCTATATACACTGCTGGCCACAGTAAATGCAACACCAAGAAAGACAAGAGATAGCACAACAAAATTTATTTTGCAGATAACATGTTGACCAAGTATCAAATGATTATATTTATAGACTTCTGTGAAGTGTGGTTCCTGCCAGAATCAGTAGCCAGAATAGCCGCCATTGTTGGAGATCACCGCTGACACACGCATCGGCATTGATTCAAAGATACTTTGGATGTATTCTTGGGGTACAGTAGACCAAGCAGCATCCACACGTTGCCAACGTTGATCTGGTGTGGCAGATGGGGGTGTAAACTGGGTCAATCGTTAAGCAACCTAGCACCACATGTTTTCTATTGGCGAAAAATCCACAGAACGAGCCGAACAGGGGAGCAAGTCAATCTGGTGATTGACGAAGAACTTTTGAACAATGCGTGCCACGTGTGGTTGCGCAGTATCCTGTTGAAATATGGCTGTGGCCAAGCCCTAAAGGTAAGGAAGGACAACTGGTTCCAACACCTCGGACATGTAGCACTGGCTGTTTAAAGTACCGGCATTGTGTACTAGAGGAGTGCGAGAGAGATATCCAACACCGCCCCATACCATAATAACCGGTGCACCACCAGTGTGGCGGCGCATAACGCAGCTGTTCAGCATCCTCTCTCCACGGTGTCTCCAGACTCGAATCCGACCATCGTGGTGTTGCAGACAGATGCGTGACTCGTCAGAAAAGACAACTTCATTCCATTCTGCCACCCACATCCTTCTTTCATCGCACCATTGGCGGCGGAGACGTCTGTGGTTCTGCATCAAGGGTAGACCAAGCAATGGACGTCTTGCGGACAGATCACTCTGCTGTAAACGGCGTCGAATGGTACGCGCTGACACTGAATGATGCGTTACAGACTCAATGTTCTGTGCTATAATTCATGATGCGACTGATCGATTCGTCACTGCCATGTGCACAATTTGCCTGTCCTCACGTGAAGTGGTGCACTGAGGTGGATGCGATCAACCACGTCGGTCCGTCGTACCCTCCTGCATCCAACGGTCCCATATCCGCATTACAGATGTTTGGTTTCGTCCAACACGACTACCGATTTCACTGAAAGATAATCCACAATCTCGGTAGGCCACTATGCTTCCTCTGTCGAACTCGGATACTTGATCAGAAGCTGATAGCTGTTTTCTATGAGACATAACTGATCGTTTTTTAAAAAATCACAAGAAAAAAACAATTGCCGAACTTGAAATCGTCGAAATCTCCAAGCCTAAAATAGTGCTTTGAGGTGGAGTCACAGGCGCACGTGATGTGTGTCTGCACTGAAATTCTAATCATTTGCATATCTCACCTCCGCTAATGCATGTTGTAAATTTCATGTTTTTTGCATGCTTCTTTCAGGGTGTTGCATTTACGGTGGCCAGCAGTGTATATATATAACTGGATGAAATCGCATCACTCGAACGCCGTTTAACCGATGACTATGAAAATTGGTATGCATATGTATTTTTTTGTGGAAAAGGGTCTTGTGCAACCCTCCTTATTCCAGATGTCCACCAGGTGGCGCTACAGTATATCAACTTCTGCACCGTTCAATCAATCGCCAAGTTGCAAACAGGGTCGCCAAAAAGGATGTTAACTTAGTTCTATCGCCAATATTTCGCTATGTTTCTATTGAATCTTCATTACAATGTAGGGAATGGTGTTACTTGTGAACTTTACAAATTTGACATAAAATTTAATACAGCAGAAAGTAATATAATGTATTACACACATCCACACATAAATTATTTACACTATTTTAGCGCGTTCATTACACAACTTTTGCTGAGTAGAGATCAGCTTAAGGTGAGCGAGTGAGTTCGCACTGTTCAGCTACATGAGGGCTTTGGGCGACAGACCTCGTCATTTTGAACCATGGTCAAGTGACGACACCTGAGCTGGCATTCTACTAAAAGTAGCATTCATCTTACAATCCTAATATAAGTTATTTGTCATCCAATTTGCAGCAACAGAAGTCATACTAATGTTACTTTTTTTTAAAATTTGACATAGAACTAAAAATGTTTCATTTTTACTGTGCACAAAATGCATTTTTACGTAGTTAATAAAGAGTTTTAAGTTAGTCTTTTGTTTCCCAATAATCACAAATCAAAACTATTTTACATACTTCCTCAGTTAAAAATGGCGCGGTGATCCGTAAAGGTTCGCCCTCCCTCAGACTCTGCGGGTTCCCTGGTATTCCTCAAAGGTGTACTGGCATTTTTACCCTGATGGCGACAGACTATTTCAACCAAACATCTGGCCAGAAGGGTTTAAAACTGGGCGCATCAGTCTGACTTCCCTGGCCACTGTATCTTAGCCCAATAGAAAATGGGTGGATATGGTGGAAAGCTGCATCCAACAGCACTCTCCTCTTCCGTCTCCTTTACAAGATCTAAAAAGCCGCATAGCATGGTATTCTCAGGACGTTAATGCCCTCCAGAAGCATGAATCAGAAGAGTTAGCCGTGCAAGAGGTAATCCAATGAAATATTGATCTTTGGTTCCCGTACTTTTTGAATTTGCAACAACAGAAAAGCCATTTTTTATATACAAAGATATTTATTGTAAGAACTCAAAATCCTTTTCTGTTTTATCTTTAATTAAGAAAAAATCCCGATCAAGTCCATTTGTTTTTTTTTACTACGCTAGAGAAAAGAAACGAAGGGAAAAGATACATAATTTAAACAAAATTTATTCCATCAGTACAAGTAATCTAGAAAAAAAAAACATCCTTTGTTTATTTGCGGATCTTTTTTTTCTTTCCATCCGTTTACATTCTATCTTTTTTAAGAAACAACGCTCTTCTAGACTGTTTAACAATAATTTAAGGTAAACGAATATATACCGACGAGCGATAAAAAAGGAATTGTACTCTGAGAAGAAAGAAAAAGAATTTTTTTGCTATGAAAGTAATTTCAATTTGCGTTAACTGTGAGAAATCTTTTTCGGCACATTTTGATGGATAGTCTATTGTTTTTTCGTTCCGAAAAATCCCAGATGACGATCTGATGACGTAACAATGACGTTGATTTTAGATGCCATCCACGGGAAGGAAATTATTCTGTTTGTTTACATCGCTTTCCTCGTGGTGGCATGGGAATAGCGAAGTCTCAACCTGTATTGTACTTTTTTCACGTATAAATCCACCCTAATTAAATGGTATGGGATGGCTCCATGCGTTGAAGATTTACGAGATACTTAATGAAAGTAAATGTTTAAGAGAAAAGTATATTTATCTTGGGCTGCAGTTAAGTTACTAGAAATTCTAGAAAAATATTTTCGTGTTCACTATACGAAACAAAAAAGAAAAAAAATATATAAAATGACTTATTTGTTGTAG
Source organism: Trichonephila clavipes (assembly GCA_019973935.1). Classification (NCBI taxonomy): domain Eukaryota; kingdom Metazoa; phylum Arthropoda; class Arachnida; order Araneae; family Nephilidae; genus Trichonephila; species Trichonephila clavipes. The sequence goes on along the minus strand of BMAU01017569.1, from coordinate 393,150 downwards.
GAATTCCTGTTATCTCTGCAGTTGACGCTGTTGAAATAAAAAAAATATCAGAGATTAATATTTGTATGCATTACAAAAAGGTAAAATTATACTTTTGTATTGGAAGTTAAAATATGATGATGTATGATAAAATTTAGCAAGATGGAAAAAGGTTTCGTATATTTTAATATTTTTCTCAAAATATATCCTTAAAAAGTTTCCAAAAACTCTTCAAAAATAGAAAGCAATGAGCTTTTTTTCTCTTTTTTTGTGTGGTAATCAATAACACTGTAGCTTAACTACATGTGAAAAACAGACTTTTTCGAACAAGTATGAATGATGAGATTCAAGGATGAAATTTTTCAAGGGAAGTAAAAAATAATTTGCATTTAATAATTCCTTTTTTATTAAAGAGTCATTATAAAAACATTTAATAAACTGAACATCTTCTACTTATACGAAAATATGTAAATAAATAACTGTTGTTGCTGTTGCTTATCTCCTTGTCTAGCTTCTGCTAGACGAGATCTATGAGTTTATTCACCCCCAAAAAGTCATATACTAGCATAGGACAACCTAGTAAGTCGTCGTAGGGCAAACCCAGGCATTCAAGAATATGAACCTGTTCGATGTCACATTTTGGACAAATCGGACGGGTTTTATGGTCACCCTGGAAGGCAAGGCTTCTTAAATGTCCACTAAGAAATCTGGAAACTGCCGTGGGGGTGCATCTATCGCAATTCATAGCAAGGGATACTCCAGAGGAATCAGAACGATACCAAGTATGCACCGGGGGGGGACGAGACAAGTCTTTTTATCAATATTGTTACGAATTTTGGGTAAAACAGTGTAAATAATTTGTATTTGGATGTGTAATGTCTTTATATTACGCTAAATTAATTTACGCTAAAATTGTAATATTCACAAGTAAACGCCGTCCCTTATGTTATAATAGTGATTCAATGGAAACTTGGCGAAATATTGGTGATAGAGCCAAGTTGGCGTCATTTTTGGCGACCAAGTTGGTGACGGCGACCATTTTGGCAACTTGGCGATCATGTTGGTGAGTTCGCGACCCTCTGGATTCTTCTAGAAATTAGTAGAGAAATATACTAATTCCAAGATATATGACGCAAGTGGGTCTTTTTTTAATTATCCGCGCGGGATATACATAGAGAGATGCTCGCCGAAAGTCAATCAGTCTGGTTTTGACTAGCGATCAGTTAGTATTGCTTTAGTGATTACTTCGGCTGTAGAACGAGTGATTGCTTGTGAATAATCTTTTAGATGCGTGTATTTTAGACATCGATACTTGTGTCTGAGTGTTTGTTGTTAAAGGTGTGGAGACTTACTGAGATTTATTCTGCGAATATTGCTGCTGAATCCTGTATTTCAAGGATTGGATTTTTGACAATAAATTCTCATCGCTCTTAAAGAACTGTCTTGTTCTTTGAGACTGATTTGCATAAAATCCTCGAACCCTGGATCTACGCAACAATATGTTTTCTGACAAAGTACAGCTCAAGATAAGTCAGGCTATTAGATGTATACAGCCAGAGCCTCTCTGGCACCCTCCTTCACCAAAAAGCATCCACCTCCTCATTACCCCCATATATCTACATTCGAGGGGATCCACTGAAAGCGCACGTCACAAGATGATGAGACTTGTTTTAATTTATTAAGAATAGAAGTTCCAGTTTGACAAATGTTGGATGGCACTTCGACTATCAGACAGAATCTAGATGGAATGAAGACAGAATGTAACTTAGTCCCTCATCGATAGTGACGAGTTCACTTTTAAAAACTGAACTAAAATCAGGATTTCTTTTTTTTATTCTAATAACCTTTGATAAGTGCTCCAAAGTGACAATCCTCGTATTTGCTACCATCAGTATATACAAGCGTAGTGCCTTCTGGAATGCAATTTACAATTTCCAGAGCAAATTGCTGGAGGCATCTCGGAGCGTCGCTTTTCTTAAAAACCCTAGAAAGTAATTAAGTATGGAAATTGACCCCTGGAAGACCAACAGAGGGGTCAATGCATTGCTTCAAAAAGCTTTGTTCCACTGCAGGGTACAGTAAATTATTTTAATCAATCTGGCTAAAAGGATTGCGTTTTTTAAGTCTTTCGTTATTATGCCAGTGCTGCAGTAAGTCAGAGATCCGATTTTGGGATCCGTAGCTGTAAAATTTGTTATAAAACTTCACAAGACACGAATTCCTTCGAAGACTCAATGGTGGAGGTCTGCCTTAAACAATGCAATATCATTTGGGCAGCTATTACGTATGCCAGTGATGGTACTAAGCTGCACTCTCTCTAATATCTAGAGGTTAGTTGTAGCAGTCTATAGGAAGTCCGTATTACAGAATGGGGCATATAATAGCCCAAAAGGTAGCTCTTAAAGTTACTGCATCTGCACCCCAATCACGTCCCGATATATATTTCAATATATCAAGTCGCTCCCTACTCTTCAGCTCCAGTGCTTCAACATGCCTATTTACTAGTGAACTCCAGATCCAGAGTAAAACCAAGATATTTTGGATGCTTCTCATATTTGAGAGGCAAATCTGCCATACAAATTTTTGGTTGTTAATTATACAACCATTTATTAGTAATAAAAAAGCTAACTGTAGATTTAGATGGATTAAAACTCAACTTCTGTTCGTTAGAAAAGTTCCACATGTCAGCAAGGGTAAAATTAATTCAATTTTGTTCACGTCCGAGTTAGAGCTCCATAGGGCAATATCATCAACGTATAGAGCGACTATTGGTTGTAACCTTCTGAACTGCGGTCCAATACAGGGAGAAAAGCACATGGCTCAACCCTGAGGGACTTCTCTGAAAACAATTTGACATGGTAGAACTGAGCTTCTACTTGCACAGTCTGTCCCTCAAGAAGTCATGCTTCCAAGACAACGCCTTCCCATTGACTCTCAAATCCTTGTGTAGTTAATGTGTTTCCAGACTCTGTCAAAAGCTTTTGACAGAAAAGCAGCCACTTCGTGATTTGTCGGACGCAGACCCCTGGTCCTTTGACAAGATCAGCAGTCCCCTGCTGAATCCATACGGTTCCGTCGACACAGTTGTCACGATGATCTATGATGATATAAATCACTAATGAAGTTCAATGGAAAAAAATTAATGGATGTAATCTGCGTTGATTAATATTTTCCATTTTGTCATAAATCCAACTTTGTATTAAACTGAAAGTTTTTTTTAAACTAAAATTTTTTCTATGTTATAATAGTATATATATATATATATATATATATATATATATATATATATATATATATATATATATCTTTTGAAAAACTCTTATTAAATATATATTAAATTGGGTAAAAAGAAATCCATTATTTTTGAAAGAAATTCAAAATTTTATTTAACATGTTTCGGATTGTCCGATTTAGTTCAAATATTCACCGTTTTGTTGTATAATTTGTTGCCATTTTAAAGGTAGCTTCAGATTGCCTCTCTCAAAGAAGTCTTAGTCTTTATTGGTGAAAAACTCTAGAAATCGATTTTTTCAGTCTTCTCATCCTAATTTCTTATCACTCTGAAAGTTTTGTAATGCGAGAAAAAGGTGGTAATCGTTTGGTGCCAGGTCCGGACTATATGGTAGATGCATTAAAACTTTCCAATCAAGCTCCCAGAGCTTCTGGTGAGTCAGTACAGACGTGTGTGGCCTGGCGTTGTCCAGATGGAACACAACACCTCTTCTGTTGGCCAATTCTGGCCGTTTCTGGTCAGTCACTAGCTTCAAACGGTTCAGTTGTTGACAGTAGATATCTGAAATTAGTGTTTGGCCCTACGGAAGCAACTCATAATAAATTAGTCCTTTCCAGTCCCACCAAATACACAGTAGAATCTTCCTGGATGTTAGTCCGGGTTTGGCCATCGTTCGAGCTGCTTCACCGCGCTTTAACCACGATCGTTTTCGCACAATATTGTCGTATGCGACCCATTTTTCTTCCCCAGTCATCATCCGCTTAAGAAATGGGCCGATTTTATTCCGTTTGGCCAGGGCTTCGCAGATGGAAATTCGATCCATCATGTTTTTTGGTGTGGCACCCATGCATCGAGCTTCTTTTTGAATCCAACTTTGCTCAAATGGAGTAAAACTGTTTTATGGTCGATCTTTAGCTCCTGGGTGATGTTACGACTTCTAACATACCGGTCAACTTCGATTATTTCTGTGATTTAATCGACATTTTCGAAGACGGGCGTGGGGCAACTTTAACATCCAAAATGCCTGAACGGAATCAACGAAACCAAAATTGTACGTAATTAGCTGTTACAGTATCGGCACCATAAACATCATTCACAATTTCAGGCACCTGGCTTGCATTTTCGCCTTTATCAAAGAAAAACTGTAAAATGTACCGAATTTTCACTTTGTTTACTTCCATTTTTAACACCCTGTAACTCACAACTGAATAGACCAAACAAAAACAGCAAAATAATTTGTTTAGTGTGAAATGTCACCTTGACAATGAGCATAAATTTGAAATTGTTTGATCGATACTTCACGAGATATCGACACTACAAGCATCTACTGAAAAAATAATGGATTTCTTTTTCCCAACCTAATATATGTTTTAATAGTATATCATAAAAGAACCAGAGCAAACTCTTACTACTAATAATAATTAATTGTAAATATATGTTAAAATTCCTCCAAATCATTATATGATAAGAATTTATTAATAATTTAAATATACATTCTTAAAAAATATAGATCAAATTAAAAGAATTTCCCCAGTTTTCATATGCAATGAAATTAAAATATCAAATTGAACTTAGTATTAATTTTTTTACGTTGTCAAAAAATTCTTTAGTATTAATAGAAATTAAAATGGACAAATATAAAATGGTTTAATGAAATCCTTTTAAATTATATGATGAAATCTGTAGCAAGCACGCGCAATTAATTTTTATCTCTATTATGTTGCATGATGGCGACACTCGATTTCTTTACGCATTCCATTTATCGTTCTGTGCGTAGCTAAAAAAAGAAACTATGGACATGAAAATTGAATTATGTTAATTGAATAAAACTATGAACATTTTATGTTGATTCTTATTTTAAAAAGGAATTTCGATTGAGCACTGGAATATTTAAACAAAAATATTGATCGCTTGTAAATGGTTTGTTCGTACATAATTAGGGGAAAAAATAAGAATACAAAAATAAATAAGCAGAGTCAATTTATTTTTCTTTGAAGAACTATAATTCGTATAAAAGAGTGCGGAAAAAGATGAAGCAGATTTATGCATTCCAAACGGTCAATATAAAATTCAGATAAATGAAGTTGAGATAAATAGCCACAGAAATCACGTTCATAGTAAAAACGCGTATTAATAGTAATAACAAAACTCTAACATCGAATAGTAAGATGACTTTTTTTTATTTTGTTACTAAAGGCCGTATCACACGCAGACTTATTTCAAGCAATTTTTCCTCCTACTGAGGGTGAAGGGTTGCCGTAAACAAAACGACATGCTCTGACGTCAACCACGCACTTTCACCACATTGAAATGTTACTCGCCGATTTTTCTCCTTCGGAAACAACCATACATTATTTTTTTATACCTTCGGTGCAATTACTGGGCATATGGCTCGCGAAGCGAGCCTCCATCCCATATCCGGTATGTATATGTAGATCGGACCATAAAGTTATCATGCTAGCATGTAGCAGGATGCTGATTGGCCGAGCCAATCGTTGAGGAAATGTCCTGGGTCATGCGGAGATCTGCTTTCATGACAGAGAGCTGAGTTAGTGCTCTCGTATTGGATCATGGCTGGTGATTATTGAGACTCTCATTGGCTGCTCAAATCTCTCAGAAAGAAATTTAAGTCTAAAGGGGGAGGGGCTAGCCCTGATGGTGGGGATACGAAAAATAAATTAAGATGGATAAAAATATAAATATAAAAAGTAAAAATACAAAATAATTGATTATTTAAAAATAATTTAGCAAATAGTGTGCAATCAAATGCACTAATTCAAGAAATTAAGGCGGATTATAAGAATCGAGAAGGATTCTTCTCGGTCTTTTGGTATTGTCCTGAGGATTGTAATTAGGCATATTAATCATGTTAGCATTATTTGTAAGTTTAAGTGAATTAAAGAAATTTTTTGCAATTTTTTGTATGTAAGATTTAAAGCTATTAATTTTAATCGCGTTCCGAATTTCGTCATTTCTCATATATCTACAAGCCCTAACGATCATTCGGATTGTAGAATTTTGCAGTGTATCAAGGATATTAATGTTAGTTTTAGCTGCGTATCCCCACACTGGGCACCCGTAGGCTAATATTGGACGCATAACGGCTGTGAAGAGTAGCACTTTATTGTCTCTAGATAATTCAGAATTCCGGCCAATTAGGGGGTATAATTTAAACATTATTTTCCGGAATTTATTTCGCGTGTGTTGAATGTGTGTTCTCCAAGTGAGATTTTTATACCGCTCGAGCTTACAGGATTCCTATTGGCTGGAATTCCAAGCAATTTTTTATTCCGGGCAATTTCTTGAGCTCACTAGCAAGAAATTGCTCTAAAGCGGTTGCTATGGCAACTGAGTAAAAATTGGTCGAATTGGACGAAAAATTGCTTGAAATGTATACGTGTGATACGGCCTTTAATTGAATAGTTCAGAATAACTCAAAATAAAAGTTATTTTTCTTTGCACTTACGGTTAGAAAGTAGCACAATTCAGAGAAAATGAGATACTCGTAGTTTATGAATTCTTTATAAGTCCGCTCTATCCTATAGCAGGAGTTGACAAACTTTTAGCTGTACCAATAGAATTCAGGGTGCCACACTATAGGAAATATTTGAAGCAATTCGATTCTCGCGATATGTGATGTTAGGGCTCAAGAATATCTGACAATAAACTGTAAATAATAATAAAGTTGGCTGAATAGTCCCTGTAACATTAACATAGATGAAATGTTAACGAAGTTACCTTACTGTCCTTCGCAATAACATGTCCAGGAAACTTTGCAAAAAGTCTTCTTTTAGGTTTAAAAGCTTCGTCGCGTGTCGGATGTCAGAAATCTCTTTCCTTTCAAAGCGAATTTGAATCGTGCAAATAGGAGTGAGGGAATATTAACGTCGCACTCTTCAGCTACAGGACCTCGTCATTTTGAACCATGGTCAACGAAGACGACACTTGAGCTGGCACCCCCTTCTCCTAGCTACCACACCAACGGGAGGACGTTTGAGCTCTCCGCAGGTTTAACGTGCATCGTTCCCCTACACGGTGGGTCTTTAGTGGTCTGGGCTTGAACTCGTGACAAGCCCTCGTGTAGCTGAACAGTGTGACGTTAATATTCAATCAATCAATTGAACTCGTGACATGCCAGCCACGATCCAAAACCTTGACCACTAGGCTACCGTGGCCGGAAGAAGTCTGAGGGATTGAGATCTAGCGAGAATGGTAGATGTTCAATTTTCACCCCCTCCCTTTTTTCCCCGAGGAACGATTTGACGATATTGGCTGTGTGAGGGCGAGCATTGTCGTGAACAAATACCATGAACCTTGTTGTGCGCCCTGGGGTCATATTCTGCGTAGATGTTTCTTGAAACGGGTCAAAATTTCAATGTACCTTGCAGCATTCATCGTCCAGCTATCCTGCGCATAGTCAATCGACGATCTTTCGTGATTAATTTACTTACTTTTTGAATGTTTTCGTCACTGACGGAGGTCACTACTGGGGTTGTCAGAAGCCTTTTTGAAAACGGGCGAACCACTCGCAGTACTTGATCTTCATAAACATGCACCAACATTGGATAAGTTTCCGTTGGTGCTTGCCAAGGTTAAAACAAAACTTTAAATTGTCCGTTCATTTTCCTGTTCTCAGTTAAGAACCTGCGCATTAAACAAGCACTTAGTAAAACAGATGTGACGCTCAACTAAACAACGGGGGGCAGATAATCAACACCTGTCGCCACGCATGTACAGCCTTTTGTTTTGTCAGTGTTTCCAAATCATCTTCATTCACCGAACTTTATTGTCAGAGGTTGTAGATTTAGAGCTTTATTATATATTTATTTTGCATCGGTTAAAGATATTCACATTAGCATAAAAATAAACCAACATAAAATAACTATTTCTTCAATATAAATAAAAAATTAAAATTGTACATATATTATGTATTTCTTTAACATGTCTTTATTAAAATAAGAAATAAACACCGTAAAAAAATAAGTATTTTTTTTCAATATAGTTAAATAAAAAAAAAAATTATACGAATCTTGTCCCTGCAAAGCTTAGCGTAATATAACAATACAAAGCTATAATTTGTGACTTTAAATTTCAAACTATTCTGAGCAAGTAGTTTTGTTAAACTAGGAACTCTCTCAAAATACTTTTCATACGATAAAAGAATGTCACGTACACATCGGAAAGCAGAGCATATGCATTTTTCTGAAAACAATTCAAACTCTCTGGAAACTACAGTTTAAAATTATCAGTGAAATTATGTTTCATAATTCCGTAGATGCCTGAAGATGTTCGAAAACGGCGAAATTTGTTGAATCGTGCCGCCTTAGAAAAGTCACGTTGGGGCAACCAATCCATACAGAAAGATCATTTGGCCCCGCTTTTTCATATGAGGATATCCTACGTTAAATCTATCGTACCTCCGCATTGGTGCGGCGTTAATAAAAAAGCAACACATTGAAATTTCTCTTATAATTCAGATGACATTAAAATACACGGAACAATTCAATAGTTTTTAAATCAATCCATAGATGCATTATAATAATTCAAGAGAGAAATGAAATAAAATATCGAGGTATAAAGAATTTTTCGACAGTTTTGAAGCTTCCATGTTTCTCATTTGGTAACGGTTCTCTTATGTCATTACTGGGTAAACCAAAATAATATGGATCGGGGTCATTTAAAATAGTTTTAATGACACAGACATTTAGACACAATACAGATGAAACATTTAGAGGAAATTAAATATAATACATAGTCCAGGATTGGACAGCGAAACCCAGTAAAGTTCACTCGTTCAGTTCCCAACTTTCTCTGACGGTACTACAGAGCTTCGGTCGGTAATGCTTCCGTTACAAGTACCGCCATCTACATTTTGGTCTTCGAATTAAACCGTGTGTTACAATTTAGCTTTCTTTGCCTAATTTTGGAACAAATGATTTTCATGTTTGCATTTCACAATGGACTTGACAAAGGGTATTTTTCGAGATCGCCGATATAGTAACTTTACAATTAATGAAGATCATGAAAAATACGAATAAAATTTATAGTTCAGTTATTTTTATTTTTATTTAGTTATTTGAGTTATTTTTTAGTTAAAAAATAAAAAAAATAATTTGAAAATAAAAAGTTTCAATTGCTTTCATATCACTTATTAATTTATACAGCAAGTAAAATTCATGCGGTATAAAATCTCAATATAATTGTGAATAAATTTGTTACAATAATTTTTTAAAGGAAATAACCCATATTTTGAGTTTAAATAGTCACTAGCTAAAATATATCTGCGTAACTAATTGCAGATAGCATTTCATCGGTCACACGTTCTGTAGTTTATTGAAAAACCTTTTCCCCTCTTCATTTTAAATATAAATAGGGTTCAAAGGAAACCGCCAGAGAGTTCCAGCAGAGGAATGAATGCGGTGTTGATTTTTAAATTACAGAACATCTTTCTTTAAATATTATGAAATCAAGATATTTTTTTAAAAAAGCTTTCTTTTTTTTAGAGAAACACACACTTCCGTTTTAGCTATCAAATAGATATCTTTTTGTTGGAAGCATGATACTGAAATTTATTTGGCTAGGAAACCATCTACATAATACAAAGATTTGGTTTGTTATAAAAAGCCCTATGCCAACTAAAACAAACTCTCTTCCAGTTCATGCAAAATCATAAAATATTATTATAATAAACAGAAAAGCGTCGGGAATCTACAGATCGTACTGATATTCTCGACTTTGGAGAGAGAGAAATTTGACTTTTTTACGTAACATTTTGGAGCTACTCCCGTTGGTGTGGTGTGGAGAGAGAGAGAGATCAACCTCGTCACTTGAACATGGTTCAAAATTACGGTCCGTCGACAAAAGCCCTCGAGTAGCTGAATATAGTGCGAAGTTAATAATCGAGAACTATTAGCGAGCGTCCTCGAGTGCACGCCAACACAATAGGAATTCATTTCAAATATTATTATTCTTATTTTTATCACATGTTAACAAAAGTGAAGATAGATAGAAAAAAAATTATTTTGATGGATTGATTTAAAAGTATCGATTTAATTTGTTAACAGTCGTGTTCAATAATTCTGAAAAACCAATGCAACACTATACAAAGCAAAATTGACCCAAATATTAAAATTCATTTTTCTTGGCATTTGCTTTAGAGCTATATTAGCCTTTCTATTAAAAACACGTACATAAAATTATTTACTTTTACGCATTTTTCAACTGGTTTATGGCGCAGTTTCCTTTCATCCATGACCTCTAGCAAAAAAGCACAAATGCGTAAGCAAAATCGATAGTTGCCTTTGCTTGATGGATAGAATTTCCTTCTAAATTTTTAGCACATTGTTCTTAAATAAATGAATTTCTTTATTGTCATTTGGCCATGACCGGGCCATCCAGAAAAGGCCGGCGAGCCACATGCGACCTGAGGGACGCGAGTTGAGCATCACTGCTCTAGAGCAATATGAAGGCTACTGGCAACCAGCTAGAAATGGTGATCTGAGATCGATTAATCGAAAAATCGATTTCTCGGGCCAAAAACACCGATTTTTTTAATTCGATATGTATCTCTGAATCGATTCAGTGAATCGATATCTCATCCTAGAAAATCGACATTCGATGTTTTCTGTTTTGGTAAAAACCATAAAATTGGTAAAAACGTAGGATTTAAGGCATATTTGGCAAAAACGAAGAATTTGAACTATATTTATCGCAGGCAGTTGTGCACATGAAGTATGATTCTGTACTTTACTGGAAAGAACAAAAAAAAAAAACTTTATTTATCATCACGTTCACTCAATAACCATGGTGTATATAAGAATCGTGAGATCATTCCTTGTGAGCGCCTTTTTTCGATTGCCGGCAACATCGCAAGTGATGAGCGGAGTTGCTTGGATCCCAGTGGGCTTTACAGACTGTTGTTTTTAAAAAGCTTAGTTGTTAAGCATTGGGGGAACTATAATCTACATTATCTATTTTCTAAACTTTTTAATGTAATAAATACATTTAGAAAATAAATGTCTTCTTTTATACCTGATACTTTGATATGGTAATAAAAATAATTATAATAGTCGAATTCCCTGAAATAAAAAAATCGCTGATTTTACTGATAAGAGATCGTTTATTATGGTATCTTTCTTGTTTTTCATAAAATGGATTTATATTTGCATTGTAAATGCAGACAAGAGAAAAAAAATCGATTTTTTAGAAATTGATCTTTTAGACGTCGATTTTTTGGGGAATCGATTCATCAGGTTACGATTCGAATCGATTTAAAAATCGATCTTTTTTGGAAAGAATCGCCATCCCTACAACCAGCCTCGTAAGTTCTGAGCTACGTCCAAGTGATAAGAAAGGAACGAGCTATATCACTCTCCAGACTTCTACAGCGCATGATGGTTCGATGACTTGAATGGCCGTGAAACGTATTGCAGCCTCACAAGACGGAATCAAGGTTTTGATTGGTTGTTAATGTCGCACTCTAAGGCAGTACGAGGGTTATCATTTAGTTACTGCAGCTTTTTAATGTAATACAGTCGAACTTCTATATTGCGAACTTTTTCCTGCAACATTTCACGATTTTCTTCGTAAAATAACTTCTTTATAGCGAAGTGTATTTTCTATGTAACGAACTTTTTCTTTTGTGATTGATTTTTTTTCTCCCTATTTTTAGAGTATTTCTGAACATTTCCAAGTTATTCCCTCCTTTAAATATTTTATGGACGACATAAATCTTAAATTGGTTTTATTAGATCCTAACTCACCGAGAGCGATACAGTTCTGGACATTTCATCCAAGAAGTGCAATCTTTAACTCCCATTGTCCAGTTCACTGGAAACATATTCGTTATCCTCTTTCACCCTTAGTGGAGTTGTCCGTATCCCAGTGTTCTAGTTATAAAATAATGTTTGTTTATTATTACTTGTATGCTTTAAATTAGAAAATGTCCTTAAAATTCATTAATAAAATTATTTTCTTAATATTGAAAATACAGTTCGACATTCTTTTTTCTTGTTTTCCTTGTAGTTTTTTTTATGGGTAAGATATATAACATAAACATATATTAATTTTAAAAAAAGGTGTGACTAATTACTTTTTTTAATCTATAGTGTTAAAGAATTTAAAATTTGTTTTATGTGGTTTATAAAGTATATTAAAAGATGAACTTCTATATAACAAATTTTCTATCTATCGAACTTTTTTTCGGGATTTAACGACTTCGTTCTATAGAGGCCTGACTGTATATATTGATTTACAGTTCTTATGTTTAAAAGATGTTTCGAATCGAAAAGACTATTCTGCGTATTAGAGTAAGTTCTTTTTAAAGTAGATTGAACATCTAATTGAATTTTCCAGAATGTGGCCTCATAACATAACAGATAAATTATTATTTGGTATTCCCCTTTTTAATTAAAAAAAAGAGGTATCTTATTTTTGCCTGGAGTTTCCGGCAATATGTCGAAAAATTGACTTCAGTGACTTTATTTGTATATTTTGGATAGAAAGTGGTTTATTATCTGAAACTTCCCTTCATTTCGTTTAGCAGATAAAGAGAAATCGTACTTACTCGAAGAACTCAAGGGCTGGACTGGTCCTGTTGTTGGGCAAGTGCGTGGCGTTGAAAGAGGAATCATTGAATCCTCCCCAGCAGTGCTCGGTGTTCCATTCGTTGCCGCAGCGCACCCACGGCAGTTCCGAAGTCATGGAGGACACCATGAAGTATATGGTCCAGCCAATGATCACGTTGTAGTAGAACGACACGTACCACGAGATCAGGACGGCGCAGAAGCCCACGCCTGAAACACAAGAAGACCGAATATGTAAGAAACAGCAAATTCCGATGGATTCTAAAGAATGACTTATATTCATTCCTGCTTTGTGACGAAATGCAGAGCATGTTTTCAAAAGGTTCAAAGGTATTTTCAAGAGCTCTTGAATAAAAGACAGCTAAGATTTTGCAAGATAAATTGAAGCATTTTATCTTGGAATATTTCAACTCCATTTTTGAGTCAAAATTAGACTGCATGTGGTGAAATACGTACGTTTTAACTGCTTAAATCTTGCCATTTCGTTATATTGTCATACAGTAGATAGAATTAGCTTGAATGTAATTGTGAGCAGTTAAAACATGAAAGCCTAAACTTTTCATCCAATCTCCTGAATATTTCACATTTTATTTTGAGATCATTCTACGAGATTTTTTAAAAATTAATTAGAAGTACATAGCTACAATGAATTCGTAAGGCTATTTAGGTAGGCGCAAAGTTCAAATGACTTGGTTGAGCCAACACTTATGCAATTTCGTTGTCTAGTTGAGTTTGTGTTTACATACTGGATACGAATAAGGCTCAACCTAGCGCCGTTCGACTAGGGATGAATTTTTTTATGGAACTGGAGAGAGTGAATAAGGTCATCAAAGTGTTCTGTACATTAAAACGGTCAAATATTTGGCAACTATTAGGTAAATTTTTACTTGAAGTTTTTTTCACATAATTTTCGTCCTAAAATTTTTTATGTCTGTTGAGCTATTTGTGTTTTGTTTCAAGCAACATTCTTCAATTATTTCTAACAAATTCAACTCAGCGGCGTAACAGCTCACGTGGGACAAGGCCTACTATGCCCATATCAGTTTTCTTGAACTTGAGCAATGTGGTGTAGGCAGATGCTCCACTCAGGGAGTTAGTCTGACGCGAAACCCCAGTGTTAGGTTCCCAAGCAAGCTTGATACTTATTTATCGACCCTCTGAAGGGATAAAAGGCTGAGCCGGCCTTGCTCAGCCTGGGATATGAACCCTGGATCTGTGGCGGGGAAGCGCTATACGTAACCACTCAGCCACTGGTCTGCATTTCTAACAAAAGTAATTCGAATTAAAGTCAAGTTAAAAGAAACACATCTAGTTTCATTTCAAATATATGCTTTAAGTCATTTCTTTTTTTAAAAAATTATATACTATGTTTTATGAAATTTATACGCTCTGGCATATATATATTTAATAAACCTTAGACATAAAATAATTACATTAAAATTGGCACCAATATGAACATAATCACAGATAAACCAATAAAATCTTTTTAAGTGTTGCACATAAGCTCCAAATACCATAATTTCAATTATAGTTTGATTGTATGGTATAGATAGTATACAAAGAGGGTCGACAGCGGATCAGGGGTGCTCAACCTTTTTTCACGCCGGCCACAACATGAGGGGGCGGGAGGCTATAAGGAAGACATTTAAAATGTGGAAAATTGATCAAAATATTAAAATTCATAATTTTAGATTTTGTTTAAAAACTATATTAAACTCTATCACACAATCAACTCCCACACACACACACACAAAACGTTTTAAGCATTTTTGATCCAGTTATAGTGAAATTTCTATTTCTCCTTCCTCTACTATCATAAAAACAAAGCTGCATGTACTTCAATAATTTGATTTTGTTTTTGACAAAATATCACTTATTTTAACTTCAGATATAAATTTATCAAGTGCAGGATGGTGGCAAAGAGTTTTTACATTTAAAATGTGGAAAATTGATCAAAATATTAAAATTCATAATTTTAGATTTTGTTTAAAAACTATATTAAACTCTATCACACAATCAACTCCCCCCACACACAAAACGTTTTAAGCATTTTTGATCCAGTTATAGTGAAATTTCTATTTCTCCTTCCTCTACTATCATAAAAACAAAGCTGCATGTACTTCAATAATTTGATTTTTTTTTGACAAAATATCACTTATTTTAACTTCAGATATAAATTTATCAAATGCAGGATGGTGGCAAAGAGTTTTTACTGAATTCCACACTGAAATCAGTATTATTTTTTTTAAATTAGTTCAGATTATTATTATTATTATTTTGCTTATGAATTTTTGTTTCAGATTTCTTCAAATTCTTTTAGATTTTACTAAGAAACATTCTGAGTAAATAACTGAATTCTTCAAACAGTATATCGGAAGCATTTAAGAAATACTCTAACAATTTCGGTATCAATTCGTATGTTTATCCTTAACAATTTCATGTTTATCAATTTACATAATGTAACAAATTTTGCAGGATGCTTTTGTCTGTACTTTGTGACATATATATTATCACCGATAAAATACTTCGTTGCTGTTGCAAAGACTTTTTGTTAAAGAAATCTTATCTATCTCGTTTTGAAAGAGATCCTCAAGAAAAAGAGCCATTGACACAGTGGAGGAGCAAAATTATATTTTCTAAATAAAACATTTTTACGACAAGTCATTGATTCATGTCCCTACGAAACAGTCAGGATCCCAATCGTGATGAAACGACATATATTCCTTAGGTATTTTTACTTGGAAGACAGGAGTGTTAAATTAAAAATTAGTTTCACCCAAAAAAGGGTCGCTACTTCACTGTTATGTGTTATCACTAACCTTTACAATTCGAAAGAAAAATAAGTTGTCTCTCAATTCATACCAGCGCGACATCGATAGCAAAATGGATAGATTTGATTGCTTAATTGATAGAATTTCTCACTAAATTTTTAATGTTTGTTTTTAAATAATCGAGTTCATTAATGCAACGGGCAATGACGAGCCACTCAGAAAGATCCTCTTGGCCACATGTGGCCCGCGGGCAGCAGGTTGAGTATATCAATGGTATAGATTGTATTATTGTATTATATATAGATTATTATAGTATAGATAGTATTATATAGATTAGTATAGAATAGATTAAATAATATAGATTAGTGTAGTACAACACACTTGTATAATATAGATTAGTATAGTGTAGATTGTATAGTATGTATAAATTAGTACGGTATAGATTGTATAGTATTAATTTTTTCACAAATTTTATAACTGCAAATTGTTTTAGAATGTTTTTTTTATATTGTTTATTACAAACTATATATATATATATATATATAGATTGGGAAGAGAGGAAATAATGAAACTTAAAACAAGAATTGCAAATACTATCTGAAATGCAACCTTGAGAATGATGTACCTAAGTGCTATTTATGCTATGGAAATATATATTCCGCTGTTTTTTTGCGTCAGTACGCTTCATGTAAGAATACAGAAGTCAATCAAGCATGCTTTTGAGTTGGACAAAGGAAGAAATGTAGTTTATAGAGACTATTTATTCTGTGAAGAAATTAGTGCTCCTGCTAAATAGTGATGCCAATATGGACTTGCAATATTTTGAGCCCTTTCCGACCTTTGGGTTCGTAGCCTAGTAACATATCCACTAGACAAAAGTGATCACCTCTGTCCGGAGGATATTACTGGTTTATTTAGATACCGCTACACTACTCTTCCACCAGTGAGTCTGTGGACAGGTGAACGATTTTTTTATTATTATATTTATTTATTATATTTATTTATTATTATATTTATTTATTATTATTATATTTATTTATTATTATTATTATTATATTTATTTATTATTATATTTATTTATTATTATTATATTTATTTATTATTATTATATTTATTTATTTATTATTATATTTTAATTTTTTCTTTCTATTATTTAATTTTTTATATTTATTTTATTTTTCTTGCGGAAGATGGCGCCACGACAGTTAAGAAAGTTGTTTTTACTTAATTCAGTCAAGGTCATCAATGTAGTGGTTAGAACCCGCGACCTTCGGGTTCGTAGCCTAGTAACATAGTCACTAGACAAAAGTGATCACCTCTATCTGGGGGCTTTTTTATTTATACACCACTACAGACTCTATTGGTGCGGGAGGGTGAAGAGATGGATCTCAGTGTTATACTCAACAAAATACAGATTTCTTCGTGTTCTACAAGTCAATAAAGGCCATTGCTTCAGTCATTTTACCATTTATTTAATGTTATTTGCTCAATAAAGTTGGTTTTTTTATGACGTGTCCTAAAAACTACCTTTGGTATGGCTAATAGAGTAGTTTGAATTAATTTCGTGTTACAGTATGTGAGAACCCCCTTGGGTTTCACCCTGGACACTAAGATTGAGTTGAGGGAAAGAATTACCAGACGACATTTTTACAATAACAAATAATTTTTATTCACTTGAATCCATTATCAACCTTCTAAATATAAATCTAAAGCAATGTGTCTACGTCAATTGGATTGAACTTTACTATTAAATTAAATCACGAAATATGATACTAATCAACTATTAAACTCAATATCGAACGGGTTTACCAGAATTAGAGGACCGAGAGATATACGCAATTTAAATTACTAACAATCATTAGCTTTACACTAACTCTAATATTTATTTACTCTTACTATCCTAGAATTGAAGTTTAAATATCACCTGACTTTTACTACTTGACTCCTTTCCAGTTGACTCAACTTTCCGAATGTAGAGCTCTGCCTGATCTCAGTTAGAAACTAATCACACAATCAATTTGAATCTTCTTAGCGCTACTTCTATGTATCTCTTGGCTCAATAGCCTTTTTTTTTTCGCTAACCTACATCACTCTCCTTATATACTTTGATTCATTTGCATATCCTGCTTCCTCATTTTAGAGCTGGTTGGAAATATACCCGAATTTACAATCCCCAACTCAGGAACTAATCACACAATCAATTTGAATCTTCTTAGCGCTCCTTCTATGTATCTCTTGGCTCAATAGCCTTTTTTTTCGCTAACCTACAACACTCTCCTTATATACTTTGATTCATTTGCATATCCTGCTTCCTCATTTTAGAGCTGGTTGGAAATATACGCGAATTTACAATCCCCAACTCAGAAACTAATCACACAATCAATTTGAATCTTCTTAGCGCTCCTTCTATGTATCTCTTGGCTCAATAGCCTTTTTTTTTCGCTAACCTACAACACTCTCCTTATATACTTTGATTCATTTGCATATCATGCTTCCTCATTTAGAGCTGGTTGGAAATATACGCGAATTTACAATCCCCAACTCAGAAACTAATCACACAATCAATTTGAATCTTCTTAGCGCTCCTTCTATGTATCTCTTGGCTCAATAGCCTTTTTTTCGCTAACCTACAACACTCACCTTATATACTTTGATTCATTTACATATCCTGCTTCCTCATTTTAGAGCTGGTTGGAAATATACGCGAATTTACAATCCCCAAAGACGCCCAAGAGTATTAGTGATAAAGTTCCGTCACAAGTAATACGAGGGCAGTTATTGACGGACTCCTTTGGCTGATGGCTATAAAACCTCGGTGATCTGTACATAAATTTGGCATGTCAAATTCCACTCTGAAACATTCGAAGTTGAGTTCCAATGAACGTGTGACTTGGGTGTTATAGGGAACCCATAGAAATGTGTCATTTATTATAGGATCCATTTTCCCATAAGATTGACTATTTTATTAGCATCGCACTACAAGGAAGGCATAGTAAGTAATGAATTTCTTTATTTTGAGTCATGGTGACATTGAGTTGGTTCCCCACTTTTTTTTTCACACCAGGCTATCGAGGAGGCATAGAGCAAGCGTGGGCGGACTTTTCCAGGGTACTTCTAATGTTTTTAAGGTGTTGTGGTCCACTCAGAGGCATAGGTGTGGTCCTTCTGTA
This sequence comes from Trichonephila clavipes, assembly GCA_019973935.1. NCBI lineage: Eukaryota > Metazoa > Arthropoda > Arachnida > Araneae > Nephilidae > Trichonephila > Trichonephila clavipes. The sequence continues at coordinate 374,414 of BMAU01017569.1, read as the reverse complement.
TTAAAATTGCTTTCGACCCCTCTTTTAAAATATGACTATTTTTTCTACAAAATCTCGTAACACAAAATTGTCAAGTAGAATGCTTGAAAAACTATGAGGAACTTCTAGACCGTGGACGTATACAATGCATCGAGTAAAGAAGATAGGAGTATAGATGAAACTGAAACTGACGTATGTGTGTGTGTGTGTGTACTTAATTTGTTTTCTTCCAATTCCCGCGCCATCGCGGGACATGACGTCAGCACAGGAACCCAATCCCATGGAATCGCGGGAAGAGCTGATCCTCAACATTTATTCTGTCGGTGAGCACTGAATTCTCTCCGTACAGAGGCATTGGACATATTAAGGGTTATCGTTCGTTTCCAACGAAGGTACATGGAATCATTTGCTTGATCAAACACATTGTGAAAAGACTATCCTAAAATCTAGCTGGTATCAGTGTTCCATAAATAGGTTTCTTTTAGTAAACGTGTCTTGGTAAAGGCGGTCACCCTAAAATGTCTTGGCGGTCCATCAGTCGATCGCGGTCGACTTAATGTCGGGCCTAGAGTTTAGACAACCCCCCTCCCTCTGTTATGTCTTACATAGACTCAGCATTGGAACCCACGACTCAACAGAAATGACACTGACCACGCATTCCAAGCCATGAACACCGATACCTTAACACGACCAAAAATTATACACTCAGGAACATTGAAAATAGCGACCCAAGAAGAAAGCATCGGATTGAAATGAAATTTAATACACATAATGACATAGATGAGAGATTCACTTGAGCTCAAAAACAAGACAGTTAAACGAATACAGGGTGTGCAACGACACAAATACTTGGAAACTTCAATAGCGCGTTGGACCACCTACAGCTGCAATACATGCCGCCACACGGTCCGGCATTGAGTTGATTAGACACCTTATGTTGTCCTGAGGCAGATGGGCCCACAAATCTTGAACAGCCAACTCTAAATCATGTACAGAGTGACACGATGGCATCTGCCGTTTTAGTTGATCCCACACGTGCTCTACAGGGGACAAATCGGGGGAGCGGGCTGGCCATGGAAGAGTCTGAAAATGACGTAGGAAGTTTTGAGCAACTCTTGCGGTATGCGGATGAGCATTATCTTGCTGGAAAATTGCCCCTGGGAGACCATTTAGGAAAGATCCTACATTGGGGTCGAAGAATATCATCAACGTAACGTTGGCCCGTTAAGATTCCACTCATCACAATTAAAGTGGACCCACTATCATAGGCTATGGCCCCCAGACCATTACTGTGCTGGCATTGTGACGTAGAACAGTGTGGGGGGAATTGTACCGCTCACCTGGGCACCTCCACAACCGTACACGGTTATCATCTGTCCCCAAAACAAACCGGGATTCATCACTAAACATAACCTTTTGCCAATCTGTGACATTCCACATTGATCTGGTTTGGTTTCACTGTAGACGCAGTGGCCGATGTTCCGGTGTTAAAGGGAGTGCACGGAAAGGGCGCTTGGATTTAAGATTTGCTTCTGCAAGGCGTCTGGAAATTGTTTGTGGAACAATTGCTACGCCTACGTCTGCTCGTATCGTTGAACGAGCCACTGTGGGGTCCACAAGTGCTTGCCGCTCGATCCTTCGATCCTCTCTCTTCGTGGTCTTCCTGGTCGCTCCGGACCCGGTTTTCCGCGCGTGAGTACCTTCTCTTGTCCACTGCTCCCAACAATTTCTAACGGCACACTCCGAACGATTCACCTGGCCAGCAACACGGCGCGTCGAACAGACTGCAGTTTTCATTCTGATGATCAGGCCTCTCTCAAAGTCGCTTAACTGTGAGAAGTGTCTTCTAGCACGTTTACCTGGCATGTTTCGCTTACCAAAGTCTTCCTACAATCGGCGGGTAATCGTCACGTTTACGAATCTTCGAATTTTCGCTGGCTTATATAGCACCCTCTTCCTGATTGTAGCGCCACCTCGGCGTGTATGAGCATGCGTATTGGCACAAAACTTGGATCATTTGCATATCACACTACGCTGTACTTAGCTGCAAAGTTTCGCGATTGTACATAGTTTCCTTCTTTGGTCGCTATTTTCAATATTCCTGAGTGTATTTTAGATATACAAGAATGAAATGAGACCATTTACCGTAATATCCATTTATGTAGGCAAAAGACGCCATCTTTTACATATTGTTCTGTAGTATATATAAAAAATACTGTCTCAGAAGTTAATGGAATCGTATAAAAATCGTTTTTTTTTCAGCACTACAATCTCAACTCGTTTGAATGTACGCACTTCCGTTTTACCTACACCACACACACACACACACACACACACACACACACACACACACACACACACACACACACACACACACACACACACACACACACACACACACACACACACACACACACACACACACACACACACACACACACACACACACACACACACACACACACACACACACACACACACACACACACACACACACACACAACGCACTCAAATAATCCACACATTTCACTGCGACGCAAATTGTTTTGTGTGTTTATTCGCGTCTGTACGCATTTCTCTTAGCGGACACAGTCTCGTGAAAATCCATCGCCGAACACTTTTTTTATTTCTTTAATCTGACAAATCTTAAAATAACAGGCATCTGACCCTAATACGAGTGTTGAAAAATTCATTTAGCAACTAAAAAAAATAAATAAATAAAGCCATAGCATAACGTGTGTGTGGCCTTCACACCTCGTATATTCATAGAGAAATATCTTTTCAGTCGTTTCATTATTATTCATAAGACAGCTTCCGCATTTTTATCCGTTTCAATCCAGTGAGTTTTTTAATATTCACGACAGCGCGAACTCAGCCACGTTTTGGGCACTCCATCTCACGTACTTCCTCGTAAAAATATGTTGTGTATTTTGTCATGTTTTTGAGTAGCTCTTTTTAACCCCAAAAATATAGGATTCGAAATTGTATTTGGCACATAGTAGATGTTTAAAAACAAAATATCTGAAACTATGCGTATTAAAAGAAAAAACAGTGACACCTAAAAGAGTGTAGTATGATTCAATTTATCAATTTTTTAAAAAATATACCGGGGCGTTTTCCATCTTTTTCAACTTAACATTCGAGCAAAAGTTTTATTGTTGGTTGGAGAGTGAGGTGCTAACTGGGTGTCATGCCAGTCACTTAATCGTATTTCGAATATTCGAGGTCTGCCAACAATCTTTTTGTTTCCAGGATAATAAGGTCAAATCAAAAACTAATCCCTACATGATTTTACAGGATTTTTGTCTTTCTCCCAAAATATGTTCTACTGAAGATTGTCTGCCAAACGGGTGCCTGGATACTGACCAATCGAACTTAAGAGCACATTTGAAAATAATTAGATCTCGTAACGGATCTCGTTATTTTGAAACTCGGACAGGAAGGCCACCCCCTTTCTCCTAACTTCTACATCCCACTAACGCGAACACTTTTAACACGCATTAGTTTCTCAACCTAATTGGCAACATGAAATGAATTCTCAGTTCGACGGAAATCCGTTATGAATTAGTGACATGACCACTCAGCTATCCCGACCACATAGGTAGCTAACAGATGAAGGCGGAACGACAACTGCAGTACTGCATCAGCATATATTCAACGGCTTAAAAAAAGGTCTTATAATATTTTTTTTTTCTCAAGTGAGTACACATAAGTCTCATAATCTCTATGCTACCGTGGCCACTCTATTTCCCAATTGGTCAACACAGAAAGGACATCCTTTTGTGAGCACAGAGATTATTACATTCAAATTACGATGATGAAAAATGAATCATCTTATTGAGATGGTTCACTTGAGTTTTTGAAGTATTTTTCACAATTTGAGAAATCGTTTGGTTATGTCTTTGTAAACTACATGTATGTATAAAAACTATTAGAGAATTTATATTAGATTGGGGAAAAAAGAAATACATTATTTTTCGGTAGATCGATACCTCGTAAACTATCGATCAAACAATATCAAATTTAGGCTCGTTGAAAAAGTGATATTTTGCACTAAAAAGTTATTTTAATGTTTTTTGTTTGTATTATTCTGTTGTGAGTTACAGGATATTAAAAAGGGAAGTCAAAAAAGAGAAAATTTGGTGCATTTTACAGTTTTTCCTGGATAAAGGCGAAACTGCAAGCCATACTGCCAAAATTATGAATGGTGTTTTTGGTCCCGATATTATAACAGCCAATTACGTGCGATTTAGGTTTCGCCGATTCAATTTAGGTATAACCGTCGTCGAAAATGTGGAAAAATCATAGAAATGATCAAGGTTGATCGACATGTTCGTTGTCGAATCATTGCCCAGAAGCTAAAGATTGATCATAAAATCATATTTTATACCATTTGCTCAAAGCTGGATTCAAAAAGAAACTTGATGTTTGGATGCCACACCAATTAACACAAAAAACACGATGGATCGGATTTCTATCTGCGAAACGTCGGCCAAACAGAAGGAAATCGACCCATTTCTTAAACGGATGGTGATTGAGGATGAGAAATGGGTCTCACACGACAACATTGTGCAAAAACGATCGTAGTGAAAGCGTGGAGAAGTACCTCAAACGACGGTCAAACCAGGAAGGTTTCACTGTGCATTTGATGAGCTTGGAAAGAAACTATTTTTTACGGGTTGCTTCCATATGTCCAAACACTAAATTAGGATTTCTATTGTCGACAATTGAGGCATTGAAGCTAGAGTATGATCAGAAATGGCCAGAATTGGCCAATAGGAGAGGTGTTGTGTTCCATCAGGATGACCCCAGGCCACACACGTGTCTATAGTGACTCGGCAGAAACTCCGGAAGATTGGTTGGGAAGTTTTGATGCATCCGCCATATAGTCCGGAACTGACACCAAGTGATTAAAATGTTTTTCTCTCATTGTAAAACTTCCTTAGTGAAATTGACATCTAGAGAATATTGTGAAAATCTATTACTTGAGCTTTTTACCAATAGGGACCAATACTCCTTCGATAGTGGCATTTTGAAGCTACTTTTAAAATGGCAACACATTATAGAACAAAACAGTGCATGTTTGACTAAAATTACTTGTCATAAACATGATACATAAAGTTTCGAATTTCACTTAAAAATAACGGATTTCTTTTCCCCCCAACCTTATCTTATTACTACATACAAATATTAATAATCTGCTATATTTGTATAAATTGATCGCAGATATAAGAGCTATATATACACTGAAAGTCTACTGATTTAGGGATACCTACCTAATAAAGAGTTCGATCTCCTCTGGCCTTTATAACGGCTGCCACACGACGAGGCACAGATTCAACAATTTTCTGGAAAGGTTCCACGGGAATGACTTGCCAAATATTGTCATATGCTGGCATAGCTGTGTCGTTGGTACTGTGTGATGGCCTTTCACGCCTTGTTCCAAAACATCTAAAATATGCTCAATATGATTTAAATCTGGGCTCTCCTAGGTGGCCAATTTATGACAGAAATGTCTGAGGAATGCTCATTCAGCCAGCCAGTAGTCAATCGGGACTTGTGAAAGGAACAGTTGTCTTGCTGGAAAACTCCATTACCGTGCTGATAACAGAATAAACGGATGGAGGGGATCACCCAGCAACTCTACGTACTGAATTGCATTGAGGGAGGTTGGTGCACGCACCAAAGATCCCAAACAGTGCCACGAAAAAACAGCCTAGTCCATGATTAAGCCACCATGCGCATGTACAGTTCTAACCTGGCATGCAGGATCCATGGCTTCACGAGCCTGACGCCATATTCTCAGCCTCTCGTCGGCATTAAGTAGTCGGAATCGAGACTATGTTACTCGCTTCCCGTCATTCAACTGGGTGGTAATTTGAGCTAATGGTTGGCTTCGCTGGCTACGTACAATTCACCTGAGCCGTCTTGAGTAGCCTTGACATTGCCACCCCTCTTTGTCAAGGCTAATTGTCCTTTGCAGTTTTCCCGATTTCTAGTTTTTTTGTGCACCATCCATGTGTTCTTGTTATACTTTTGACAGTGTCGACCTTGAAACTCCAAGCGGTCTCACGATATCGGAAATTGAATGGCCCATGCGTCGTGCACCTACGATTTGGCTGCAGTCTAAATCAGGCAGCTTACCCATACTGGCAATTCCAACAGCAACGCGCTATCGATGCAGTTGCCACACCTTCGCACAAATGATGGGCAGCGCTATCTCTAATTCAGTGGCACTTCAGTGTATAAAAGAGCTTATATTACTATCTTATACTTAAATAATAATAAACAAATAATACATAAATACATTACTTTAAATTAATCTAATTCGTATACCTTGTAAATAAAAAAACAAAAATTAGAAATGAAAGCGGAATAGGATACCATTTTTTACATGTTTATATGCCTTTAATCACGAATTTTTTTTTATTTAGGTGTTTTAATTTAAAGTACTTCGAATTGAAGTTTATTTTTAAAGGACACTCAGTCAAAAAACATCCAAAACATGCACTTAATTAGTTAATTTTTAATCTCGAGCCAGTGCAATGATGTAAAAAAAACTAATTACCAACCGTAATCTTGGGATGGGAAGTATTTAATGGGAAAATTTATTAAATTAAAATTAAATTAAAATGGGAAATATTTAGTTTTTTTCTGATAGTTTTATTTTTATAGCCGCAAATAAATCACTTGGTTAATTAATTAAAGCTTAGCTAATTAGTTAGTACCGGATTGTATAGAGTCGTAACAACTTAGAATTGGATTTATGGTTGAGATTTTTGTTTGGAGAGACGTTTCATTTGTAATGCTTGGTAGTAAGAAGCTTCGTTTAAAAATATTCGGTGAATTAGATACTTAGAACAGTGCTTCTCAAACTTTCAATACTGGCGCCCCCCTTTTCAATCACAATTTTTATTGCGCCCCCCCTTATACATAATAATTTACTGAAAGCAATAATAATGCACTTTTACGATAAAGCAACAATATCTATTATAAACCGTACAAATTCATGACATAAGTATTAAATTTTGTATGTGTTACTTTTAAGCAAAAAAAAAGTTAAGTAATAGGATAATTACTAAGTTATTTTTCCTTTCTTTGATTTTTTTAAATTGGAACATATTACAAAATGCGGTGGTTGCTTAGAAGACAAAATATAGATATCAGCTAAATATAGAAAATGAACTCAGAGGGTCAATTTCTTATCTTAAAACTCCTTTCAAAAACTTTGCTCTGTAAGACAAGCCCATGGAAGTAGCTAATAATTATTAAACTTGTTCTTAATTTAGTATTAATTAATTAGTCATAAAATACTCTGTGCACCACTCATACATTAAAAGCAGTGTTTCTCAAACTTTCAATGCTGGCGACCCAATTTTCAATCATAATTTTTGTCTCGCCCCCTGTACAACAATAATGTATTTACTGCAATAAAAATGCACTTTGAGAGAGAGACGCTAAAGTTACAATACGATCTTAATTATAAACCGTACAAATTAATACGATAAGTATATTAAATTTTGTGTATATGTAACTTTTAAGTAATATATATATTTTAAGAAAATTACTTTAAATATATATTACTTAGAATTATGTTATTTTTCTTTCTCTAATTTTTAAATTGGAACAGATCGCAAAATGATGTATTTAATTAAAGATTTGTTTCCTTCAGCATTCATTTCTCAAAGTACAAATGTCATTAGAAAAATGGTTTAGAATATGTTACTCTCTATCATATTCATCACATCTGGCATAATGGGGTACGTTTGCGTGAGTCTGGGCAACCTATCGGACGTCTGCGCAAAACATGTAAAAATGCTTTTCCTCGTGCAATTCCAGTCAGTTTTGGTCGACTCGATACTCTTATAGCTACCGAATCTAGCTTGAATGTACATTTTTTTAATTTCCACGTTAATTGTAATTCACGGTAATTAAGTATTTACGGCAGTAGATTAAAACAATATCATACACACATTTTTAAGTCGTAAGCAAACATTCGACCATAATAAAGAATCAACAAGTACACAGACGAACGAGTATGGTTCCGAAAATTAAATCAAGGCGATCTTCTCAAAAATACTTAAATTTTGGATTTACCACTACTGAAGTAAATGATGGAAAAAAAGCCCCAGCTCGATATGTGTTAAAACTTACAAATCTGTAGAACAACATGCGAAAGTTGTTTTTAAAACATGTAAAATCATTTAGTTATGTTGGCAAAGAATTTTAAAAAGTATTTTCTGGATGAGGACAGCTTGGTAGCAAGTTACGAGTGGATTAGGGATCTATTTCAAGATACTCCAGAAGGGCTCTCAACTTCCGAAGAAGAAATCTTCATAGACTTCACATCGAGTGAAAAATTAAAAGGCAATTTTGTAATAAATAGCTCTTTGAGTTTAGGGTAGAGGTGGATGAGGAATTATCTGTACTGAAAACAAAAGCACTTCGAATACTATTACCATTTTCAACATCCTACCTTTTTCAAACCGGATTTTCTGCAGTGGATGCCTTGAAGACAAAATATAGATCTCAGCTAAATATAGAAAAATAACTCTTTAAGTGTCAATTTCTGATATTAAACCTTCCTTTGAAAAACTTTCCTCTACAAGACAAGCCCGTGGAAGAGTCCCTAATAATTATTAAACTTGTTCTTAATTTAGTAATAAGATTGATTGATTGAATATTAACGTCGCACTGTTCAGCTGCACGAGGGCTTTTGACGACGGACCACGTAATTTTGAACCATGGTCAAGTGACGTGGATGACACCTGAGCTGGCACCCCTCTCTCCTAACTACCACACCACACCAACGGGAAAACGTTTCAACTCTCAACAGATTTAACGTGCATCGCTGCCCTACACGGCGGGTCTTTAGTGGTACTGGGCTCGAACTCGTGACAAGGCAAGCCACGATCCGATACCTATACCACTCGTCTACCGCGGCCAAATTCAGTAATAAGAAATTATTTATAAAATACCTTCTTCAGTACTGATACATCAAACGTATACTGGCTGAAACACCGACTCTTCACACGAGTTCATTTTTTAAAAAATAAAACATTATTCTTGATATAATAGCTGAACTGTAAGGAGAGTAAAACTGTGTGCACGACATTGTATACAAAAATGTAAAATGATTTTTTTTTAGATAAATGCTATAATTGTAAATAACTGTTTAAAAGAACTGTAATTTTAAACCTCACACAATTAGCATTTAGAATTAATGTTAAATTATGAAAAAGAATATAAAATTCCGATGAAGAATAATTGTGTTACTTTTTAACATTTAAAACGAGAAGACTTCAAAATGTTTTAACCCGGGAGCAGGCGCGTACTCGATACTAACATTAATGGTAGTGCGGGGGGACTCAGTCACCCCAATCATTTGTTTAGAATTATATTTACTGTACACGGTACAAATCGGAATTCTAGTGAATATTTTAATTTATAGAAAGTATACTTACCTTCTTTCAAGGACTATTCAATCTTTGATGATTTGAGAAAAAATCCAATAAAACTGAACTAAAATGATTCAAAAGTACAAGACCATAATAAAGGACGCAAATCAGACACTTTTCAATTATCCTACAGAAATGTTAAGCCAATCAATTCTTTTCCAAATATCGCAAAACTCAATTATTTACAATTTCCCTAAGCGAAAAGCAAACGCCTAAAAATGGGAGGGAACTAATATTGATAATAACCATACCATAAGATTGAAGGTCAATCAAATGATTAGCAAACGTACTATGCAGCCTGGCTGAAAAGTGAATCATGACTTCCTTTTCTTTTTCTATAACTAATTAATGTACAGTATTTCAATAATAATTACAGTGGTGAATTGTTTATCTTAGAATTTTTCTCAGGGTCTGGGTTTCGTTTTTCTTTTAACGAGTAATATTTTATGTTAAAACGTAATAAAAAAATCTCTCATTGAGGAAATACAGCAAATAAAACAAAATGTTTTTTTTCTTTAATTTGGTTTTGAGATCAAAGATAGCTATTTGATGACGGAAAAAAGCCAGATAATAAACATAAATTATGTCAGTGTTGTTGTGTGTATTTTTTTTTTATTATGGAAGAAAGCATTTTGTTTTACTTCTCTTTCCGGTTATTTTTTTTTAAAAAATCTTTAAATTTTCGATACGCTCACGCCCCCCTTGTAGGGTCATCGCGCCCCCCAGGGGGTGCGCCCCACACTTTGAGAAACACTGACTTAGAAGCATTGTTCAATACTTTTTACTGTTCAGTTTTGCTAATTATTGGTTCCGTCTCTTTTCCTTTTCCCCCATCCAAGAGCTATTGTTTAACCAAATGCATATTTTAATTATTGAATTTTGGTTTGAAAAAGATTGTTGTTTGGTTGGTGTGATTGTGGATCATATTTAGCCAAGTTGCGTCAAATCTCACGTTAACTTATTATTAACTAAGTGCTTTATGAATGTATGTTTTTCAACTACGCAATCCAAATCAACGCTAGCGCTATTCACACTTTTGTTTCAAGGACGATACCGGAGCTGGCATTGAACTCTCCAAACATCCACATAACGGCAAAGTGATGATTTAGTGCCACGACATATTTAATGGGCTTTCTACAAAGCGGATCTTCATTGGCACCAAAATTCCAACTCCCGACACTATTTAAAATCAAGACCAATTGGCTATGCGGCTACTATGGATACTCGAAAAAAAGAATATGTAAGTAAATAAAACTTTACTTCATTAGTAATACAGAATTCTTTGCACAGTATTCAGCTCGACTTTTGTAGCAATCAAGAGCCAATGATTCTATATTTTCTGACATAATTGAATGATTCCCATTTTTTTCCATACATCTGATCGAAACAAATCCATCCATAAATGTTGTATATTCCGTAAATGCTTGAATTGTATTACTTGGCGACATATATTACAAATAAAAGCCATTCAAATGAAATACTACTATTACTTACAATGCACTTTTAAACCTGTTTCTTGCACAAATACAAATCAATGACGTAAAAAGCAATGCACCAAGAAGGAGTTATATGACATGGATGAAATTACGTATGTATATCCTTTACGATAGAATATGTAAATAATAAACTTTTGGAGGACAATGACTGGTTATAGCTGGAGCTCCAGAGTAATACAACAGAACATCGAGATAGTGCATGAGACAGAGGACAATGCAGTGTTGATCCATATGAATGTGATTTCATCGATTCATGTGAAACTACACCAACTATTCGTACATGGATTCGCAAACGTGAGGAAATAGCACCATTTGAGAGGGGACGTGCAATTAGACTAAAGGAAACAGCGAGGTCAAATCGTAGGATCATTTTGCATTTGTGTCGGAGCTACGGAGCTACAAGGCTGGAAACATTGAAAGGTATGGTGGACCATGACAGAAGGTAGAAGAAGGTAGTGGTTGATTGAGAGCGAGGATAGAGTGGTCGCCTGATAGGCAGCCACATCCCCTCTAGCGCCTTTAGCAACCCCTCGACATGTAAGTGGAACAACAGTGACTGCAATGACATCAATAAGGGACTCGGAAAATAAGAGAAAGCCCCGGAGAAATAACGCTGACTGATTCTCACTATTGCACACAATCCAATCAGGCGCGCTGACAGTGGACGAATCTCTCACAGACTGAAGTAGAATCATTTTCAGCGTAGAATTTCGCTTCAAATTGAACCTTAATGACCAAGAAAGACGTATGTAGACGCATCCTCCTGGATGCTGGTGTAACATTCACGTGATTATAATCCGCCCAATAATCAGAAGTTTTAGTATGGCGTGTCATGTTACTTGAAAGAAAAACTCCTTCGATTGTCATTTGTAATAAATACACTTACACCATGATGATATGTCGACGGAATTTTGCAATTTGTAGTGTTACCCTTTTTTTCATGTGCATTTAGGCTCCATCTCAAAAGAAAAATTCCTGTTAGCATACGGTTTTCTACTTCTTGTCTTCTTCAAACTTCCCTGACCAATGCGATCACCAGATATCTTTTCAGAGATCCTCTCAGCTTTACTGAGCAGGTCTTCCTACCAACCTGGATCATTCGGATCTAACTCGTCATTTAGAGCGTGTACTGCAAGCAGGGTCACAGGACATTCATTAATTCTACAAATCGATGCCCAACTAGATAACAGCTTGCATCAAAGCCAGATATGAGATACTGCATAATCGAATGTTTTTTTTCAGATTCTATGAAAATGTTAGCACTTCCAATGTATACTCATTGAGAAAAAAAATTAGCGCACCAAGAAATAATTGCGGGATCGTAACGAAACATGGCATGGAGGAGATATGCAAACGATTAGAAATGCAGCGTGATTGCGCATTAAGTATAGCCGGTAGAGAGCGTTTAACGTCGTTCTCCGTGGAGTATAAAACAGGTAACCAAAGCTTGCTTGAGTGTGCTGAATCGTTTACAAAGCAAGAGCTGAAGTAAACATGCTATTACGCCGTTTTTGAATACAATATGAGCAGCTGTAGCAGTTTAAAAGGAGGAGAATCATTGGCATGATGGAAACCGGGTTGTCTGCTGGGTGAGTAGCTAGTCAATTAGGCTACTCTGATTGTGTTTTGAAGAGGCGTTGGGACCCAGTGGATCCGAGAGATGTCATTTACACGAACACCAGGCTCAGGACGCCCTCGACAGACCAGTCGTCGAGAAGACTGCTACATTGTAAGAAATGCACGCGTACAGTCAACTGCCTCATCAGCCGCCCTCCAGGCACAGGTAGCACCTTTACTAGGGGTTCCTGTGTCTTCTCGAACCGTATGAAAGCACCTGGTGGAAGGATATTTGGGATCGCGGCGCCCATTACGTGTGCTACCCTTGACGCCCACCCATCGACGCCTCTGTTTGGAGTGGTGCCATGCAGCGAGAAAACTGGACTGCAGCGGAAGGTCGTCTTTAGAGACGAATCCAGATTCAATCTCAGCAGTGATGACAATGGTGTTCGTGTGTGGAGACCACGTGGAGAACGCCTCAATCCTGCCTTTGCTTTACATCGACACACCGCTCCTACAGCTGGTGTGATGGTATGGGGTGCTATTGCTTACAATACACTGGCACGCCTAGTATTCATCCGTGGCACCATCACAGCCCTGACATCCTGCAACCACATGTGTTGCCCCTCATGCAACAGCTGCTCCGGGCCCTTTTTCAACAAGACAATGCTCGGCCTCACACGGAAAGGGTGTCACAAGACTGTCTCCGCATTGTTACTACCCTTCCTTAGCTTACCCGATCCCCAGATTTGTCTTCAATTGAACATAACTGGGATCATTTGGGATGGTGAGTTGGCCATCCCACCAGTTTAAACAAACGAAAGGCATGGTTACAGCAAATATGGATCGAAATGTCTTAAGACATCATTCAGAACTTGTATGCCTCAATGCTTGATCGTATCGCATCGTGCATTCGCGCTAGAGGGTATTAAATCCTCCGTTCCTTTGCCTTTTTCTCTGAAAAATAAATGATCATTTTTTTCTTTGATTTTCTAATCATTTACTTACATCAAAGTAGTCATTACCTTTGTAAAATTCCTTTTTGGTGCGCTAATATTTTAGTTAATGAGTATGTATATCTCGTCTTCCGAAATTTCCTTCTTGGTAGCTTCACTTCTTATAATATAGAGTGTATAAGCCATTAGAGCTATAGAACTACTTTGATTAAAGAATAATGCAAAAATTAAAGTCAGTAAAATAAATAATGATTTTATAACAAATAATGTACTGTTGAGTAGAGAAATTTGATGAAGTAATGCAACTATTGAAAGTACCGAGAGAGAGAGAGAGAGAGAGAAATTTGATTTGATTTCAACTTACATCGTATTGTGAAGCAATGTCAGTGGCGTAACATACACCCCCGCAACTCCCGCATTGTGGTGGGGGGGCAAAAACTGACTGATATCATGTACGTATTTGGGCTTGCGGCTCAATATCTGATTTTGTAGGGGGGCCCTAGTCTTATTCGTTACGCCACTGAGCAATATGATGGCTATTGGTGACGAATCTCGTAATTTTGAGCCATGGTCAAATCACGAGGACGACACCTAATCTGTCACCTCCTCTCTAAATTTCCACATCAATGTATTAGTAGAGAGAGAAGAGAGAGAGAAAACTGTAAATATTATTCCATCAACTCTCAAAGTCGATAATTACTTCACTGCAGGTAAATACAACTTCTGTGTGAAGAGAAAAAAGTATAATTTTTGAATTTATGGTTTTCTTTAATTAATAAAAATAAATTACTATATATAGAAATTTCCATGGCGCCAGATGAATACGTTCTGTAAAATATGACCAAACATGAATTTAAAATTTTTTTGTTTGATATTTTTTATAACTGCAGAGTCTACTGATTTTGTAAGGGACCGTCCCGTAAGCAAATCAATCAATGACATGCAATCAGTCGTATTCTGCACAAAACTCTCTTATATGAATCTTGTCGCATACAAGAAGAAAATACGAGCAATAAATAAATAAATAAATAAATTTAAAGCTTATAGCGGAGGGTTCGTGTATCTTTATTTGTTACGAAAGGAACCTTCGAGCGGAAAATATATATTCAAAATTTCTTCTTGTTATTTGCGTTTTCTCATCCAAAAAGAACAGCAATTTTTATTCTGTTTGTCATCTGCCCCTTCTTGCCATCCCCGGGCTAAAGACGCGTTCCATAAAGAAACAGTCTCAGAGTATTCTTTTTCGTTTTGAAGAAGCAAATGAAATTACTTATAGAAATCGAACGAGGAAAGGCAAAGAGAGTGAAAGAGAGAGAGAGAGAGATGTTGTCGGAAAAACCCTCGCGCGAAATTTAATTTCGTTTCAGCCGTCAAGAAAACGAAACTGCGACGTCTCTTAAATTTCAAAACTATCTTCGATTCTTGTATGAAGAGGGGAAAGGGGGAGAGAGATTCAGCCATCCCTTGTTGAAAGAACTTTAGCTCGCGGAGGAGGGGAGGGGATTTAGGAAAACTTTCTTATCCGTGAATTCAAACAGGAACGCGAGAAAGCTGAAAGAGCTATGCTAATAAAAAATAGAGGTAATTGGGAAAGGAATAAGGTTACCAAAAGGAAGCTCTGGAAAATCTAAGAATTAAAAACTGTTTAAGAACGAAGCGTCGATCGAAAATTTAAATACTAATCTCTTACGACTCTTGAGGGATATTGTATTGCTTCGTGATTTAAATTCTAATAGAGAATGTACAGGCGAGAAAATTTAAAATGACAAAATATATATATCCCTAAGTCAAAAAATTAAAAAGTTTATTTTTTGTACAGGAAAAAAAAGAAGCATTAAAATAAAAGACATTTCAATTTTAAAATATTATAAAAATTTTGTTCTTAAATATCTATAGCGTTTACTGAGGAGGAGAGACATAATAGATTTATTTATAAAATTACTTATATCAGCTTGTATATAGTTGTAATGTTTTCAATTTCCTATATTTCTCTACCAATACAGATGAATCGTTGACTATGCTTCAAAATTTTAAAATACTGTCGAGTCATCACGTGATCGCGACCTTCGAGGTTATTCTACGTCCCATTCTCTCCATTCATGCTAAAGTCGGGACTTTGTGGCCAGTAATTCTCGCATTGATCTAGATCAGGGGTGGCCAACCCAAATGATCTCGGGGGCCACTTCGGAAGAACTTTACAATCCCGCCAGCTGGATATAAAAATATATATCTTTATATATTAGATTTGGATCCATTACAAACATTTGTTGGAGTAAAAATTTGAAACAGACTGATATATTATTATTGTTTTCATTGTATTTCATGTATACAAACATACATAGTATAATAATATTAATAATGCAATGATCAAAGAATGTTTAATTTATTTCATTAGTGAGATATATGTTTCTCAACTCTCACTTAGTTTTTGCAAGTCAATCTCAATGCATGTGTATTTGCGTATCGTAATTGATGTTGCAGATTTTCGTACGTTAAGTTTGAGCACGATTTATGTTTGATAAATTTAAATCTAGAAAAAAAAGATTAGCAGTAACAGAAGCAACGTGATAAAATAATAACAGTAATGGGATTATTTATGGGATTTATTATTTTTTACAAAAAAAAAGAATAAATAAATAAAAACTCTTTAAACAAAAAAATATTGTAGAATATAGTCGAATTTTGCAAAGTTGTAAAGAATCTCGTGGGCCGCAAAATTATTCAAGGTGGGCCGCGGGTTGGTTTGATGTTGACGTCAATACAAAACCAAATTAGGATGTAGAGCATCAACACTGAAGACCCACAGTGTAGAGGAACCGATGCACTTAAAATATGTCGAGGCAAAAAGTCCTCACATTGACGTCGTGTGGAAGTTTGGAGAGTGTGACACTAATTCTTTGAAATAAGATTTAAAATTACGAGGTCCGTCGCCTTAAGGTATCCGACTACGTTCTGATCCGTGATTTTGCAAAGCGCATAAAGGGATAATTTTCATGATATTTAGTGTCACTTAGATTAGAATATATGCATAAAATTGTTTTAAGGGCATTTTGACAAAAAAAATTTATTTAAATACAATATTTTGGCAAAAAAATAACTTAGAATAATATTTTTTCCAAATGTTCTTTTGTGAAAAATGGTTCTATTATAATAATATTTTGCCTGTGTAAAGCTCTGACCTCTCTATAGAGGCTCAACTAGAATTTTTGAAATATATAACTTAGAAGTGGGTTTATTCAAATTTTTCGACAATAGAGGGCATCAATTTTAAGAAAAAAACGCCAATAATTATTTCAATGGGTGGTAACTCTGAAAATAATGTGAATTTTTCAAACATTCTAGTTGAGCCTGTGTAGAAAGGTCTGAACTATATGCAGGCAAAATATTATTATAATAGAACGATTTTTCACAAAAGGAGAACGTTTGGAAAAAAAGATTATTCAAAGTTAATTTTTTGCCAAAATATTGTATTTAAATAATTTTTTTTTCTGAAAATGTCCTTAAAACAATTTTATGCATGTATTCTAATCTGAGTGACACTAAATATCATGAAAATTATGCGCTTTTTTAAAATCACGGTTCCGAACGTACCTAAAACGTGAGGGATTGATATTCACGTCGCACTATTAATGTACTCGAGGGCTTTTGACGATGGACCTCGCAATTTTGAACCATGGTCTAGATAGGAGGATGACACCTGAGCTTCTTCTAACTTCCACACCACATCAACGGGAGGACGTTTGAGCCTCGACCGATTTAACGTGCATTGCTCCCTACACAATGGGTCTTCAGCGATACTAGGCCCGAACTCACGACATGCTGTCCACGTGTCCGTTATCTTGACCACTAAGCTACCGCGGCCGCGACGTAAATAAAAACTCAAATATAAGATCAAACCTCGACAGATTTAACATGCACCAGTCCTTCTACGCATTATATTTTCTAGGCAGATAATAATTGTCTAACTTTTATTCAATGCTTGCAATGAATTAAACGCGTTCTAAGAACTAAGTCGACAGTGCATTGAATCGATTGAAATTGAACTAAATCGTGCATCTGTCTACGGCTGACGGATTTCAACCCATTAGCTTCAACCAATATTATAAGCAACTATTTATACAACAAATTCCTAAGCACCGTCGGAACTGCTCTCCTCGTGGATTGCATAATAGGCAACAATTAAATCCCAAGCATCGACCCATCCATATATGTTAATACTCGGTGACGCACTTCCTCCCATGTGCTGTCTGTAAATCCCGGAGCGCCTGTCAACCAATGGGATACCTTAATCCTGGGTGCAAATCCTCCTAAACTGGGAATTAGTTACTTTGCGTGTGGGGCGTTACTTAATGGCAGTTGGGAGAAGTCATTAACAATAAATAGTGTCTTAGAGCCGCATTCGGGGGGACGTCTCTGTCGGGGAGAGGTTGGAAATCGTCTGATTTCGGTGAAATAGAGAGACTGAGGAGTTAGTTAACTCGCTCACGTGAAGCTTAGTTAGTTAATAAATATTTCGGTGCATAGAATATGACTATGAATAAAACGTGCTGATGATATGGGGTCTAAGGTATGGTTGCTGGAATGTCATTCCCTCCGTAAAGTACGCAAGTGGAATCGCACATGATGGTTTAAAATGTCTTTAAATCTATCAACACATGGGTAGATATAACTAACTGTTATAAGGAAGCAAGAATATACATTTATAAACTATTATAAATTTAAGTAGAATAGTAACTTATGTAAATATAAGAACAAAATGAAAATATATTTGAGGATTTGTTAAAGCGTAGTTTTCATGTTGTTATTAATTTTGCAAACATTAAACAAAATAGGGATGCCAAGCGATTTTTTATTGATTTCGCACAACAAAATGCTTAGTTTCGAACTTTTACCGCGCAATTTATTCTATCTACTTTTCCCTCCCCTTTTAAAAATGTTTGTTACCAATAGTAAATAATTCACTTGAGGAATTTATGTATGTAAAAATGTAGAAAGTGTTTAAAGACAGCAATACAAATTTTAATACAGTAGAACCTGCTTTTGTGCGGTCTTTTTTTATGCGATTGTATTTTTGTGCTATTTATTTTATGCGATTGTATTTTTGTGCGATTTATTTTATGCGATTGTATTTTTGTGCGATTTATTTTATGCGATTTTTTATGTGCGATATTTTTTATGCGGTGTATGAATTTCAGTGGCTTTGGCGCTACTGTGATGTTTTCTATCTAAAGGGTGTTTTTTTAGAGGTATAGAACTTTAAATTGCAATAAAACAACGATGTATTATTCGATTGACATGAATTTTTTTTAATTCGAAAGATAATCTTGTGGCATTACATTTTAAATATGATCAAGCAAGGCGTACATTCGTCGAATGGGCCCAAAACGAGATTGCCGTTGTTCCCGATTTTCATAAGCGAATTTTGTTTAGCGATGAAGCGCACTTCTGGTTGAATGGCTACGTCAACAAACAAAACTGCCGCATTTGGAGTGAAGCTAATCCACAAGTGTATGTCGAAACACCGTTACATCCAGAAAAACTGACTGTTTGGTGCGCTTTATGGGCTGGTGGAATCATTGGTCCGTACTTCTTCAAAAACGATGAAGGCCACAACGTTACAGTCAGTGGTGATCGGTATAGAGCCATGATTACTAACTTTTTCATTCCTGAATTGAACAATCATGATGTCCAGGAGCTGTGGTTCCAACAAGACGGCGCAACATGTCACACAGCTCGTGCCACAATCGATTTATTGAAAGACACGTTTGGTGACCGCCTAATTTCACGTTTTGGACCTGTGAATTGGCCTCCAAGATCTTGTGATTTAACACCGCTTAGACTATTTTCTGTGGGGCTATGTAAAGTCATTGGTCTATGTGGATAAGCCACAAACGCTTGACCATTTGGAAGACAACATTCGAAGTGTTATTGCCGATATATACGGCCACAAATGTTGGAAAAAGTCATCGAAAATTGGACGTCCAGATTGGACTACATCCGAGCCAGCCGTGGCAGCCCTATGCCAAAAATCATATTTAAAATGTAATGCCACAAGATTATCTTTCGAATAAAAAAAATTCATGTCAATCGAATAATACATCATTGTTTTATTGCAATTTAAAGTTCTATACCTCTAAAAAAACACCCTTTATTTACCAGAGGCGTAATGGAGAATGTTAAGACTCCCTTCCCCCCTGAAAGTCAGGTTTCGCCTTTAATATTTTATAACTTAGGTAAATACGTATTTAGAGTTATTCAAGCCTTGAGCCCCTAGAGTCCTGTCCTCCCCCGTGATGCAGGGATGTACGTTACGCCACTGAAATGTAGACACTTCAAGACGCTCTGTTCATTTGTTATAAACAGTTTCCCGACAATGCGCATTCAGTTGCTTTCTCTCAACGCTCCAGCCACCCGCGCTTGATTGAAGACGAAACTTTCAATGAAGTGACATTATCAATAATTTGATAGAGTATGAAGATGAACAAGAAGAACCGGATTCTTTAAGAGCGGATAAAAATATGCAGGGGTACAAATTTCACACAAATTCGAAAAGCATTTTCTTAAAATAGGTACCGATTAAGAAAGGAGTATAAAATTCCAAAAAGAGCTTAAATCATGTATAGTTGGTTATCGTGACATTTACAAGCAACTGACCACCCAACCTTCGTCACCAAAACTCATCTCTTACTTTATGTTGCCAAAAAATAAATAAATTGAAAATGCACCTTCAAGTGATGAAGGCGATTTTGAACTTAATCATTACAGGGCTTTGGATTACGATGAGTAGGAATGAATTATATATGTGCGTTTTGAAAACTTATCTGTGTATACAATGAGAAACTATATGTTTTTAAAATGTTCCATGTGTAATAGTTAATTAATTTTTTTGTTACGGAAGTACACTTACAAAAATGTCATAAATAATTGGTATATTTTACAAATGCGACTTTTTTTATGCGGTCAATATCCATCGCATAAAAAACGTTTTTTGTGATATTTCCACGGATTAGTTTGTTTTATGTAAGAATTCATGAAATTTTTTTGTGTGTTTATTTTTATGCGGTCCTTATCTACCACACAAAAACAGGTTCAACTGTACACTATTGGCAAAAGAGAATTGCTGAATGGTTTATTTTTGAGTATTTTAATAATTAAATATTCTACTTTAACAGAGAGTCTCTTTATATTTCATTTTTAGAATGGTAAAACCATTTTTAAAATATTAATAATTCTTTTACATTGTAACAATGCATCAAAAAATAATTATCCGAATGACTGCTTTAAATGGAACTCCGTTGCATTACAAAGGGATGGAATATAAAGCAACGGATAATTCAGTGGTAAGGAACAACTACCTGCGATTCCGATGACTTATGTGGACTGTACCAATAACTCGCAGATGAATTCAAGAACAGTATGAGCAGATGTCACCATCTGAATGTGCAATTGTACTAAAGGAACTCCAATCTCAAGATTACTCGACATTTAGACGGGCGCGTTGTTACCATTTGATGGTTTGGGCAGAATGCATGATACACAGCGGTACTGAACCTGCGGCCCACCGAGCCTTTTTCAGTGGCCTGAAAAATTCACTTATTTGAGAAGAATATATTAAAAATTGGGTGTCAAGAAATCAATTACATCAATTTTGCTTTTTGTTGCGATGTTGTACGAGTGTGAACTGAAATTATTTTTCTATTTGTAGCGTTTACGGTTAGTGATGACAGACAGCAGTGGAGTAGGGACAGTTTTATGGGTGGAACTCATTTTTAACTATCTTTCATATCTTGTAAGCGAAAAATATCCGAAGAAAATAGATCGTTTCAAGACAATTGGGAGGTTGACTATTTTGTGGTGAAAAACAAACATGGTTCAGTAGTTGACACTTTTCCTCGAAGATCTCTTTCAAGATGTAATAAATAAGCTTTTGAAAATTTTTTGCTACAGCAAAAAAGTATTTTGACAGCGGTAACAAAGACATCTTATGAAGTTTGTTATGTTATTGGTATTCATATGAAACCGTTTACGGATGCAGAAATTGTGAAGGAGAGTTTTTTAAATATATCTAATTCTTTTTTAGTGACAAAAAGAAAAAAATAATAATGTAAAACTGGAGTTTTGACCAATTTTCTACATTTAACCCCCGCTCCCCTTTATCCTCATGATGCGGCCCACCGGCTCAGCAGAATAAAAGGTTAAGTTCCCCTGGTCCAGAAGGTAGCGGTCGACCGAGAGATATAACAAAACACGAGGGCAACGTCAGCCGAAGCTTACAGATCCTGATGCATGGTTATCAACGAAGCGACATGTCATCGGGATTTCAATGACCCTCCATAGGTGACTCAGCGAATGGAGGCTCATTCGTTGACTGCTCATCTTGGTTGTACACTGCCACGTGCATCTGCTGTGCATTCGACGTGGAATCACACTGATTGGGGTGAAACAGTTTTCAACAATGCATCCCATATTGAACTGAGCACTATAACCAGCGAAAACGTATCTGGGGACGTCCAGGACAACGGTGGAATATTCACTTGATTGCAGTCCTCCGCACAGCCGGATAACCAGGAGTAATGGCATTAGTGACGTTCTTTGTTGTTGTTGTTCATGCCACTTGTCTGACATAGTCAAATCGAGGCCCACGAAACTCATCGTGGCAATGGGCTAGATGTACGCCTGTCGTTGGACTTAAGCCTTGAGCACCATACAGGTGACTACGATTTAGCTCGGTGAAATTCCCAAAGGAATGATAGAACATTACGATAGATGGCGCCACCATCTATTTCCACAATTTAGGCATGGAACTGAAGTGGAGGAAAATTTTTTCCAGTTCCCTGCACTCGTGATTCAGCCCACAAGACTTTCAGACCCACTGATTTAACGAGCACGTACTCCGTGTGTATTCGGAGGGTATTTGGCGGTACAGGCATCGAACCCAGGCCTTCCGGTCTGATGTCCGATGCTCTAACCACTAGGCTACCCACGGACCGTGACGTTCTTTTAACGCTACAGCCGGACTTTCTTGATTATCATTGGTGACACCCTTACAAGATGGCGGTACGCCAATAGCCTTTCCTTTGACAAACACTTAAGCTTACATTCCAATAGCTTACCTTTGAAGAGAGGACATATTTTCCAGACGCTGATGGGCCCCTGTCTATTATACTGGCCGAGCACTAGTTCCATGTAAAAAAGTGGCAAGGCCCCAAACAGTAACATGAGGATGTAAGGAATGAGGAACACCCCTGTAACGAAAAAATATAAAACACATATAATTTTTTCTGCTTCGCCCAATAACTCGATGCAGTGAAGCAATTGAAATGAAAGGAGCGGTGAACAACTTTTATTAATAAAGCCTTTTTAAGTCTCAAAAAAGGCTTCTGTTAAACAGATTGAACGGTCATTTTAACACACCATCCCCGCGAGGGAGTTTGGGGTTTAACGGCACATCCCTGGCAAATAAAATACGTTGATTTCTTTTTCTTTAGATGTATTCCTCTTTTTCTTCCTGTAGTAATTAGAGTCTTGTTTCTCTCAATTCTATTACAATACAAATTAGAGATTTCTTTAAAATAATGGTCACAAAAGTGAAATTATAATACCGTGAAAAAATTTGCATTTTACGTGCAAAATAGAGGCAAAAAACGTATGCAAATGGGTAAATTTGCAAGATCACATTATACCCAGTTTTTAGTCCACTCCGAATATGCTATTAGCAACGAATTCTAATATTGGAATTATTGAAGGATAGCAGAATATTCATCGAAAATGTTAGGGAGATACATTTATTACCAATCATCGCTTATAGAACGAGACCATACCTTGGAGTTGGACAACCTCGGTTTGTCTTTAGGCAGAATTACCTCTCATCCTATATATATACACTGCTGGCCACAGTAAATGCAGCACCCTAAAAAAAGCATGCAAATAACAGGAAATTTACAACATTCATTAGCGGAGGTGAGATATGCAAATGATTAGAATTTCCGCGCAGACACATCACGCCCGCATGTGGCGCTACCTCAAAACGCTTTTAAGGATTGGAGATTTCGACGATTTCGGCAATTGTGTTTTTCTTGGGTTTTTTTTTAAAAAACGATCAGTTATGTCTCGTAGAAAACAGCGATCAGCTTTTGATCAAGTATCTGAGTTCGACAGAGGAAGGATAGTAGCCTACCGAGATTGCGGATTATCTTTCAGGGAAATCGGTAATAGTGCTGGACGAAACCATATAAATGTAATGCGGATATGGGACCGTTGGATGGAGGAGGGTACGACGGACAGACGTGGTCGATCGCATCCACCTCAGTGCACCACTTCACGTGAGGACAGGTAAATTGTGCGCATGGCAGTGACGGATCAATCAGTCGCATCATGAATTATAGCACAGCACATTGAGTCTGTAATGCATCATTCAGTGTCTGCACGTACCCTTCGACGCCATTTACAGCAGAGTGGTATGCCAGCAAGACGTTCTTTGCTTGGTCTACCCCTGACGCAGAACCACAGACGTCTCCTCCGCCAATGGTGCAATGAAAGAAGGATGTGGGTGGCAGAATGGAATGAAGTTGTCTTTGCTGACGAGTCACTCCTCTGTCTGCAACACCACGATGGTCGGATTCGAGTCTGGAGACACCGTGAAGAGAGGACGCTGAAAAGCAGGATTATGCACCGCCACTCTAGTCCTGCATCGTATATTATGGTATGGGTCGGTTTTGGATTTCACTCTCGCACTCCCCTAGTACACATTGCCGATACTTTAAACAGCCAGTGCTACATCTCCGAGGTGTTGGAGCCAGTTGTCCTACCTTACCTTCAGGGCTTGGCCATAGCCATATTTCAACAGTATAATGCACCACCACACTAGACACGCATTGTCCAAAGTTTTTCATCAATCACCAGATTGAATTGCTTCCCTGGCCGGCTCGCTCTCCGGATCTTTCACCGATAGAAAACATGTGGTCCATGGTTGCTCAACAATTGACCCAGATTACATTCCCAGCTGCCACGCCAGATCAACTTTGGCAACGTGTGGAAGCTGCTTGGTCTGCTGTACCCCAAGAATACATCCAAAGTCTCTTTGAATCAATGCCGATGCGTGTGTCAGCGGTGATCTCCAACAATGGCGGCTATTCTGGCTACTGATTCTGGCAGGAACCACACTTCACAGAAGTCTATAAATATAATCATTGATACTTGGTCAACATGTTATCTACAAAACAAATTTTGTTGTACTATCACTTGTCTTTCTTCGTGTTGCATTTACGGTGGCCAGCAGTGTATATATAGGATATAGGTAGAATTAGCGAAGTGTGCGACAAGATGGACGTAGGATTGATTTCACAATTGCAAAATATGGACAATGCTTAATCCGTAAACAAATCAATCATTGCATATTCATTCTGGAAAGATCACTATGATGTGCGAATTTGTGGCAAAGTTTATGACAGGTTTTTTTTTAAAAAAAGAAATCAGCATTGGGCGTTCCTGTTAACTATAGCATCAAAGCCTTTCTGGCCAGGCTATTCCAATATGTGAATGTCTGAGTTGCACAATTATTGTGTAAAATAGAATCCCTTGGAATATTTACAGATGAGTAAAGCGGTTACTAAACATCCCTTTTGGAAATGACAGAAATACCAGTCATTATTTTTCAACGGCTTGTTCAGTAAGATCACCGACCTAAACCCTTGAGGCTTCGTGGTTATCAGGAAAATGTTGCATACAACAAATATTGCATACAACAAATGTTGCGATTGCGAGCTTGACGGGACTGAAGTCCTGCATTATGCACAACATTCACAACATCGCCAATAATACAATCCAAATTTTTATGAAATTTGCTGTTCTGTGGTTTCAATTCGAGAGAATTGAATTACAAACTGAATAATTCTCCGCTTTTTGGCCTAAGAATACTTAAAAACCTATTCTTTTTGACACCCTTTTATAAGCTTCACTTGTATGTAACGGAATCTTGAACTCAAACTCTACGAAATATAAAAGGTCAGATTAATTCGAAATTTTGCTCGCTTGTCCAGGAACGATGGCATTACAATAATTTAATAATTTTGTTCCATTCTCCTGATCAGGATCATCAGGATTAACGATTTCCTCTTTTCAGATCCTATTCCGCATCTAGCAACTAATTTCAGATCCCACTTCCAGATTTAGCGACTGAAAGATTAAGTTACACAACTTAGTTGGACTATAAAAGAATGTTTTTTAGTTTTCTTAAACAATAATTTATTATTCTTTTATGAAACCAACTTGACGGGGTGGATAGGATTTGAATAAAAAATACAGTAGCAGCTGAATGACTAGCGAGTCTTTTTTAGATTCATTGAATTTCGCAATAAAAATTTTTTCGATCTGTACACTGACTTATTAAACCCATGGAATGGTGAAATTGAGTGTCCAATATGAGTACAGCACTATTTATTGACAAAAATTCAAACTATATATATATTTAGCCAGTACAATTCCAATGGGCCAACTTCATGTGAAGTCACGGGATATCTGCTATCCATTCATGTGACATTATTATCACATGATAAATACAATCACGTGTTTGAGCCAATCATTTCATGCGTTTCACTGCAGCGAATTTTTGCTTTTAGTAAAAGCCTTTTTTTAAAAAGAAGTTTTGTTAAGAATAAGAATGCCCATAGGTGAGCAATATGCACTTGATTTAAAATTACAAGCATAATATAAGGTTTCTTTTTTTTAATTTTGAAAAATTTTGTCATGTTTGTTAATTGAAATTGTTAAGAAATTTTACAAGAACAACCTGCACAAGTCAAATGTCAGTTTTGAACTCAATGGAAAACACACGCGATGGCATTAAGTGTCACGAGTTGAGCCCATTGCTTCGCGTGTGTTCAGGTGAAATGAGTGGTCATTCAGATGAGTCATTTCTTTTACAATTTTTTAAAAGTGGGAATTTAATTACTTTAACGTTTGAGGAATAGTATACAAGTAAAAATTTATATATATATATATATATATATATATATATATATATATATATATATATATATATATATATATATAAAGAAATTGTACATTTAATAACAAATTATGTTAAAGAGGTTCTTTTATTTTATTTAGGTCTTTGGTTTTTCAGCATCAGATTTTCTTGGAGAAATTCAAATTTCAACATTTAACGATTTAAATTTCTAGCTACAGAATAAAGTTTTACTTTAAACACAAAACTGAAGGTGGTAGTAAATCGACCGCCATTTTTTATCAATAAATTTTCAAATGAAAACAGTATGTTCAACTTTCTCAGTGATTTTATTGTATTTGTTATTCTATAAAAGAAGAAGGGTATTCATGACATTCAATATTGACGAGATTTTTTGGAAGTTTAATATTCCTTAAAGTTCATGCTGGTCAAGTCAATCCCTTTTGAGAAACGTTTCATAAGACTTTCAAGACCTTTCAAAAAACTGTCCTCCCAAAACTTTAAATTGCTGATTATATTAGTTTATGGCTTTCGGCATACTTCAAAGTATTTCCGGTTTTGAGAATTAAGAACAATTGAAAGGTCTTAGTTCAACAAAATGAGCATCGATATATATGATCCATTTGTCTTTTCTTCTTCAATTAAATTTAATTATTTTTCTTAATTAAACGAGTCAAGTTGATAGCGAATATGTTTTACCGTGTGATTTAAGAGTTAAGTTCTCCGTACAATTCACCTTTTAAATAACTATTGGAAGTCAAGGGATTTTAAAGGAAAATTTAACAGCTTTTTTAATTAATCGAATAATTTATTGAGAAGGGAACGGTATCGATGTATATGTATCGATGAAGTGATATAGTATATCGATAGACTAGTTTTTTAGTGCTGTACGTGGCTGTAAAAGTGTCTGGGACTTTGAGAATGTTTCGACTGGAGGGGAATTTTTTAATTTTAGGGCTATAAAATCAGCATCATGTTTTTAAGCGTTCTCTTACGTTCATCATTCTCTCTTTGAAACTAGTTCTCTCCCAACAGAAAAAAGTAGCTGAATTATTTCGTCAACTTCAGAAAATAAAAACCCATCTTCTACTAAAGTATTATAATGAGAAAATAATGTTTAGGAATAAAGAAAAGTTCTCAAATGTAGACAATTTTTATAATTCTAGTATTTAAGTATTAGATGCTAAAATTTTATAAATTGTCTGATTTGATTCAGCAAAGACTGCGCAAGTTGTTAACAAAATTATGATTCCATAAAAATTGATGACATGTTTTAAAAAAAGAGCGTTCAATTTTGAATCAGATAATTCAAAACCATAGAGTTGGTTGTGATTCAAGAGTACTGAAAGAGTGCCACAGATACTATTCAAAAGATTCAGAAGGCATTTTTTAAGACGCTGCCAAAGACTCATATTTCGTGTTGCATTATTTTTGAAATGGTTGATTTTGTGATGTTTGTGCTGGGACATCGACTTCAAGTGAGAGAATTTTTTTTCTTTAATGGAAAACATTTGAGATCTGCAGAAAGAGGAAGACTTTTAGTATCTACTATTAAACATCAGTTGAATTATAAGATTTATTCAGAGCTTTCTTGTGAATTTTATGATATAATCAAAATAAATGAACCATTTCTGAAAGTATCATGTCTAATGAAAAATATAGCTGAATAAATAAAGTTTGGATTTTTAAAATTCTGAATGTAGTTTCAAAAAATATGTCCTGGATTAGAGCCCCCAAAATATGGGAAGACTTAGTACGAAAGTAAATTTCAACGTCACAGTGTTCAGCTACGCAAAGGCTTTTGGCGAAGGATTATGGTCAGGTGTCGAGGACGACCCCTGAGCTGGAACCTCCTTCTCCTAACTATCACACTAAGCCAACGTTTGAGTTCTCGACAGATTTAAAGAGCATTTCTCTCCTACACAGCGCGTCTTCAGCGGCACAAGGCTTCAACTCATGGCATG
Source organism: Trichonephila clavipes (assembly GCA_019973935.1). Taxonomy (NCBI): domain Eukaryota; kingdom Metazoa; phylum Arthropoda; class Arachnida; order Araneae; family Nephilidae; genus Trichonephila; species Trichonephila clavipes. Next base: position 346,040 of record BMAU01017569.1, on the reverse strand, counting down.
CCTGCCATGTGTCCGTTACCTTGACCACTGGGCTACCGCGGCCCCAAGCCTACATATAGAAATATACTTATGTATTTTCCCGCGTATATTATTGCGGATTCGAATGGGGTAAAGAAGCTGACGACTCCAACGGATCGAATAATAATAAATTTATCAATCGACAAGGACGAACCAATGACTATACGAAAGCAAATCGTTGAACAAAGAAATATTAAAAAAGATTATTTGCAGCAATGACAAAAGCGCATTTCAGAAATGGCTCTCTAGATCAGTTCCACTAGCAGAAATTTAGGCAGATAAAGACTCTTTTATCTTAGACAACTCACAAGCACATTCTGAACTCGATTGACTGACTTCTAAGTTCAATCGACCTTTATATAGCCTCATGGAAACTTACAGAGGTGAGACTTCTCGAAGGTTCCTAGGCAAAATAATTTGCTCCCAAATATTTTACTAAAAGCGATAAAATCGCTAATCTAGTGTAGCCATGTTTCTATCTTCTAGGGTTGCCATAATCTTATTCAAGTCAATGCTGGGGAATAATACTTTCCCTATAAAATGCTTTTTTTTTACAAACAGTATCATTGCAAGGAAAAACATACCTGGGGTATTTCAGTTTCAATTCATTCTAAAAATAATGTTTGGATTGGAATGGAATTATGAATATAAATGTTCTCCAATTTAAAGAAAAAAAATCACACTGAAAGTTTTTTTTTTAGTTATTAACTATATCAGTCAAGTTAACTGATAAACCCATCAACGATATCTAATTGAGCTCTCTTTGAATTCTTAACAATGACGCCAAATTTGTCCGGCTGCAATGAAAGTTGCAAATAATTGTTAAGGGATTTGCTCTTAAAGTGTGTGCAGTAGTCAATGGAGAGAAATCTCACCTCCTCCGTTTCTGTAGCAGAGATACGGGAATCTCCACACGTTGGCGAGGTCCACAGCGAACCCAATGATGGAGAGTAAGAAATCTGCCTTCTTGCCCCAAGTGGGTCGATCGTCTTTTGGGATTGCCTCCTCCCCCGAAGGGTCCCCCTGGAGGGTGGTACAGGGAACCCCATCGCTGAGTGGCTCCTTTTCCGTCGTGGCGGTCAACTGCCCTGGGAAAAATACTCTGCATATTACAACAGGAATAGAAAACACATAATTTAATACTATAAGGATTGAAAACCTCTTTCAGAGATGTTTCATCGAAACCTAGGAGGGCGTGTGCGAGGGGAAAGACAAAATTGACTGAAAGAAAACAATTCTGTCACAATGACAAATAAAATACATATTGACCAGGATTTAACAAATTTAGAGTCAGTACTGCGATTTATAACAATACCAAGTTAAGAACAACATTAATAATTACCCATGGGCTTGTCATACACACAAATTAACACTTATCTTGATCCTTTGTATGTTTTATAATGAATGCCTTAACTGCCGATTAAAAGTGGCGCAATTTGAAAAGCGCTTGACCCTCAATCCAGTATTGCAATCATTCCAAGACTCTAGGATAAATTTATTTAAGGAACTGGAGCGGGAACCGAAAACACTTCACCATCATATACTGCCTGTTTTTGGATAAAAATCGGCGTAATCATTATAAAGGTTATTGTTATGAGCTTTGACCCAGTAAAGATTGTAGTAGCTTCTGAACTGAAACAATTTGAATTGAATGGAATGGAGATAACTGAATTTATTTGTAAGATTATTAAGAAAGAGAATGGAGGAGAGACTGTCAGTATAAATATGAATTTTAGTATTATGATCAATTGCCCAAGAGACAGAGAGACCGATGGCAAAGAACTCTGCCTGAAAGACCGAGTTAAAATCCTGAATTTTAAAGAGATATGTTTTAAAGGGAGAGTCCCGATAAAAAATACACACGGCGATACCAACATTGGAATCGATTTTGGATCCGTCAGTATACACTTTCCACTCAAATGGGCCCTCGAAAGTTTTAATGGGAAAGGATCTGATGAAGAGAAATAAAAGAGTCCAACTTCGTAGCAGGGATAAGACCTGGAAGGAGATCGTTCCTGTTGTTCCAAAGTTGGAATTTAAAGTAGAGAGAGCGAATAACAATATGAATAGGGAGAATGTCTGATAGGATATTAAGAGCGTCAGTAGGGGAGGTTTTATAGGCTTGAGTGATTTTTAATAATTATATCCTCTGAATAGATTTAAGATTTTGGACCTGGATAGAGGTCAGGGATCCACCCCACACTTCTGCTCCGTAGGAGATGATTGGTTGAACAACCGAAGTATACAAAAGTTTCATTAGAGAAATATGCTGGGGATTGAAATTTTTGGAAACACGATAAAAGTTGGAAGAAATCCAGAGAATCTTATCTTTGATAGAATTTATATGGGAAATCCAAGATAAGTGATTGTCAATGTTGACACGCAAGTATTTGTATGACTTAGAGATATGAATAGAATTGGAACCAATTTTAAAAATGGGATTCCTCCTGAAGGTCGTGCTCCCTCGAAAACCACGGCATTGAAGAAAGGGGCATCTGAAAACAACTGAAACGGTTTTAGCAGTTGCTATTGACAAATTGAGCTCGGAAAGCTTAGAATTTACTAGACTAAAGATTTTATTAGAGTATTATCCTCAAGTTCCCTGCGTGAAAGGCCAAAAGAGACAACTACGAGATCGACCGCAAAGGCTTGGAGAAGAAACAGTTCAGAGTTAAGAGAAATGATAGGATTAAATTAAATATTCCAAAGAGTAGGTGAAAGAACGGACCCTTGTGGGCAGCCTTTAAAAATTTGTTTTTTAATGGTAAAAGTATTATCAGTCTAGATAATTACCCTGTTAGCGAGGTAAGAGTGAATGAATTTCTGAAAGTGAAGAGGAATACGGTATGAATGAAAAATATGGAAGAGAGTCGACCCATCAACGTTGTCAAAAGCAGATTTGATATCAATTAACGTGGAAGCAGTATGTTTATTCTCCCTGGTATTTTTAATGTGATGCACACTAATTTGTCCACGGCCTCAATGCAGCTGTGGTTTTTCCTAAAAAGCCGAACTGAGATCTATGGAGAATATTATTCTTAGAAATCCAACGGAGAAACCTATTAAGAAAAATTCTTTCTAAAATTTTGCCAAGGGTGGATAGCAAACAAATGGGTCGATAGGAGAGAGTAGACGATGAGTAAAAATTTAATTTTAGTGTTCTTAAAAATGGAAGGGAAGTGATTAAATTGGATGCAGAGGTTAAAGGATCGAAAAAGTAAGTTGGGGAAGGAGTTATAAAGAGCTTTCCAAATAGCGTAGTCAATGAGATCAATACCCGGGCTTTACCACCACGAAGCTTCCGGAAGACGACTTCACTGGGGCTCAAGCATGAAGGAGAAGAGCAATCATTGAGGACAAGAGGAATAGGAGAATCAAGAAGAAGGCTAATCTTACTATGGAACAAAGAGGCAGGATCGCCAGTCGAAATCTGACGAGTTGGGTTGGTTTAAAAGTAAATTATTAGAATTCGTAGAACAGAAATACTCCCAAGCTTTATTCTTGGTGTCAATTATTTTATTGTTGGCCCTTTGTATCGTCAACCGGCGGGTCGTGCGTAGTGAGAGACTCCGCTTGTGTGCTGATGACGCTGGATTCCTGACGATTTTCAAATTTAAATTAAACGATTCGAATCTTCTACAAATTATTTATAATAGAATGGGGCTTCAGAAAAGTATCAAATGTTTAAAATATAAGCATAGTTTTAAAAGTCATAATCATATGAAAATTATATAATAAATATTAAGTATTTTTTGCTTTGCGCACGCTATTTTGTAAAATATTAGCTTCTGATGCATGAAACTTTATAGAATTATACAATGCAGCATACTCTTTAAACCCTACCTAATTTTAGTGTTATATATCTTTTGTATTTCAAAACATTTGTAAAGTATTGCAATTTTTTAAATATTTTTTAAAAATGTATTTTTTTATTTATTAAAACATATGTAAGTTATTATTCTATTTATGTAAAAGTAGCTACAAAGTGTTAAGTTTACATTTGTCTTTATAAATCAACTTATAGCTAGTAATAAATCTACTATTTTAGAAAATAGCATGCACGACGTAAAAATCTTAATAAATATTTCTTATAGAAAAGTTTCTTATATTCATATGCTTATAATTTTTAAAATTATGATTATATTTTAAACATTTTATACTTTTCTGAAGCCCTATTCCATTATAAATAATGTGTAAAAGATTGGAATTATTTAATTTGAATTTAATGAAACTATACCTGTTTGAAAATAGTTTATATTTTCAGACCTCTGGAGAAATTTAACACCCCTGAGACCCCTTAAGGAATTGTTCCACCATTTGAAAGAAGGGGTATTTAAAACCCGGCGCTTTATAAGAGTTGAGAAGGCAGAGGCATTTGTAGTATTAATTAATAGACTAGCGAAATAATCAAGTAGTTCAATTGAGGAGATGTTAGTCAAGAAGGAATTAAGAAGGTTATAGTTCTTGCGAAAATTATAGATAAATTTATTAATGCCATATTTGGTTTTAAAGACAAAGTCAGAAAAGGTTAGATCACACCGGAGATGAACACTGATAAAACTATGGTCGTTAAGGGATTCGGTGGAAAGAATTTCCCAATTCTCAACAAAGGAAATCAGGTCGCAAGATGTGAGGGTGAGATCAGGGTTCCCAACCATGGACCTAGGGCCGTTAAAGGTTGGTCCCAGTCCTGGAATATTGCAAAGATGCAAATTGTTGGAGAGTAATAAATCAGTCAAGGTATCCTCCCTCCTGTCATCAGTGTTCTTATACCCCCAAACAACTGACCTTGCATTCAAGTCCCTGGCTAACAAACAATTCTTATTAATTCCTTTATAGAGGTTAAATTGATTAATAGCCTCGGAGAAATCATCATGAGGGGGAAAGTAAACGTTAATAACAGTAAGAAGAACTTGGTTTAATTTAATGTTGACGGACACAGTGTGATCTGTTTTCATGCGAAAGTTGCAAATGATATTCCAAATATAACAAACAATTGCTCAATTGAGAGAATTTGAAAAGAATTGAGAGGAACTAAGTGGGGAATTTAAGGGAAGATTAAAGTTCGGGTAAGGATCCTGGAGGAGAAGTAAATCGAAACCCATCTCCACTGCAACCGAGTGAGCTTGAAGGTTGGCAGACCGGGAGTGATTCGCATTTAGTTGTAAAATTCTAAGAAGATCTGCCAGAATTAAAGGAGTGGTTATAACTGAAATGGATAAGCAAGAATTGAAAGCATAAAATAATTAAGGATAGAGATAGTAGTATATGCAAAATGAAAATAAAAGTAATAAAATGAATTAAAATATCAATACAAATACAATACGAATATAATATTATAAAAATCAATAAAAATACAATACTAATATAAATACTTAAAAATGAAATACAATACACGAAATGCAATGAAAGATACATAAAAATAAAGTACGTGAGTAATAATAACTAAGATAAAAAAAATTATTGGCCAAAATCTGCCTTGCAAAAAATTTTGAATAAGGAAACGAATCGAAAACAAATAAAATCGAATAATAAAAACTAATTAGGTAAATATAATGGCATGCAAAAAAATGTGCCTTGATTACATAAAAATAAGAGGTGAATCAGAACAATTTAAGAACATATATAAACATAATATATCAAAATAATAATAAAAAAATATATGTACATAAAGTTGAGAAGGTACTTCAAAAATAAATATTAAATATAAATATTAAAGCACAAGGTACACACATAACATACAGAAATGAAGGGAAAAAATTAAGGATAAAATGCAGCTCAACAAATAAACATGAAATGAAGTTAAACAAGTAATTTCAATATGCTGATAAATAAATGGAATAATTAATTATAAAAATGATAAAACAGGTTGCGAAAGTGAAGAAGTCAGAAAGTAAGTTAAAGAAATCAACGTCCGTAATCAGTATGATCCATTGTACGTTTTTTAAATTGGATTAATACTGGGCAGTTTTTATCACGGCATCCGTGATTTTCTGAAAAACCTGATCTAAGCCTGACATTATTTGTACAGTTTATGCATCGAGGTTCGCAGGAGGTTCGATCATGGTCGTCCGTGGAGCTACAACTGAAGCAAGCTTGAGTATTGGAGCAATGATTCCTTGTGTGGCCCAAAGTACCACAAGTAGAGCATTGCATGACAGATATAAATGTTTCGATTCTAGCTCTCTCAAAATTTAGATACAGATAACCGTGATCTTTGATAACGGGGTAGAGATCAGGAATTACAGATATGGCCCAATTATTGGAAGATTTCGATTTTATAGAGAAATTGACCTCAAAGCCACCATCCTTGAATATATCATTTTTTAGAAGTAATGCTTTGGTAATGGAGTCTTTGTTGTATGATGAATCCACACCAAATAATATAAACTGTGGCTTACGTCGGACTGGCTTGGATATTGAGAAACTTGCAAAGTCAGCATTATTGGAGAGTTCTTGGCTTAGTTTACTTACATCCTCGTCAGTGGTCAAACAGATTGCAATTCCACCATTATTGATATTTTTAATTCTGGTTATTCTACAGGATAGATTTTTGCTCAGCAGAAAGGAAGTTATTTTGTTACGGGTGGTGGAAGAACCGGCATTAGGTTCCAAGAGGTCTGACCAGAAGGACCTTTTCACTCGGAAGCGGAGGAATGGTAAAGGAGGAAACAGCTGCGGATGAAGAAGTGACCTGTGCGTAGCAAGGCTTGGCGATGATGGCTGGAAGGGAGGCGAGAGCATCAGTGTTATGCTCCTTGGAGGATTTAAGATCGCTTACACAGGAAACGGTTGATACAATGTGTGAAGCCAGGCTAGAAATGACCGAGTCGAAACAGCGCTGAGATTCCTGTAATTTTCCTTCGGATATAGAGCCACTTGCTTTTCCAAATCTCGGATGTGTTGATAGGCGTCATCCAAGGCCTCATGAGTGGAAGCGTTAGGACGGTCTTCAGTTGAAGGGCCAAAAGGGGAGACGCTCGAAGATGAAAGCTTCTTGACTACGAGGCCACTAAAGGTATGGATGATGGGAATGAGGAATTCCATAAGCATAGGAGAGGAACCCTTCAGACGTTTTGCGTCGGCTGTCTGGAGGAAATTTTCAAAAGCTGAAAGAGTAGCCTCCATTTTAAGGTATTCATCAGTTTCTGCAGCTCCCGGGAAGGAATAATGCCTTCATCCTTGTCGTTACTTTCTTTGTTTTTCTTAATCTTGGAGCCCATGTCTTTTTCAAAAGTATCTTTAGACATCATGGAAATTATGGGCGTTATAAATAAAACGAAAAACGATGGAAATTATTAAAACGTAAATTGAACATGATAGTTATATGTACAAGCGGAAAAACAAACCACCAAAAGAAGAAAAAAATACCAAAATACTTGTTGAAGGAGAAAGAGCCTACTCGCCGGTTGATGAACGGCGAAGAGGGAAGCAAATGCTGCGGCAAGGAGAAAAACTGAATTTCCGGTGCCGAAAAGTTCGACAAACACGACCTCTCTGGGTAAAGGTAGAACCGGAACTCAACGAGAGAAGGTAGTCTGCACATTTTGGAAACGATTTTGATACAGTTAGTTTTTATCAATAACTTAACTCAATGGCGCGACAGCCAAGGCCTACCGTGGCCAACTCAGTACACGCGACCATGGGCCCTGAGGTGCAGGAGCAGATGTTCCGATCAGGTAGTCAGTCTGACTTGAAACCCCCAGTGTTAAGCTCCCAAGCAAGCTTAGTACACATTTTATTGACCCACTGAAGAGATGAAAGGCTGAGTCAACCTTTTCCAGCCCTGGGTTGGTACCTCGGACCTGTGGTGTGGAAGCGCGATGCACTAACCATTCAGCCACTGGGCTTCATTTTTATCAATAAATACCGTATTTTATGTGAAAATTTGCTTGTGTCAGATAGCCATGATTGTTGACAATAACTTTTGCTTGAATTTTTCAGGAAAGTAAGCTTTTTCTTAGAAAAGCTCTGTCCATTCCTCTTGAACCGTTTTCCAAAGGTCGGTCAGCGTTCTTTTCCCAAAGTTAGTTTTAATAAATCGAAAGCCATTAAAGAAGGGATTTTACACATCGTCAGCCTAATTATCAGACTGCGTAACTCCACCGATGTAACTGATTTGATATAGGAGTGAAAAGCGCCAAGCGCTTTTTGACGCGATTAAGGAATCGCGCCAAGCAGCGGTTGTTGTCGGGTTACATGGAATCCAAGATGACGGCACAGCTTTTTTTCTTTTGTTTTGTCTACGCCATGCCCCAATGCGCTCTCCACGTTTAATTTATTTCTTCGATCAGTGATCGATTTATTATTTCATAATAAAACTAGATTTCGAAGAGAGAGGTGGTGGCAAGATTTTAACATAAAATAAATACAACAGAAAGTAATATTAATGTATTACACTTCCAGATATAAATTATTTACACTATTTTAAGCATTCATTACCCAAAATTTGTAACAATATATCGCAAGATAAAATTATCAAAGTAAACCATATTGTAATATTATCGTCTATCTTGGCGAACATAAACAAAACTTGAAGACTAGCCCTACTGTATCAAATTAGCATCCCAGATAGAGTTACGCAGTCTGATAATTAGACAGACGACATGTTTCATCCAAAGGGATACACTTTATCCTTGTCTCTGAATGCTAAATAATTGGCAGATGTGTGACTAGAGGCTTTATCCATATCAAGCTCAACTTCATCATTGTCTTTTTCATATAAAGTTTGAACTTTTGTTTTAAAAATTGGTTCTAAAATATTCTGCTGATATTAGAGTGTGAATTAATTTTGGCTTTATTTGAGACTTTTTTGATTTTTAATTTGCCGTTGTTGGAAAATCCTGCAACTATCATGAATCTCTTTGGAAACTTTACTGTACATTGGCGAAACCATTTCGTACGGTCATTCCCGTCAGTTGAGCAATAGAAAATTCATCTTTTACCACAATCACCAACTAAATATACCCACAACTCATCAAGAGCTACCACAAATTTCCATTTTTCAGCAGCCAAGTATTTTTTACATAATTTCCAGCAATATGTTTAAAAAAAGATCAACTTTAGGTTTAAACATCTTTTTTTAACTTTAAACTCTTATGAATGATTATATAATTACAGTTCCAGAAGGCATTCTTAGTTTCTATGCAATGAATCTTTGAGTCGGCGGAAGAAAAAAACCACTTTCTTGATAGTTACCTGCATTTGAACATTCTTAGGATGAAGTTTCGTGGTCATGTTTTCATTTTCACTTTCTGCTAGACGATTTTTCCCTTTCAAATTTAATATATCATAAATACCTTTGTTTGAAATGCAATAACCGATATTTTTACACCGCTTTTTAATTTGTTGGTACTAATACTTCTCCTTGGAAAGTGTAACTACGTAAACTTCGAGCCATATATTATTTTGAGGAGCCCTTTTAAAAATAATTCTTTTATTTTGTGAAGAACGAGATATATATATATTTTCGCCTAGAGATGTAGAGGGAAGACTAGCCATGTATCCAAAAACAATCTATTTATTGATAACGCAGCAACACAATTCAAGTAATTTCAAAGAGAAACGATGTTTTTAAATTAAGTAATACGAGGATTTAAAAACGAGATACGCAATCTATGAGAAGAATTTAAATATCGGCCTACTTAATTCTAGATAGAATCTACCTTGCAGTTTATCCGATCACTAATTACATTGTGGTGACCAATCGTCACTTCGTGTACCATCGCATTTTTGTGAACAAAAAAAATCATGAACCTTGTTGTGTGTACTGGGGTCGTATCCTGTGTAGAAGTTTCATGAAACGGATCAAAATTTAAATGTACCTTGCAGCATTCATTGTTGTTCCCTTAGGTAAAAATTCCTTGTGGATAATGTTTTGATTACCAAAAAAGGTGATGAGCATCGTTTGGATGCGGGAATTTACTGCTCTGGCCTTTTTCCCGACAAGGTGATGCAGAAGAACGTCATTCCATGATTTGCTGTTTCGTTTCAGTGTCGTATTTGAGACACCAAGATTTTAGGGCACCAGGAAGTTTCTTTCGGTGTCTTGCTAAGCTTAAAACAAAACTTTAAATTGATGTTTGTTTTAGTTCATTTTCCTGTTTTCAGTGAAGAACCAAAGCACTAAACAAGTACTTTGCAAAACAAGTCTTACACGGAATACAAACGACGCTCAACTGAATAACGGTCGGTAGAGAAGGTCAACACCTGTCGTTATACAGGTGCAGCGTTTTGCTTCGATAGTGTTTCCAGATAGATTGTTCCCAAAACTTTAATGTCAGAGGTTGCATATAAATTATATGCTACTGAGCTCTGCTGGAAAACACACTTATGCTGTTATTGAAAAAATTTTAGCGAAATTGTGAAACATGCATTTAATACGATTAGGCAATCGTTATTCAAAAAGATAACCAGATAAGTCATAAAATCTAAATTTTTTTTTAACTAAGCTGTTTTGGTAATTCATGAAATACCTAGATATTCTATCAAACAACGGAATTCCATACTTTGATACATACATTCAGAAATAAAAATACTGAAGCTTATAAAATTGATTTATATTTTCCAGTTTTCTTACACAAAAAGTATTTTATATTTCCTTATTTTCTCAAATGTATTATTTAATTATCATTAAATTTTTGAGAACTTGGATAGATTTAACGAGCATTTAACTCCCCACCCAATGAGTTCTCGACAACGCTGGGCATGAGTTCGTGTTCATGACAACCGGGCCACGAGCTCGATGAGAAGTTAAAAGGATAAGATACCAGATAGAGAGTATCTTTTTAGTCATTTAAACACAACTCAGAATGATAAGAAGAGTTGAGAATGTAAGCAGTAAAGAGTTTTTTTTGTAGTTAAGCAACTGATGTCGATGAGATAACATTAACGTTGTACTGTAAAACAACAAGAGAGCTATTAGAGACGGACCTTCTAGTTTTGAGTCTCGGTCAAGTGACGAGGATGACATCTGAGCTCACACTCCCTCTCCAAACTACCACATTACTCCAACGGGCTATTGGGGTCAGACTTGACATTTTCTCAACTTGGTCAGACTTCTACTCTATTCCATACGAGACCGACTTCATCTGATTTCGGGTTGATTGGAGACGAAATAAGTTTTAGCTTAAATTTAGGCAGAATCATTATCAAAACTATGTTCAAAATGTTTCTGCGCGCTGATTTAAATACATGATTTCCAAAACCAAATTAGATAAGGGGCATAAAAGATAAGGTTTCCTTTCATATTATAAATCCTTTTTGCAATTCGATGTACGCAAATGTTATTATATGTAATCACAAATTTGATGCACAGACACAAAGGCCTCACGTTGGAGTGGAGTGGAAGTGTGAAAAGTGGTATTAAAGCTCATTCCCATCACTTAACACAATTACGAGGTCCGTCGCCAATGGCCTTCATGTTGCTTCTGAGAGGGACAGTTAGGCGAGCAACATGATGGCTATTGGCGACAGATTATGAACCTGATGAGAACAACACTTGAGCTCCTCACTCCAACGGGAGGACAAATTTAATGACGGTCTTCAGTGACTTGAACATTCGAGTCCATGTGTGCAGCTTCCGAAGTTAATTGATAATCTCACAATCAGAAGATTTACTAGTACCATATGATTCAAATGAAGCCCAGTGACTGCGCTTCCACAAAAACAGGTCAGAGTTTCAAATCACGGGCTGTGCAAGGTCGACTCAGCTTTCCATCCCTTCAGTGGGTCGATAAATGAGCACTAAGCTTGCCTGGAACTTAACACTGGGGGTTTCGAGTCAGACTGACTACCTGAGTGGGATATCTCCTCATGCACCTCAGGGCCCAAGGTCGCGTATACTGAGTTGGGCACTGTAGGCCTTGACCCTCATGGGCTGTCGCTCCACTGAGTTATGTTACTCAAATAATTTTTATGTAAGCTTTATGCACTTAGGATCTCCCATGAGCCCCATTTACAAAACTTTTATACCGAAACGAAACACTGTAACTAATAATTTGTTTCTTTTAAAGCATGATTGATGATAACAATAAAGACAATGTTTGTTTCCAGTTGCTTCATTTTTTTCTGTTTCTTTGTAAGGATAAGTTCTCCTGTTATGAACACACACTAAAAACATCAGTCTTTTCATTATTAAAAAGATGTTTAAAATATTCAGTATTACTTTCTAATTTTATAATTGTTTAAATGGTGTTATATTAATAATAAAAATTATCTTGATGTTAAATTTATGTAAACAACTAATTAAGCATATAAAATTTTTAATAAGTAAGAACCTTAATTTTATTTAAACATTAATCAGTATAACTTTGCTATTTTAGTGAATTAATTAAACTTTCGCCGATTCTTTGTCATTTGGCGAGCGCATTAAAAATTCCGGTATAGAATTTTGAAAGAAATGCAACATTTTAAAGCTTAACGATAGATTTTAATAATTTCCTTCAAAGTCTGATTGTGCAAAACCACAAAAAATTCATCCCGTGTTAATGAATTTGCAATAGAAGGGGAAAGTGTTTTAAAATTTAAGAAAATGAGAGAAGAATTTGGCGTCTTTCCAAGTTAGACTTAGTTTGCTAATGATGAAAAGTAATATTCGAAGACTTGAAAAGTATAGCAAATTTTTAAGAAATAATTATTTGTAGTGGAAACAATTATTTCTTGGCATGTGGATAAAAAATTTAATGCTGTTTTTCTTATTTCTTTGAACCGTAGTAAAACTCTTAATTATTAGATTTTGGAATTTTAAAAATTCAGGAGAAACTAGAAATAAGAATCCAAATGATTTTTATTGAATGCAGATAACGAGAATTTTAGAATTCATTTTTTTTTCATTTCAGTATCTACTTATTATTCCTGCTTTTATAGTTTTGGGTAATCTTGGCATTTATTATAGTACTGAAGTTTCGTAATGATCATGAATAAAAATATGAATTTAATGAACTCAGAAACATGTTTTCCCACTAATTCTGAAATTGTGTTTCAAAATTTATCATTATTACTTAAATAACATTTCAATTACATTGTATCATTTAAATAAATTTTAAAGCAGCCTACAGTGTTTTTTTTATAACACAGAATAAAATAAATTACATGAACTGGTTTTAGAAAATAGAATTAGAAATCGTTTCGAAATACCGAAACTATAAAAAGACCCAATGTTTGTTAACGACGCGCTTGAAGCAACCTGAAGGCTCTTGGTGACGGACCTTGACACCGGTCACAAGACCAGGACGACACCGGAGCTGGAACTCAACCCTCAAAATTTTCACCTACATGAGAACTTTGAGCTCGTTACACGAACTAAATTTAAAATTCTTAGAAGTTAAAATAAGTACCAAATAAATTTAAAAAAGAAAAAAGGAAACCTACAACTTTTCAACCGATTTGTGTTTGTAAAAGCCTGATGAATAGTGAGTGAATGAATATTAACGTCGCACTGTTTAGCTACTCGAGGGCTTTTGGCGACGGACCACGTACTTTTGAACCATGGTCAAGTGACGTGAACGACACCTGAGCTGGCATTCCCTCTTCTAACTACCACACTACACCAACGGGAGGACGTTTGAGTTTTCGACAGATTTAACGTGCATCTCTGCCCTACACGACGGGTCTTTATTGGTACTGGACTCGAACTCATGACATGCTTGCCATGATTCGATACCTTGACCACTGGACTACCGCAGCCCAAAAAGACTGATGAAGAATCACGCGTTCACATTTATTTTATTTTGTAGCTCCTTTTTTTTGTAATGACTTTATACTGACTGCTCCGTGTAACAAAGGTGCTCTCTAGCGACCAGTTGAAACAGGCGAAGTTTCAATTCAGGCAAGAGTTTTCCGTGTGCAACTAAATGATAAATTATCATTTGAACCTAACTCGAAATCTGTCCATGGCCACGTCGTCCAAAGCATTACAGACCCAGTAGAGTCTGTTTTGCCTTTAAAACAACAATTATAGATTACGTCCGAGATGGATCGATGGTCACACTTCTAAGCGGATTTCATCCTTTTGAATCAGGGCGAGAGCAACATCAGATCTGACATCCACTCTCCACCTATTGAAGAACTTTGAGCCTCGACTCTACACAGTGGGACTTGAGTGGAAATGGAATCGAACTCACACACAAGAGTTTAATAAAATCAATACACAGTTCGACTGAAACAGACTTGGCCTCAAGTTCAATTCCAGAATCACTTGCCTACTACAGTTACTGAGCTTAGATTATTTTCAGGCGAAACTAAAGATTTATCAATAAAGCAATGTCACAAGGATAATTATAATTTCTTCTATAAATATGTTTTCGACCAATTAATTCGGGTAGTCACGGTAGCTTAGTGGTCATGGTCACGGAGCCCTAATGCCACTGGACTCACCGTGTAGAAGAGTCGTTGCTCGTTAAAAGTACTGGGGTTCAAAGATCTGTCATTAGAGTGGTGTGATAGTTTGGAGAATGGAATGCCAGATCAGGTGTAGTCCTTGTTATTTGACTATGATTAAAAATAACCAAGTCCACCGCCAATAGCTTTCGGCCTTATAAATCTACGGTTTTAATAAACACTCACTCTTGCCGGTCAGTTGGCTTTATTGGAACATAGATTTTTGATTGAGTGATTGCTTGCGAACATTACCTAGAAAAAACACAAAGACAGACCTCGTAATTTTGAATAAAGACCAAGAAAAGTAAGTGGCACAAGGTGAAATCTTAAGTCGCCTGCACACCAGGGCAGTCAGTCTCGAGTGTTGAGTGTCTAGCCAATCAGAGACTTCATCTCAGGCGAAATGAAGTCTTTGATTGGCTAGAAGCTGACAGCCTTGGTGTGAATGCAGCTTTACTGATAGTTTTCACGTCGCGTTAAAATAAGGATTTTGAGTTTCGACAGATTTCACATGCATCAGCCCTTTTACACCAACGAATTTTCAATGGCACTAGACTCGAATCCATAATTTAATGAAACAAAGGAGTTACGAGGTTGTGACCATGATCACACGTCTGCGAAAATATATTGCGACGGTGTCTGAAGCAATAATTCTTCCATCGAGATTTGTACAGTCCGTATGCTTCAAGCTTAGCACATGGGGTATACTTGGCTATGCAGCAAGCAATCGATAATTTAAGAAAAAACGTATTTTATTACCTAAACAAAACAATGCCAATTTAAAAACCGTAGAAACAGATGAAGAGATTAGAATGACTAGTTTCGAAAATAGAGAAAGATTTCTAGGGCAAAATGAGGGAGAATTGCCAGTATTTACCAAAGACTCAGAGGGAAAAAGAGATCATTCCGGTACCCTCATATTTCTTTAGAAGGGTTAGACTAAGGATGTATTTTTCTCCCGAATGAAATATCACTAAACTATAAAAATGTTTTCATATTTATTCAACATATTCGTATAACAAAACAATTCTGATGCGATAATACGATCTATTGACAAATAATATTTTTTCAGCTATGCCTTTAGAAAAATGTAGCCTTGTTGCAAATACCACAGATCTTGATTTCGATTCTATCAAGGACAATAATGAAGAATAAGACGGTGGCATGGAATCTATTTGATGTTCTGTGTCTTCACACAACGTATCTAATCGGGCTTACACAAATTCCGTCATTCGCTTCTTTGAAGGTCATTGCATGGTACCCGATAAGTTGACGATATCGAAATCTGAGTTGGAGCCCTATTCGGTGCTTGGACGTCTAATCAATCTGAAAGCTTTTGAATTCCACAGGACAGATTGATCCAAGGCGATGTTAATCAAGTATTTGTTGTTCTTTATTTTATACTTTTCGCTCTCTTGCATCAAAAAGCGGCCCGCTATAGCATAGTGATCCTGCTTGCATGGCGTTATACAGTTGACAAAATGATTATTTGTACACCACTTTTTTCTTCGTTTTTGATGAAATAAATACCCATATTTTAGTTGCGAATTAATCATGCATTTCTTTAATGCGTCTAGCTGTTGTAAGCAAATTATTTTTCTTTTTAAGTGTAAAAGTAAATTGTAATCTGGAAAAATGTGAAAAATCGTGGCAAAAAGAGTATTTGTACAGAATTCTTTTGGTGTAAGTACGGCAAAAGTTTTGATTAAACTTTTTAGATTGATAGTTTTTCATACGCATTTTTCTTAGTTTATCAATAATATTTAAATAGTTTCAGATTATATTTAAATTTACAGATATAATCTTAAAAATGGCTCTTAAAACCAAAGAAATTTCTTTAGATATGAGAAAACATATTACAGAGCTCCATAAAGAGGGAAAATCTTTCCGGGAAATAGGAAATTTTTTAAAACTATCATTTACAACCGTTGGTTACATCGTAAAAAAGTATTTAGAGACCGGCATTGTTGAAAATAACTCAGACCTGGTGGTCCGAGTCAATTGACTTCAAGAGCTAAACGAATGATTGTAAGGTCAGCAACAAATAAACCAATGACATCAGCTCAAAATATTGCCAATGAACTTCTCTCTGTCATCATATAACGTTTCAGTGTCTGCTTAGACAGTCAGAAGTGTACTGCACAGGACTGGTTTGAAAGCCAGAACTCCCAGAAAGAAACCTCATGTTAGTGAAGTAAACAAGACGTCTAGAGTTTACCACGAAGTACAAAAATAAGCCCATGGATTTTTGGAAAAAGATTTTTTCTGAGGAGAGCAAGTTTGAGATTTTTACACCACCAAGTATTCGAAAAATTTGGAGAAAAAATAAACAGCTCTTGAACCCAAAAATGTACTTTCCACTTTAAAACACGGTGGCGGAAATGTTAGGGTGTGGGTATGTGTAGCTAATAATGGAGCGGGTAATTTAGCATTTACTGACAATAAAATGAATGTGATTTAGCCTATATCGATGTGTTGCGACATAATTTGTTAGATAGCGCTAAGAAATTGAGCACGGAGAACACTTTTATATTCCAACAAGACAATGATCCAAAGCACACCGCTATAGTTACTAAGCCCTGGTTGCTTTATCATGCTCCAAGGCGACTTGAAACTCTCCACAATCTCCAGATCTTAATCCTATAGAAAATTTATGGATGAATTTGGACATTGAAGTTCGGAAAAAAATGTAACAAGTAAAGAGAACTTAAAAGAAAAACTTGAAGAACTTTGGAACTTCATTGACACAGAAATTACAAAGAAATTGAGTCAATGCCAAGGTGTCTTGAAGCAGTTATAAATGCCAATGGACTGTTGACAAAGTATTGAAATTTCATTGCATTGTTGCATATGTTTTGTTACTGTTTACTAAGCTAGTGTACAAATTATCTTTTGTATAATTTTTTTCAAAAAAGAATTGACTTATTTGAAACAAATGCTTATTTTATTTTTTATTGTGAAAGAATCTTATTTTTTAAAACAATTTAAATGTACATCAATAACTTTTAGTTATATTAATTAATTTATTTTTGAAGAGTATACAAAATTTTAAGTATACAAATAAACATTTTGCCAACTGTATATCTCCTGTTCTATAATATCAAAACGTTCCACAACCTGTACATAAGAAAAACTTTGGGAAATAAATGGGTCTCCTCTCTGAAGATGTCGGCAAGAATTTCTGGTTCCTTGCCTAAAGTAGTTAGCGTGTCCTGGTAAGACTTGATACTAGTCATGGCTTTTTGCAGGATTACCCGTGAAAAAAAATAATCTCCGATTCCTGCTCCTATTGTTACCAGGACTGTTTGGGATCCTCTCAATACGTACATTGTTATATCTTTGAATGTTGTTGACTGAATATTTACAGTTTATTTTCCCCTTTCTCCATTGCTTTGGAAAGATTTTAGACTCCTGACCGAAAGGTGAGAGACGGTGATAGGATTAAAAATTTCTTCGATTCCAGCATACCTCTTTGCAGAAGAATGACCCTTGCTGTAAGCTCAATGGAGTCCATTGGTGGCATACTGGTACGTTTTCTTTATAGACTAATATTAAAAGATCCACTGAGATAATCGAATCCACTTTGCCATCCCCGAAGATTATCGCGTTGTCCAATCATTGGATGTATTTTTTTTTATTTGTTTACTTTGGAACTGCAGTTGAGGTTACATTGTAACATTTTGAGCGTTGCCTACCTGAGGACTTGGGCGTGCTGGCAGAAGAGCAGTATCCGTCATCTGTGCAGATCCTTGCGAGGTGGTTCTTGGCGGGGGTGTCCAGGGAAGAGGTGGGCATACTCCCTACCCTTGCCTCTGCACTGCTCGCATCGCTTCTGCAAGAGAAAATAAAATTTTAGCTCCAATGGTAAATTTTATAAAATAATCTCAATCCGGAATGTATGTGCAATCAAAAGACATGGGTGCTCTTTTGATATCACGGGCCAAGTGGGTGTTGACGTTCGCCAAGATAACATTACTATATGATGAGCTTGATATTTTTGCAGTTTTTGAAATATTGCAAGTTTTCAGTTCTTTTTAATTGATATTCATTAATAATTTTAATATATATTACGTAATTATTTTATTTATAATATAAGAATACAATTATTATATGTAATCATATTTATTATTTATACTGCAAAAACCGGCGTATTTTCACACAAAAAATAAGATCGAAATTTACGGGTGCCCGTTATGCGCCGGGTTTTAAAATGAGAGCATTAAAAATAAAGAAAAGCATAGCAAAAAATTAAATTCTACATATTTCGAAACACTGCTTATTTAAAAGACATTCCTTATGAACTTAAAGGGCTGTACTTCTAGAAGGTTACTAATTTCTCAAAAGCTTTGAATAACACCTCTTCCAAATGACTTCAGAAACACACATTTCTTCGTGGATGCGCGTTATGCTGCGAATGGACCTGAAAATTAAAAAAATACGCGGGATTTTACGGTCATTGTGTTTTTTTTAAATATTTCTTTATAGATATTATTGCATGTTATTTATTTTTAATTCTTATTATGTTCTTTATTTATAATTATTACGTTATATGAGTATTCTTATGTAAAATTTTTATAATATGACAATACAATGATTATTTTTTTATAATTACTACTAAATTATATTATGATTATTATTATGTATAATTATTATTAAATAATACTATATGAATTTCATATATAATTATTATTAAAATATAACATTATTATATAATGCTTAATGTTATTAGTACATGTTACTTTTTATAATATTATGTCATTCATTATTTATTGATTGATCTTGGTTATTCTCAATCTCTTCCTATATTCTTCTTTTGAAATATATATTTCAATGTATTTCAAAACAATTCTTTAAAACTATCTTCGTGACAATTTGATACCGCTAGGCCGCCATCGTGGATTCCATTCCAGGGACAACAAGCGCTGCTTGGCGTGATTCCTTTTTCGCGCCAAGCAGCGCTTGGCGCCTTGCAACGGGATATCAAACTAGTTCCTCTTCAGAACTTGGTTGCAAAAATTGCTTTTAACAAATAACGTAACCAATTTACCACTTTAGGAATCGAATCCTATAGATAAAAAGATAATTACGAGTGAAAGATAAACACGCCGAATTTGGTGATATTTAGGACAAATAAAACATGGATTGTTCTGCAATCTTTTAAAAAAATCGCCCGAACAATCAATTTGCGTCCTATAAATACTTTGTACAGGAGTCACTCCTCTCGATGATAGAATTAGACAAAAGCGAAGTAAACAACAAGTGAGGAAGAATTCTTATTGTATGTGTAAGGTACTATATTTTAAATTTTTTTATGACTAGTTTGAAACCTTTCCTTTCAACGTAATAGTTTTGCGTAATTCTTTTACTGTTCTTACTTTAATGTTAACCGTAGGGACATGTTATTGTTGGGTGTGTGTAGTCTTCTCTCAGTATATTAAATTTTGCGTAAAAGCCGAAAACCTTTGTTAAATTACTTGCATTTCACCAATGTTTTAGTATACATATTGCTAAAAATAGTTTTAAAACCCCACTTCAGTTTGCATGTTGTGTAAATAATTTACACAGATACTAAAAAAAAAATCCAAAGTATGTTTACCATAATCCAGTGCTTCTCAAACTTTCGATACTGGCGCCCCCTTTTCGATCACAATTTTTTTCGCGCCCCACTTATACATTAATAATGTACTGAATGCAATAATAATGCACTTTGACGCTAAAGCTACAATAGGCGATCTTAATTATAAACCATACAAATTAGTAACGTAAGTATTAAATTTTGTATACTACTTTTAAGCAAAATAAATAAATAAATAAAATAATAGGATAATTATTATGTTATTTTTCCTTCCTCTAATTTTTAAATTGAACATATTGCAAAATGCGGTAGCTGCTTAGAAGACAAAATATAGATATCTGCTAAATATAGAAAAAGACCTCAGAGGGTCAATTTCTAATCATAAGCATTCCTCATAAAAACTTTGTTTTCCAAGACAAGCTCATGGACGTCATTAATACTTATTAAACTTTTTCTTAATTTAGTATTAATTAATTAGTTATAAAATATTCTGTGCAGCACTGATAACTTAAAGGTATACCGGCTGAAGTGCCCGCTCTTTGCACGAGTTCATTTATAAGAAAATAAAACATTATTGATATAATAACTGAATTGTAATGGAAGCAAAGCCAAGTGCTCGACAATGTTTACAAAAACGTAAAATGATTTTTTTTAAAATGGTTGCTCAAATTATAATTAGTTTTAAGCGAATTGTTATTTTAAGCCTCACAGAATTAACATTTATAATTGATGTTAAACAGTAGCGCACACAGGAATTTTTTAAGGGGGTCCGGGGTCGAAAGTTCACCAATCTTGTATCAGGTCCCTTTTCATTTTGTCGATTTTCGGGAACAAAACACAGTAAAAAACTAATTCTTGAATAAATAATTAGCATTAATTAAAATTAATCATTAATAACAAATACTTAATTAAATTTTGCGTATTATAAACTTATAATTATAATCAATCGGAAAAAAATCAAGGGCTTTGGAAGGGTCTGGATCCCCCCTTGTGTGTGCTGCTGATGTTAAATAATGATCAATAATATAAAATATCGATGAAGAATAATTGTATTATTTTTAATATTTTAAGCGAAAAGACTTCAACATGTTTTAACCCGGGAGCAGGCGTGCTTTCGATACGGTCGGGGTTATTGAGTCACCCCAATCCTTTTTTTTATATTTTATTGTACACGATACAAATCATGATTCCAGTGAATAATTTAATTAGGAGAAAGAGTTTGCTTACCTTCTTTCAAGGACTTTCAATTTTTCTTTGGTAATAAATAAACAGTTTTTCCAGAATTAACGATTTCGTAATCTGTGTGTCCCGATCGACCACTTCCAGGTAAAAAGTATATTCATTATGATAATATGTATGTTACTGCTAAAAAAATTGTGTGAAACGGTTTTCTTTATGTTTTATATGTTGAGAATATTTATAAAAATGTCTTGGCCAAGTAATCCTTCATGTGCTTGTGTGTGTGTGTGCTCTCCGTGGTTTTCCAAATATCATAAAACTCGTTTGCATGGCAAAAAGTGCAACAGAGAACACATAAGAGAGGGGTCATAACTAACTGTACCAATAACTTAGAAGGTCAAACAGATTACTGCTATAATGTGCAGTATTTTTCAAAAATAATGACAGTGATGAATTTTTTATGTTCCTAAATTTTTTCGATTCTGGGTCTGGGATCAGTTTTTTCTCTGAAAGAGTTTTATGTTAGGTTAAAAAAAGCGTAATAAAAAAATCTCTCATCATGAGATTACAGCAAATCAAATAAAAGTTTTTTTTATTTGGCTATAGGATCAAAGATAGCTAATTAGGTATTGAAGAAGTTTTTATTTTTTCTGACTTAATATCGCGCGCGCCTATAAATTATATCAGAGTAAAAGTGCATTTTTTATTATGTCTGAAAGTATTTTGTTTTAATTCATTCCAGTAAACTAATCATTTTTTAAATCTTTTATTTTCGATATGCTCGCGCCCCCCTCGTAAGGTCATCGCGCGCAACCCCAGGGGGGCGCGCCCCACAGTTTGAGAAACACTGCCATAATCCCTCCAACATCGAGTTAATATATATGTTACCGTTAAAGTGTGAAATCCGTTATTTCATAGAATAACTAGGTATATCATGAAATAACTAGACAAGTCAGTTAAAGTATATAAAACTTTTGAATTCTATGATTTAACTAGGTATTCTATAGAATAACGATTACTTGATCTCTTTAAAGCTGGAAAGTTATTTGAATCGGTTCTGGCTGCTGTGTGGGAAGGATTTTTACAGTTAGGAACTAGAGATGGCGAACAAAACAATTGTACTCTAGATATGAGTTCAGTATATGTCAGCGTGAATTAATTTCTGTTGAACAAGTTCTAAATATTGACACAACCCTTCACTCTATTACAACAAATCCAAGTTGCAATACTGGATAAGGATTTAAAAAGTGTGCTCGTGTAAAAAAAAATGTATAATAGTAAAAAGTATGCTTGTTTCAAGAATAATAAGCAGTGTAATCTAAAGTGTCATCACAGCAATCTTTGCTCTAATAAATAATGAAAAGGAAAATAAAAGTATCTCATAAAATTTAAATTTTAATATTTTCTTACATATTTGTTTTAAAGAGTTAACACAAAGTTTTTATGA
The DNA here is from genome assembly GCA_019973935.1 of Trichonephila clavipes. Taxonomy (NCBI): domain Eukaryota; kingdom Metazoa; phylum Arthropoda; class Arachnida; order Araneae; family Nephilidae; genus Trichonephila; species Trichonephila clavipes. The sequence goes on along the minus strand of BMAU01017569.1, from coordinate 323,442 downwards.
AGCAACAGTTTTTCTTCCCCGCATGTATTTTTGTTCATAATATGTAAATATAATCTATTTTTTTGCAACATATTCTTTTTTCTCATTTCTGTTTAACTAATGTTGGCAATATAAGCAATAATAAATTATAACATTTCTGCTTTCCCATTATGAATTATTCATCCACAAAAGGGATAAAATGTATTTTCCAAGAAATGTTATCTATTTATGATCAATTAATTTATAAAATATCTTTGAAATTGTTTATTTTTCAATTTAATGGTCTGTCCTTAGTTATTTCATATATCTAGTTATTTTATAGAATAACTAAGTAAAATATGAAATTTTTCATCTATTGATTAATTGATTGAATATTAACGTCGCACTGTTCAGCTACACGAGGGCTTTTGGCGACGGACCACGTAATTTTGAACTATGGTCAAGTGACGTGGACGACACCTGAGCTGGCCCCCCTTCTCCTAACTACCACACCACTCCGACGGGAGGATGTTTCAGCTCTCGACAGATTTAACGTGCATCGCTGCCCTACACGGCGGGTCTTTAGTGGGACTGGGATCGAACTCGGGACAAAGCAAGCCACGATCCGATACCTATACCACTCGGCTACCGCGGCCACATTTTTCATCTATTATATACTTTAACTGACTCTTGTCTAGTTATTTCATGAAATACCTAGTTCTATGAAATAACTGAATTATATATACACTTTAACCCTTTATCTGAAATGGTTATTCTGTCATTTTTACGAATACTCTGACGATACTTGGCAGAAATATTATTTGAAGTCCACTCTGCCAAGATATATGTCAGCACGGGTTCTATGATGTGTATTTTAGCGGGGAAGGCGAATAGTTTTATAGCAGAAATTGCGTTTTCAGTGCATTGCGAGGATTGTCATTTTTGTTTCGAAAAAATAGTTAATGTCAAAATATTAGGTTGGGGAAAAAGAAATCCATTATTTTTGAAAGAAATTCAAGACTTTATTTAAAATGTTCGGATAGTCCAATTTAGGTCAAATATGTACCATTTTGTTGTATAATTTGTTGTATTTTAAAGGTAGCTTCATAATGCCTCTATTATAGAGGTTTTGGTCCTTATTGGCGATTGATTGATTGAATATTAACGTCGCACTGTTCAGCTACACGAGGGCTTTTGGCGACGGACCACGTAATTTTGAACCATGGTCAAGTGACGTGGACGACACCTGAGCTGGCACTTCCCTCTCCTAACTACCACACCACACCAAATCCTTATTGGCGAAAAACTCCATTAATCGATTTGCACAATCTTCTCTTGAATCCAATTTCTTATCACTGAGGGAGTTTTGCAATGCGAGAAAAAGATGGTAATCGCTTGGTGCCAGGTCCGGACTATATGGTAGATGCATTAAAACTTCCCTAACAAGCTCCCAGGGTTTCTGGCGAGTCACTACAGACATGTGTGGCCTGGCGTTGTCCTGATGGAACACAACACTTCTGTTGGCCAATTCTGGACGATTCTAGTCAATCGCTGGCTTCAAATGATCCAGTTGTGACAGTAGAGATCTGAATTTAGTGTTTGGTCATACAAAAGCAACTCATAATAAATTGCTTTCCAGTCCCACCAAATGCACAGTAGAACCTTCCTGGCTGTTAGTTCTGGTTTGGCCACCATTTGAGCTACTTCACCGCGCTTTGACCACGATCATTTTCGCACAATATTGCAGTATGTGACCTATTTCTCATCCTCAGTCAAGATTCCGTTTAAGAAATGGGTCGATTTCATTGCCTTTGGTGAAGGCTTCGCAGATGGAAATTCGATCCATCATGTTTTTTGGTGTTAATTGGTGTGGCACCCAAACATCAAGCTTCTTTTTGAATCCAACTTTGCGCAAATGGTTTAAAACTATTTTATGGTTTACCTGTTGATCTTTAGGTCTTAGGTGATGCTACGACTACTAACATGCCAGTCAACTTGGATTATTTCTGTGACTTTATCGCGACGACGGGCCTGCCTGTGCGAGGTGCATCTTTAACATCAAAAATTCCTGAGCGGAATCGACGAAACCAAAATTGCACGTAATTAGCTGTTATAGTATCGGTACCATAAACACCATGCACAATTTCAGTTGCCTGGCTTGCATTTTTGCCTTTATCAAAGAAAAACTGTAAAATGTACCGAATTTTCTCTTTGTTGACTTCCATTTTTAACATCCTGTAACTCACAACTGAATGGACCAAACAAAAAAAGACAATTTTTTAGTGCGAACTGTCACCTTGACAACAAGCATAAACTTTAAATTGTTTGATAGATTCTTCAGGAGATATGGACACTATACAGCCATCTATCGAAAAAATAATGGATTCCCCCCCAACCTTATTTAAGGGTTTTATTATTATTATTTTTTTGTATTTAAATGAAAACCTTAGAAAACGATTTAACTATTTATTTTAAGTGAACCAATCATATAATTACTTTTACAGTTGATTATCTTTATTTAATTTGCTCTAAAGGGTTAAATTTCCCAAAGTTGAGTATTTTTTTTGTGTATATCCCTTAATTTTTATTTCGGTGATTAAAAAAAAGTAATTGCATGAAAAAAACTGCAGTGAATCATGATGCGGTAGGTAAAGGGGGTTAAAGGTAACACATACTTGGGGGATTGGATATTACTAATTTTGATGTTGAATGCCTTTGAGATTCATATTAAAATTTCAGCTAATAGCAATATGCAAATTTAAAAAAAAATATACCTCTTGTTAATTTGTGATCCTAGTTCTAAAGCTAGAATATAGTTTATGTATCCAATTTTTCACTTGATTCTGTTTATTAATGTCACACATGAAATCAATCGGTAGGCATTGATGACGTAATTTTAATTTATTTGAAGCTGTACGTTGAAGTCATTAAAAATATTTTTGATCAAGAACGCGTGATCGCGATAGCAGAGTCACGATATTTCTATCCAGCCGTGGATTCGAGTCCAGTAAATGCAGGGATTGATCAACGTTCACACTGTCAAGCCTCAAAGACGTCATTTTGGCCGTGGGGGGGGATTTGAGCGTCAGTTCAAGGTATTATCTGCTCGTGGTTTAAAATGATGCGGTTGGGGAAATTTAAGAAAGACTAAAAAGAAATGGTTTCATAATTAATGAATTCAATGTTCCACGAAATTTAAATGAAACATACGTGGGAATAACTTTGAAATAATTTTCTTAAAACTTTAAATAGCAAAACGAGCATTCCGTGTATTTCTCAATGTTTGTGTAGCCTAACTGAAGCGCGCGAGGAGTGTTGAACTCTCTAAAGCTGAGATACAGACTCTCAACAAGTGAAGCAAAAGATATTGCCGTACGGGCAGCAGCACTGGTATCTGAAAAATGCGTTTCGCAAATTTCTACCTTATTTATGATCTTCTCGTGCACCGCTGATATTTTGATGGAGCATTTATTCGATGCGGATCTCTGCTTTTACCTTGAGCTGAGTCTTTCTTTCGGATATTCGCCTTGCCGTAGATGCTGGGATAAGTGCGACGCATCTAGTTTAGGTAGTTCTAACCTCAAACCGAGTGAAATATTTTCTCATTCACTTTTTCTCTATTAGAAACTATATAAATTCAATCTTTAGGTTCGACTAGCTATGTGGAAGACCACGAATCTTAATTTTTCGTTCACTGTGTCTATTTAAAACATCAAATTTATGGAATGAAACTCCAACTATACATCGAGCTCTAAACTACAGTTAAGGATTGGGAGCACGAGAAGAACTTTATCCAAAAAAGGGAGTCCTCCCTGTTGGTTACTTTTCCAGAAACCTGTTCTTTGCTGTTTGTCCACGCTGGAGATGTCCTTTTCCATCTGTTCAATGTTTCTGGTTCTTTTTCAGTTTATGTGTTCATCATATTTACTTATCCATGCTTTTTCAATTCTTCAAAATGAAGAATAGATAAGAATGGTCCTTGGAAAAAAATTATCATCCTTATTGAGGGGCCGCAGTAGCCAAGTGGTCAAGGTATCGGATCGTGGCTGGCCTTGTCACGAGTTCGAGCCCTGTACCCCAAGGACCCACCGTGTAGGGGAGAGATGCTCGTCAAATCTGTCGAGAGCTCAAACGTCCTCCTGTTGGTGTGGCGTGGTAGTTAGGAGAGGATGGTGCCATCTCAGGTGTCGTCCACGTCGCTTGACCATGGTTCAAAATTCCGTTGTCCGTCGCCAATAGCTCTCGTGTAGTTGAATAAGTGCGGCGTTTATGTTCATTCACTCATTCTTATTGAAAAGTTTTTACTGGAAGGATCATGTTGTCGGTGCCAGATAGATTGAAATTAGCATAAGTCAGAACAAAAAAAAATTACTTCAAAATCTCACCAATGCCATCTAAAGGCACTATACAGGAATTAACATCCCATAAGCGATTTTAACTTAGATTTTTTTATGGTGTGCATGAGTTTTAAGAATCTACTACTCCAGTCAATCAGTTCTTGACCACACCTAATTACCCTATTAACGAATGAACACCCATTTCAATCATGATCGTCAGTCATTCGAGTTACAATGGGTGCCATGCATTGGGAAGGAAGATTGTTATTTACTTGACAGTGTGTGTGTGTGTGTACTAGCTCTCGAACAATGCATGGGCAAAATACAAAGCTTAAAACCCTAAAAGCTACCTGGTCGTTATAACGATTACAACATTGGTCACTTACGCACATAACGTGAATCCCTCTCGCAATATTTTAAAACTATTTTTAGTTTAAATAATTACTTTAATTCGAAGGACGATTCAAGAGGGAAAAAGTTGAAACTTTGTTTTAAATGAGTGAATCTGTTCGATAGAGGAAACGGTCCATTCGAGTTTGAGGATTCTTGGGCTATATTCTTAATTTTTTTTAAAAAAAGATACCAATTTTGATAAGTGCTTGATTTGCGGATCAAAGCAAAAATTATCCTAAGCTGATTTCGATCGCATGGTATTTTTAAAATTATGAATGGAATGAACGTATTTTCTGTTTGGGCAATGCATTAGTTGTGAAACTTATCTATGCATAATTCGCGAGCGCGCTTTACTTTATTCGTGAAATTATTTTTCTCGGCAAGAATTCATCATAGTATCGCATTTTCTCGTATGCAATATATCTTCACCAACGCAACTTATATTCAACAATAGAACATTTTTTTAATGCAACTCATATTTGCAAAAATTCCGTACATAAGAAAACAAATGCACACAACTTTACTAAAGTAAAGTAGTGAGTGTCGAAGTAAAGTGGCGAGAATCAAGATTGTTTTTTAATGTTTCTATACGTTTAATTTGTGTAAATGGATTAGTATAGCGACCATTCTCATAAATATAATTGAGTGTATAGTAAGATACTTAAGTATGTGTGTGTAGGGGAGGAGGGTGAGGGGTAAAAATGATTGAAATAATTAAAAACGATTAGTCTTCGCTTTCAAGAAAATAGTTACAAGAATCGAAAGGACACGTCGAGAAAAATATCCTTCGATACAAATGCGAGGCGCTACATAATTTTTACCTTCGAAACGGCTGAGGCTTTTGCCAAACCACAAGATTTTTTGAAATAAAAATAATTTTGGGGAACTACCTAATTTCACGGGCACGCGGCAAGTTATTGTTTATGTTCGCCAAGATGGGTGATATCAGTACAATATGGTTACCTTGATATTTTTGCAGTTTTTGGAATATTACAAGTTTTCAGTACTTTTTAATTGATATTCATTATAAATTTTAATATATATTATGTAATTATTTTAATATAAAAATACAATTATTATTTAATGTAATAATCATATAATCGTTATATATAATTGTTTTTTATAATTATTTATAAATATAATTACATATTATGTTATTTATTTATAATTATGTTATTTATTTATAATTATGTTATTTATTTATAATTATGTTATTTATTTATAATTGTGTTATTTATTTATAATTGTGTTATTTATTTATAATTGTGTTATTTATTTATACTTGTGTTATTTATTTATACTTGTGTTATTTATTTATACTTATGTTATTTATTTATAATTTTTATGTTATTCATTTATAATTACGTTACATGAGTATTCTTATGAAAAAATAATTTTATATTACAATACGATGATGATATTCTTTTTTATAATTACTATTAAATTATATCGTGATTTTTATTATATATAATAACAATTATTAAATCATACTATATGAATATCATAAATGATTTCTATTAAATTATATTATAAGATTATTATTGTATACTGCATATTATTAGTACATTAACTTTTTATTATATTATATTGTTATTCATTATTTATTGATTGATCTTGGTTATTCTCAATCTCTTCCTATATTCTTCTTTTGAAATATATTTCAATGTATTTCAAAGCAATTTCTTAAAATTATCTTCCTGACGATTTGATATCACTAAGCCGCCATCTCGGATTCCATTCCAGCAACAGCAAGCGCTGCTTGGCGTGATTCCTTTATCGCGCCAAGCAGCGATTGGCGTAATGCCCCGTGATTTTAAACTAGCCCCAATTTCGAAACAAATTCTAATTGACTTCTCCGACTGTTTACAACGCATTAACGTTATGTTTGAAATAGTGAATTGCATTATATTAGAGCTTTCATTGCATTCGTTTTTATATTATAAAGCACTGAAATTATGCTTGAAGCTTAATTTTTCTCCGGACTATTAATAACAAATTGTATGAAAAGGGGGAAATGGATAGTTCTCTCGTGGATAGGAAAAAATCGTATGAATTTGTTAAATAACTATGCGAGAATGAATATGAACCAAAACATTTTGCAAAAATATATTCTATTTAATTGTTCATGAAGAATTTATTTGATTTTGTGTATCAGTTGCATTTAATTTGATTTCTAGAAGCAGGGGCGATCACACGAAATCCAGCTACTCGAGTCTATTCTTTATTTCATTTGCTTTTTTTTTTAGTCAGAGATTCAAATTTCTCTGCCTTAAATGCTGCCAATGTCGTGAAAATATCCCCGGATGTTTCCATCCACAAGATGAAGTATGTATAATTTTATTTTACCTATTTTTTCTCTTGTGTGGTGTTGACTACTCCGATTTGATTCTATGAGTACCATGAACTAAATACTTTCCGAATACTCAGAGCTCGGAAAACTACAGATCTCAGTATAAACTTTAATCTAACAAGGAAAGTGCAAGGTTTTTAGGGTTACGGATTTAGTTCAAATTTTGTAGAATGGTAGATTAAGTATCCCTGTTGATGAAGATATATGGTTATAGGGACCACAACTCAATTTTTTAGATATTTGCAATTGAAGATGCAATTCACTTGTTATAGATTCAATGCAACAATGCTGCACTAATTCGATGCTCGATATGCTTTTCGAAATTGTGTTTCATTTGCTTTTATGACGTTTCACCATTGTACGGACAATGAGGGGTAAGAAGTTAGTCATATTTTTGTACCAATTCTGTTAATCTGATAAATGTTTTATTTATTGTCTCCTTTCATAATTTATTGTTTCCAGACTCTATTAACTAGCAGTTAAAAGGCTTTTCTCCTGTTCTTCTTGCTAAAGGCTTTTGTTTTGTAATATAAATATTATTCTGTACTTATACGAATAATAATAATGAGGAACGCCGATCCGATGCTGCTACGCTAAGCCCATGACGTGTAATCATTGCTACCTAACTGAATTTGACGAGTGAATTACATCTTCAATTGCAAATATCTAAAAAAACTAGCTGGTATACCCGTTCTCCGCACGGGTGAATTGAAAAATTAAACAATACCGATTGAAGGATTAAAAATATTTTAATGAGTTTATTTTAAAATCAAAGGAAAAAAAAAATTACATATCTCAGCTGAACAAAAAATCATGCTTGTTAATTTTTATGTTTGTAGGTCTATTAGCTGATAAAAGCGATTTTTTTAATTTATAACGCCCCGTAACTCCCTTGTGGGTCGGTTTTTGAAAACACCTTCCTATGCTGATCTGCTCAGCAAAAGTAACACATTGTTACATATTTTGTGTAATGAACACTTAAAATGTAAATAATTTATATCTGGATGTGTAATATGTTAATATTATTTTCTGTTTATTACAATTTTAACATAAAATAAATACTTCTCAAGAAACGCCGTTCCTTACATTATAATGGCGATTCAATGGAAACATAGCGAAATGTTGGTGATAGAGCTAAGTTGGCATCTTTTTTGGCGACTCTGTTGGCAACTTTGTGATTGATTGAACAGTGTAAAAGTTGATATACTGTACCGTCCCCTGGTGGAGAGCTGCAACAAAGAGGATAGCACAAAAACCTTCTCCACAAAAATGCATAAACATGCCAATTTTCATAGGGATCGGTTGAAAGGTGTTGGAGTGAAGCGATGCCATATATACAAACATCCATTTACACACACACACACATATATATATATATATATATATATATATATATATATATATATATATATGTAAGGATAATTAAATTAGATTAAAAATTAAATTCCCTATCTAGCACTTGACTCATCTTTCTCAGTTCTCATCTTCAAGTATCAAACTAATCACCCATTTATTTCTTCCGAACATATGGCCTAGCCAATAAACATGTCTAATTCCAGATCGTTAGATTTAATAGTCAACATATGTCAGCATTAACTTGCAAGCACCCTCTTCAAAGCAGCGATACTTACCATATGTTTTTCAAGTGTTATCCACTTGAAACCACCACCATGGCGTGCTTTTTCCTCCCTGCTCTCGGTGTCAGAACAAATGTACAAATGAATGAATAAAGGTCGTCTTTTCACTTTTCTAACTTTAATCTGATTCTGTCTTAAAAATCATGACATATATATATATATATATATATATATATATATATATATATATATAAATTATTGAGTAGTGTGTGGCCCCTATAGCCAGATATCTTCCCGAGAGGAAAATCCTACAACATTTGAACTGAATCCATGACCTTGGAAGTCAGTGGAGAGGGAGTTATAGTAACGTGGCACTGGTAAAGCTTCATGAGAGCTATTTATTACTGCAATTATTTAATCATAATTCATTTCCCAAGGTCACTTTCCAACGTATTTTTATAACATCCAAAGGAACCTTGCTCGCCCACTAAAGCTTAAAGTGCTACTTTAGGTCAGTGACCAACCTAGCTATCTTGAATCGTGTTACACAAGTCTGCAAGCAGCCAAGTTCTCCCTTTGCGCCATATAAAGGGCTACAGTCACTCAAAAAAGTATTGGGACACTTGGCATGCATATAACTATAAAGCCATTTATAAAAATATTTAGTACATCAAAGCAAAAATAAAATGAATGAAGAAATATATTAACATTTGGCGTGCAGTATATAAGGAAAATTTTAGTAGTGTTAAAGAATTATAATTTGATCTAGCTTTTCAAATATAATTCAAAGGCGCAATGGAGTCAAAAAAGTATTGGGACACTTTTGAAATAAGAAATTTAACAAATATACATACAGCGCATCACCACTTTTCTTAAACAGGTAGTTTAAACATAGACGTTTTAACAAATACGATTATTTATAAAAAAAATGGCGAGAAACCAAGATGTATCGGTTGGTGTGCGAAATCTCGTAATAAGTCATTGGAAAGAAGGGAAATCTATTCGCTGTATAGGAAAAATCTTCAAATTGAGTAAATCTACTGTTTTTAACATTATTGACAGGTTCAAGAAAACAAATAGTGTTGAAAATAAGCAAAGATCAGGGTGTCTAAAGATATTGAATGAGAGTGAAGAGAGGTGGTTTGGGAGACAAGTATGCATTAATCGAAACAGTAAAAATGGCTTTGCAATGTAAAAGTAGGTTCGGAACATCAATAAATCCTGAAACTGTCAGAAATGTTTTAAGAAAACGTAACTATCTTGGCAGAGTACCTCAAAGAAAGCCCTACATCAGCAAAAAAAAAAAAAAGCAAATAGACAAGCTAGGTTGGCACTTGCTAAAATGTATGTAAAGCAGCCAACAAAATATTGGGAAACTGTAATTTTTTTTGATGAAAGCAAATATAACTTTTTCGGATTGGATGGCAAGCTAAAACTTTGGCGGAAATCAAATACAGCAATGCATGTCAAAAATTTACGGCCTGCTATCAAATATGGACGAGATTGTAACGCGCTCACGCGTCTTTTCCTTAACATGTCCTTTAGGTTCTTTGGGGCCAGAATTAATGGCAACTCTTTTCCAACCAAATCCAAGAAGTGAAGTGTGAAAGAAAGATGCAAATTAGGAACCTTTTAAGTATCAGAAGTCAGAGTAAGCGCAATGGCAATTAGAGGAATGTAAACAGTTCGTGGTTCTAGATTGAAGAAGTTGTAGATAACGTTACGTGGCGAAGAATAGTAATTATACGTGATAGAGATGCATTAATCAAGGTGCATACCAATGCACACGAGTTATCGCAAGACATTTAAAATTATTGTGATCGTTCACTGATACTACAACAAGGTAGGATTGATTACTAAATATTAGGATCAGTGAGATTGTATTAGAATTGAGTGTAAGCGATTCAGTTATTGATAGTGGTTCCGAGTTAGGTTAAGTCGTTATTATAAATATATTGCGTGTGGTGACTTTTACCATCGTAAATTATCTCTCAAATTATTATAATCTAATTTGTTAAAGGTTTAAGTTGAATATCTCAATAAAGGCATATTAAGATAATTTTCCTTCTAGTTCTTTCGTTAATCCTACGCCTCTATATAGCTCACGCTGATACTCAAAGAGATAATTCACTCCAGGGGGGGATTATCACAATGGCGCCCAATGAGATTTAATTTATATGACCCCGAGATAAGAAACTCGAGAAGGTTAATTGTGCAATAATTAGGTATTGGGTATTTTCGTCACTAGAACATTTAATAGAAGAGCAAAGAACAGACCCAGAATTAGGTCATATCTATAGATATCTGGAAAACCCAGAAGATAGCTCGGTTAATGCGATAATATGTGAGAATTGGTCCCGCGGTTTTAGATTAATAGAAGGCTTGTTGTTTTTTATGCGAAATATGCAACGCCATTAGGTGAAATGCGAGTATACATTCCAAAGTCTTTAAGGAATGAAATAATGAGAGAATTTCACAACAAGACTATAGCAGGTCATTTTGGACGTTTTAAAACTTACCATAAAATAAGGGACGTTTGTTAATTCCCCTATATGAGAAAATTTATTGATCAATATGTCTACATGCCACATGTGTCAAATTAATAATTATAAAAACGCATTTCCAGCTGGTCGATTAATTCCGATTGTATCAAATTATCCAAATGAGATAGTTACGTTAGATTTGTAAGGTCCGTACCCGGCATCGAGAGTGAGGCTTAACCGATACAAATTTGTAACTACAGATCATTTCAGCAAGTGGGCTGAAATCATACCCCTTTAAATAAGACTCGGCTCGAGTAATAGCGGATAATTTTTTTGATAATTATATATCGCGTTTTGGAGCTCCAGTAAAATTAATAAGTGATAATGGCCCTCAATTTATCTCCGATATTTTTGAGCATTTAAGTGAAGCATAAGGCATGTGAAGACTGTTGTATAAAGACCTCAGGCAAATAGAAGTGAACGCGTAAATCGCGATCTAGTGCAAATGATTGCAAATTATATCAATGATCAACATGACACCAGTTCGTAAGTGAGTTTGCTTATAATATTCGTACAGAAGTGAATAAAACGACGGGAAAAACCCCTGCAGAATTAGTTTTAGGTCGAAAGTTGATTACACCTTTTCAGAAATTAGTGATGGTATCGGCTGGAACTGGATTTGTAGTAGGAGATATTGAGATTGTTTGAGGAAGCTTGACGAAACACAAAGGTTAAGCATAAAAAATGAGAGAAATATTATAATAGTCGCCGACGTGATGTGCAAATTAAGGTAATTGATTGAGTTCTGATAGCAACGCATCCTTTAAGTTCGACAACAAAAAAGTGGTAGCTAAATTTAAACCAAAATTTGAAGGTCCATATAGAGTGTTAGAAGTAAAGAATAACAACGTAGTGATATGGAAGGCGGGGAATAGGTTAACGGTTAATGTCGATCAAGTTAAGATATATCGTCATAGGAAATATGACGAGAGGGAGATAAGAACTGGTAGTTCGGATAGCAATAGTTCACGACAAGAATCGAGTAGTTTTGACAGAGTACAAAGGAGATCAAATGAGTCGCAGTATGGTAGGAAGAAAGGGTCAGATGTAAAGCGTGAGTTGAGGGAAAAGGGGATATGTTTTTAAAGAAAGATCAGGGTGAGAGACACACAAATAAGACCAATAAACGCGGACCACTTATCATATCAACACCTAGTTCTTGGTCTCAGACAAGTAGGAAGATTAAAAGAAGCAAAAATAAAAATATAGGATATAAACGATCACGTGAATCTGGATCGAGTGGACTAGAAAGGAAGATTTGGAAAGGTTCAATACATAGAGTGAATAAAAGAACTTTGTCGTCAAATGATACTAATAGTGTTTTGCCAAAATATAGAAAGAGGCCGAACAGAAGAAACAGTAGCGGCCAGCACGAGCAGATATAACCTCAGACCAAGAGGTTGAAGAGAAGTAAAGTCCCGACCAGCCATGGAGATAAAGACACAACAGGGAGGACCAGTTCGATCCAGGAAAAGCAGTGAAAGGAACTACAACCACTACATCGAAGAGCGAACAAGATCAGAACACAGGATTGCCAGACGAGGAGGGGATCAACAACGGAAGGACCAAGAAAGGAAGGGAGCGAGTACTAGCCTATCAATATATCTAGAGGTCTTGTAGGAGACACCAACTACAAGTCATAAAAATCGGGTTGTATCGTTTTTTTTTATATTCTTTCGAACAAGTGGTCAGAAGAATTATTGCAGTGAAGCAAGTTACGTTCGAATGTTTAAAATTTAAGAAGCCAAGCAAAAGTGGACACTACAATGAGTGTATTTTTCTTGAGGAGAAAAATAAGCTTTTATCTTGTAAATTTTTTTTAAAGTATGGAGAAAACATTTGTAAATATGCATTTGTTTACTTCTATGTATGACATTGCTAAGATACGACAATTCCTTTGGCTATTTGTTTTAATGGTTTATTGAAAAATGGATGTAATTGTACATTGTATGTATATATATTGTTATGTTGTTTCATATTAAGTCATCTCAGGGGTGTTAAATTTCTCTAGAGGTCTGAAAATATAAACAATTTTCAAACAGGTATAATTCCTTTAAATTTAAATTAAATAATTCTAATCTTTTACACATTATTTATAAAGGAATGGGACTTCAGAAAAGTATAAAATGTTTAAATTATAATCATAATTTCAAAAATTATAAGCATATGAAAAGAAGAAACTTTTCTATAAGAAATATTTATTAAGTTTCACGTCACGCATGCTATTTTCTAAAACAGTAGGTTTAATTACTAGCTGTAAGTTGATTTATAAAGACAAATGTATTCTTATAACTTTGTAGCTACTTTTATATAAATAGAATAATAACTTACATATTTTAATAAATAAAAAAAATACATTTTTAAAAAATATTTAAAAAATTGCAACATTTTGCAAATATTTTGAAATACAAAGAATATATAATACTAAAATTAGGTAGGGTTTAAAGAGTATGATGTATTGTGTGTGTGTATAGTTCTTTAAAGTTTTATACATCAGAGGCTAATATTTTAGAAAATAGCGTGCGCAAAGCAAAAAATAATTAATATTTATTATAGAATTTTCATATGCTTATGACTTTTAAAATTATTATTATATTTTAAACATTTTATACTTTTCTGAAGACCCATTCTATTATAAATAATGTATAAAAGATTCGAATCATTTAATTTAGATTTAAAAGAATCATACTCGTTTGAAAATCATTTATATTTTCAGACCTCAAGAAAAATTTAACACCCCTGAGACTTCTTAATGTACATCTGGTTTTGGGAAACGTGGCGTAGACAGCATGCTAACAATAACATTAACAAGCACTGCGTGATTTGAGGGGAAGTTTTTGAAAAAGCCAGATGAGAGAGAGAGAAATTTGTTGTAATTTAAAAGTGATATATAATGTATAAAAATTGTTAAACGTAATGGTAATATGTGCAACTTTGTTATTCACAGTAACTTAAAGAGTTTTTATTTCAGGGTGACAGACCCTGAAGTCTCTGTAGAAAATTCTGGTTTCTCTTCAAACTTAGTGCTAATCTTTCTTTTGTACAGAGGACAAGATAAATGTAAAAAAGCAGAAGAATTGTAATAGTTTTTAAGTAGCATTTAAGTAGAATTAAGTTAGTTGGAAAAACGAGATCCAAATGCCCTTTAACTAAGTCGTATATGGTTTTTACCCGGTCTTGTTGCCCGGATGGTGCATGCCCATTTATTTTGTAAATGTGAGAATTTACCGTGATTAAAATACATAACTGAGAATGTTGTTCTAGTTAATTGAGTAAAATTTATTGTGGCTGTCGAAAGTTCAAATTAAGAAAGAATAATAAAAATTAAAGTTAAGATGAATAATGAAAATTAAAGTTTAAGCGTAACATTGGAAATTAATGGTTAGAATGACACTATTCGAAGTTAAAATTTAAATATTGCATAGAAAGTTAGAAGTAGAAAAATATAATTTAGGCACGTAATTTCTTCAGGGCCATTAAGACCCTCGAATAAATCATGTCTTGCTTCTTGAAGGGGTCTTTTCTTTAACATGTCCTTTTAGCTCTTTGGGACCAGAATTAATGGCAACTCTTTTTCAACCAAATCCAAGAAGTGAAGTGTGAAAGAAAGACGGAAATTAGGAACCTTTTAAATATCAGAAGTTAGAGTAAGCGCGATGGCAATTAGAGGAATGTAAACAGTTCGTGGTTCTAGATTGAAGAAGTTGTAGATAACGTTACGTGGCGAAGAATAGTAATTATACGTGATAGAGATCCATTAATCAAGGTGCATACCATTGTCCACGAGTTATCGCAAGACCTCATCTAAAATTATTGTGATCGTTTACTGATACTACAACAAGTTAGGATCGATTATTTAATATTTGGATCAGTGATTGTAATAGAATTGAGTGTAAGCGTTTCAGTTATTGATAGTGGTCCGAGTTAGGTTAAGTTGTAATTATAAATATATTGCGTGTGGTGTGTTTTACCATCGTAGATTCTCTTACATAAATTATTATAATCTAATTTGTTAAAAGTTTAAGTTGAATATCTTAATAAAGTCATATTAAGATAATGTTTCCTTCTAGTCCTTTCGTTAATCCTACGCCTCTAGCTCACGCTGATACTCAAAGAGATATTCCCTCCAGGGGGAAGGATTATCACAAGGTAACTAAATTGTTTGGGGCTGCAGAGCAAGCTCTGGTGTCGGGAACTTGCATTTTAATGATGGTATGATGAATAAATATGTCTATCTTGACATTCTTAAGCGAAATTTAAGGCAAAGTGTGAGCAAGCTGGGAATTTCAGGACATTTTAAATTGTACCAAAATAATGATCCGAAGCATACTGCAGATATTTGTATGCCATGGGTCCTCTATCACTGTTCTAGTGTTATTACTACTCCTGCACTAAGTCCAGACCTTAATCCCACTGAACATGTGTAGGATTATTTGCAACAAAAACTATATGAGCAGCAAATTTCTATCAAGCAGGATTTAAGAAAATATTTGGTCGAAGAGAGAGAGAGGGGGACCAAAATCGATAGATGGTTTTGCTAAAGATTGATCTAATCCTGTAACGCCCCAAGCATCTAAGTGATGACACTTATTTGGTCTTTTGTAGGTTTATTTCTCAAACTCACAGGACAGTTCACAGACATACAAAAATTTGTACAATATTAACACTTTTGTAGAAATCATTGGCGATCCGATTATTGACATCTTAGAGAGGTCATTCTTTACGCTTGCTGATGAAGCCAAATACAGTTTCTCGTCGAGAGGTAAAAGCCAACTGCAGATATCCACACTGCGCTCACGGGTGGAGCTCACAGATTCCAACCGTTCTTGTCGAGAGGTGAAGGCCGACCACTTATGGCTTGGTACTCGCGCACTCTCAATCCTTCGAATCAGTCCGCGTTGCCACATCGAGTTTTAGAAGTGGTTTCGAGTTCGCTACAATCCATGCCCAATAGACTTCGAGAGGTCATAAAAAGTAAGGGTGGCCCAACAAGATATTAACTTTTAAGTTTGAATTGTTTTTCTTAATTTATATTGGGAAGTGTCCCAATTCTTTTTTGAGCACGTTTTTCAACTCGATTTCTTTTATTATCAATTTTAACCATAATTGCATTAATGTGTATGAGGTTTTTTCAAATTATTATTATTTATATTTACTAAAATAACGTTTATTTCTTTTGGGGGGGGGTTCATTTGTATGTTTAATTAAAATATTCTGATAAAAATCTACGAGTTGGTAGTGTGTGTCCCAATACTTTTTTGGGTGACTGTATATACTCTGTACTCTATTGCATCAAACCTTTGTCGTCCATTCGGTATAGAGGTTAGTAACGCTGACGGTTGTGTCGGAGGGCCTGTATTCGAATCCCGGATAAGACGTAGATGTTTGTAAATGAATTGTGTCTTCGTGGCATGGGGATTTTCTCGTGAGGTTGGTGGAAGGGGAAAAGAGGTCCCCGACCAACCCCCAGGGTGTTCTCCCTCAAAATTGGGGTGGAACCTGTATGGTGCTCAAAGTTAAGGCTAACGAAAGACGCGATGAATTTTGCGGGCTCTGATCTGATGTTACTATCGATCAAGTGGCATAAGTAACATCAACACATCAAACCTTTTTAGACTGGTCTAGAACATTATACATGAAATAAAGTTTATAAAATTCTAGTGCTAAGGCTAAACCTTTTTCAAAATATTTTTTTGAAAACAGTAATAGTAAAAATCTTTATGTTTTATATTCAGATTATATTATTAAGTTGATTTTGAAAGTATAAAAACTCAGTTTGAACAGCTATTATTTTACAATATAAAAAAAATTAAGAATTTTTCAAGTTTTTTCAAATGTTTATAAAATGCTTGCTTACTTTTTAAATTTTTTTAGTCATTTTAAGTTATTTATGTTTTTAAATTAGTGTGAAAAAAAATTAAAATGGATTTGAAAATATATATTCCCTTGTTTATTTTTAATAATTATTTTTCTTGAAAAAAAACCCCGAAAATTTTTAAATAGCATTTTTTTAAAAAATAACTAGAAATCTCAGCTTTAAGGCTGTTTTCGGCTAATATTAAAGAATAGGACCGAAATTCGGGTATAAAAGTACTCAAATATTAATATTATATTCTGGCTTCACTATCCTGCAGAAAAAAATTGGCTTATTTTATCATACTGTTCATTTTTATCCGAGTTGACACATTTTTTCCTTTATAAAATGTGTTTCGCATTTTTTCACCCATACCATAATGCTAAATGAACTCTCCCTTTACATGTTAAAAGGAAAAAACTAATTATTTATGAAATATTTTGAAATTTTAAAAACACTACACCTCGTGCATGTCGTACATTTTTATAAAAAAATTTTTGTCTGAAAATGTGCTCCTCGTTCAGCTCCCGCTCTTGCGAAAACAGCCTTAAATCCATACTAACTTTTATAGAACGTACGTTTAGGTGTATATACAAAAAAAATTTCAAGGCTCCATGATGAAGAGAAAAAAAGGATTAGGGATTACTTTTAAAACTAGAAGTCTAAGAAAGAAGCCTTTCAAGGCATAAAATAAAAACTTATAATGCGCGTAAAGCTCTAATTTTTTAAATGTTGTTTTCCAATGTATGTTCTACGTTAAAATACTATTTTAATTTAATAGGATTGAAAATAATTTTTTAATTCAAAAATATTTTTGCATAACATTGATAGCATTTTTGTTATGACGACAGCTTATTCAGCTTAATCTTAATCTAATACTTTCACAGAAGTTTAGAAACGCCAAGTATTTATGTACAAAATAATAATGATACTAACTTATGCTAAAAATAGCCACACAGGTTTGTTCGTAAAAATTAATTTTTTCAGTATTAAATTGGGAAGTTAGGAAGTTTTAGTTATTGTTGTATAAGTTTAAAAAAACTAAAATATAGTGCTGCAATATGTTTACTGTAATGCAGTTTGAACATCAAGGAAATGTTCAGTTTTATCTGCAATACTTGTATTCACGCGCGAGCGCTCGGAAGTCTAATTGTAGTATCAGCTAAGGACTGATTTTTAGATACATAAGTTTTAGTAGTATCCCATCTTGACGAAATATTTCTTCTCAGAGTAACCCGAGAATGTTTTGGCCATGGCATTTTCTCAAAAGGAGAAAATTAATGATGAAGCTTTTAAGTTTTATAAACCATTTTTAAAAGCAAAAATTGGCCTTGAAATCAATTTTAATTAATTAATTATGAGAATTGAAAGAACTCAAAACAATCTAGCAGAAATGATTTTGGTAATGAAAATTGGAATTAATAAACATTTCTCTATAAAAGAGTGGATTGTGCTCAAAAACATTTTTAATTAAGTAAATTTAAGAGTGGGAAAAGAAAGCAAAACTATAGCTCAGAAAATTTCAAATACCTTAAAAATTAACTTAACAGATCTGAAGCTTCTCACTGATATCAGCCACAAGAAAATGAAGGGGAAAAATCGGTAATTATGAAATGTGTAGGGTATTGTGAAGCCTTAAAATCACTTCGTAGGCGCAGTGGCCGAGTCGAATTGCAGGTTCAATCCATGCGAGTCCCGTTGTGTTATGATCCGATGGAAAAGCTTGGAAATGGGGGTGTCGACTCGGCTGGTCACTTGAACGAATTGTAACAGCTCTCATACAGTGTCACGGTTAAAAAACAGTCGATCAATATTTCGGAATGTTTAACTTTGTGCATTTTTTGATATTCGATTTTATTGTATGTTAAAGACGTGTGGTAGAAATCACACACATTGACATTTTTTTTTATTAAAAGTGAAATTTTTAGTTAGTTATTAGTTAAAAAATTTTTCATTTTGTTTTTAGTTAAAATAACATGAATAAAAAAAAGTAGATTGTTAACTTAAAGTATTTATGTATATAAAACATTTGTGTGCCAATAGAGAAATCAACACAGCATGGGATGTTATACTGAGTGTGACTTCCAAAATCTCGAAACACAACTTCACTCGTAAATTATTTTCCGTTCAAATTTAAAAGGATTTAATTACATTAACATACTAATACAGATTAAGTTTATTTGGATCAATCAACCTAGCATATGAAAATATTTTCATTATCAGGTATATAATACACAGAACAGATTAGCTTTAATGAATTTTAAAATACTTTCCCCGCAGGATTCATGGGAAGCATCATTTGAAGGAGCGGATGCCGTGTCGTTGACAAAATCTGGGTACGCAAAGTTTTTACTAAACAAAACCAACTATTCAGATTGTAATCCATTAAGAATTTTATGCTCCAGAAACAATTTTGTGCTCGAATTAAAAAAAAGGAATTTTAAATTTCGAATATAATAATTTTTGTTAAAATTTTTTTAAGATATCAATGTGACTTACAAATATAATGCGATTTTTTTGTGTTTAAAGTTACTGATATTGTCGAGATACGTATAATATGTTTATTAATCTTAAAAGAGAACTTGTATTTGATTCCAATTCTAGGTGCTCCATCGAATACCGCCTTCGGTAGGATGAAGTTGCTCACGTGCTACGACATCCATAAGGTTCGATTGGGACTCGGATTTCCACCCTATCCGTCGGATTTAGAGATTTGTACACCAAGGGTATCTCTCTGTCTCATAAGAAGATTGTGGTAAATACTTGGATTAATATTGAATGGAGAAACAAGAAGAGTTTCCATAGAAAGTTCGCGTACTTCAAAAATGAATTTGTCTAAAGCTCCTAAAATATCTTCAAAATTTTGCTCAACAATCAGATTAATTCCCCCTCCCTATTTAAAAATTTGTTTTAATTAGCCACCTACTTGCTTATATTTTATGAAGGCTCAAATGGAACGTGCTGTTTAACAAATAATGTAGTTGAAAATTATTTTTCATTGAAACCATACCAAACACAGATATAGGGGAGGGGGTACATTTAAACTGAAAAATCTTGCATTAGCCAAAATATATTTATGTCTTTTTGGATATTGTATTTGTTCTAAAATTCAGCTAAATGCTCTATAATCCTTCTTTGTTATATCTGTCGCAGGAAAATGCTGAAATTAGGGCTTTCATTCAATTCACGCAAGCTGTTAAAACAACATCTCTTTGAGGTCATTTCCCTGATGATTTTCAAATCCCCGAACTGTTTTAGTGAAATGAACAAGTCAGCATTTGTAGAGCACTGTTTTAGGTTGTTACCACTCCCTTTTAATTCCCCTATCTCCTCGTCAGTGCTAGACAGCGTCGGGCTTCTGACGTGACGCACGAAAAAAAAAATGACCTAACTATCATTTTTTAGTTTTATTTAGTTATATTCTTTGCATTATTATCTTTCGATTGATATATTTTTGTATGCCTGAAAGTTAGAAACTGGATAAAACTTAAATTGAGAAAAACGTAAACTAATGCTTTATAGATGAAAAAAAAGCTTTTTGATAATACAAAAAAGCTGTTTTAAAAAGGGAAAGAATAACCAAAAAAAGTGTTACAAATAAAGCAGGATATTTTTGAAATACTACATTAATGCATAATTTAAAAAAATGTTTGAAATTCTACTACACAAATATCTTTTTATTAAAAAAATACCAGCTTTATTATCTAATTATTTTGTTAATTAATTTCGAATAAATAATCTGTAATTCAATGATTATTGTTGTATTAATTACTCTACTTTTAAAAATGCACCCTATTTGCTAAATAAACACTTTTAAACTCTTGACGGTATTATTTCTTCTCTTCACTGAAGCAGTTTAGAGCAAATCACTTTCCTTAGGGAGACCCCCTTACAGAGTTCTTATTTTTCCACCTTGCGTAAACTGATCATCTCTCCCTTAGGGATTTGATCAAATTCCTGATTTAATTATTTCCCTGTGACCTATCCATTCTTGTCATTACTCCTCGTCCCCCACTTCGTTGGGTATTGAAGGATGACTACGTATTGCTTAAGTTATTGATGTACAAGTGCTAGTACTGCAAAACATTCTAGGAGTGCGCTACATTCTAGGAGTGCGCCCCGGGCAAGCCGGGCCCTTGCCCGGGGCGGCAGCCTTAGGAGGCGGAAAATTGGTTGCAAAATTAACTAGTTTATGAAGAAAATAAACCAAGATTACCCAGGAGTTCTAAGAGTCATTTTTAAGTATGTGTGCTTTCGTAGCTTGAATATACCGTAATCGTCTTAAAACATTTTCGATTGATATTGTTATTCAAATGAAAAAAATATTATTTGCCTCTCGTATAAAAGTAACTTTTTTAGTCGCTTATAAAGGATTATAATAGGTCATTTAAAATGCAAAACATTAATGAGCTTTTGAGTACATTCATTAATTATTTACCATACATAAAGAATTCTAACAGCAATAGCTCGAAATTGAAATACAACGTAGTTATATTTATTATGGTGATTTTGTTTTGTAATCGTAATATATTGTGATAATTTTGTTTAGTAATATAAATGAACTAGTCTATAATTGCTAAATATTTAATTAATATTGCTTCAAAGTGTTAAAAGAATTTTCAAAGGAAAAAAAAAGTTAATTTTAATTATATAGACACTTTTTTTTCTTTTTATTGAATGTAACATGTGAAATAAACATATAATTTTTCTAATCTGTTCTAAGACTGTTAAGATAGCCATTATTTTGTAAGATTAAATTTTAAAACTTTAACTTTTTTTTTGTATCTTATTGCCATTTTAAGAGTAATTTGCACACCTTTTTAATTAGGATCTTTTACTCCAGTCATTCCCAAAGTGGTCTACATAGACCCGCAGGGGTCTATGATAAACTCCAAGGGGTTCACGTCAGCAAAAAAACAATTCAGGGTTCAATGAGGTGTAAGTGGAGGTCTATGTGATATTAACTCTCATTAAACTAGATCATGACTTTAATTTTAAAAGATAATTTATTTAAGTGGAAACCAAATTTTACTTATTTAGCAGATTTATTTACTAAATTTAATGAGGTTAATTTGACCGTACAAGGTGACAGCATAATTTTTTTAAAAACAGGAACCATTTCAGCGTTTCTTTCCAGAGTTAAACTAAAGAAGTATAATACTGGAGGTCCGGAATTTTTTCAAATTAACCCAGACAATTTGTCAGCACGTTTTAACCTACGCTCAACATTTAACTGCCTTTTGTTCAGATTTTGAAACCAAGTTTGAGAATTCATTGACTATGGTAATACCACAGTAGGCAATGAATTTATGTGGTCATATTGAAAAAAAATGTCACATGACAACAGGAACTGATCGTGATATGCACCAATGAGATTTTAAAGTTTAGAAACGGATGGCAGGAATTTTGGCTTTAAAAAGGCAAACCTGTTATTTGTCCCGAATTATGGATTATCGTGAGGAAGTTTTTAACTATTTTCCTAATAGGAAGGAGTTTCAGCGCAGTTGCCAATCTCCAAAACAAAAAAAGAAACTTGACACTACTAACAGAGGAGATTTAAGGTTAAACCTGACAAGAGTGACACTAAATGTTGAAAATTTGTTATTAAAGCTCCAGATTCATCCCTCTCATTAAAATCAATTGTGTGTTGTTTGGTTATTTTATTTAACAGTTAGTTTATATATTAATTAACTTATAATTTAATTAATTAACATATGCTTTTTAAACTTTAACTCTATGCTTCATTAGTTATAAATTGAATTCTTTTAAAGTACTAGTAATAGTACTAGCTATCAAAAGGACATTTAAGTTGATAAATTTGCGAAAATTCGATATTAATTAAGCAGGGGTCTACCCCGAATCGAAAAAAAATGGTAAGGGGTCTATGAGACAAGAAAGTTTGGGAACCTGTTTTACACGGACAATTTTATAAGGACTATTTAATGCAGTCTAGTAATTAATTCTGTGAGTAATTAATTATATATATTACGTATATAATTAATCACGTGTATAATTAATTATAAAAATACATAAAAAATGTATAATATCTTTAAAATATTGTAAAACATTCTGAATGCTACTAATAAAGTTCCTCAAAATGCATATTTCGAAAAATTTAAAAATTGAGTTAATAAATTATCTGCAATTTAATAAAAAGAAATTTTAAGAAAATATTTAAAAGACGAAGATTTTTTTAAACCAAAAAAAAAAAAAAAAAAAAATACAAATATTTTTAAAAAATACAAACATTTAATGCAAAAACATCCTTTATAGATAAATTGCAACATTTCTCAGGCGTGAATTTTAAATTTCAAAAGATAATTATTAAATAGATAATTAATTTGAATATATATAGTGATATCAAAATAACATAGAATTAACAGCCCTAAAAAGCAAACAACAATGACTTTAAGCCTAAATAACTTCTAAAGCATTTTTAAAATTAAGTTTCAATCTTATTAAAATATGTTTTCATTGTGATTAATATATAAAGGCTTTAAATCTCAATTGTTTAATTGCAACGAATACAAATATAAAATACTTGGAATTCCTATTTCAATATATCAAAAAAGTTTCAGAACATAATCACTCATTCAATACATAAACGAGAGGCTCTTAATCAGTGGTCCGTAGAACAATGGTGCTCTAAAAATTAAAAAGTCGGTGGTATCATTTTGCAATAGTTTTTATATTTACTCTGTTTCATTTTACTATTATATTTCTCAAAAATCCTTTGAAATACATTTTTCGGGATTGTGAAATGGTTTAAAAGCGTTAGTATGTATATTTAAGAAAAAAATCTAGTAATAATAGGTTCCTATCTATATCAATATTTAAAATCTTTAAAAAAGGTAACAAAATGATGTCAATATTATGACAGAAATAAAAAGCAACAGAAAAAGGATTTAATTAAAGTTTTATTGTTACAGAACAATAATTAACGTGAAAGAATATTGGTACTATTATTTTTGCTTGTTCCTAGTATAAAACTATTTAATTAAAGTGAAAGCAAAATGTGCACTACAGAAATAAAAATATGAAGAACACAATTTATAAAATAGATACGTGATTTCAAACAAAATCGTTGCATTAAAACCACCAAGGTATCAAGTAGGAGGGATATACAATGCTTTACTTGCTGTTTGTAATAATTCGGAGAACTCTATAAAGGCTACTGGACTCTTAAGGTGTGTTAAACAATTTAAGCCAGTGATACTCGACCCTCGGCCCGCCGGTCTTTTCTGAGTGGCCCATTGCACAAAGAAGTTCAATGTTAGAGAACAATGTGCTAAAAATTAAGCAATTAAATATATCGATTTTGTAATCTGTTTTTTAATAGTAGAATGTAAGTAAGAGAATTGATAAAAGGAAATAGAAATTATCCCATAACTATAAAAAAGTCATAAAAATAAATGTTTGTGTGTGTGCGTGTTTGATAGAAAAGTTAATATAGTATTAACAGAAAAGACAAAAATTAGTTTTACAAATTTTGTCAAAGTTGCTTTAGTGTGTTTTTCCATTTTCCGCATGTTGCAGCCAACATGAAATAACTGTCATGTGTATGCGGCCCGCGTGAAATACCTATCATGTCTTTGCACCCCGGCGGTAACAAAGGTTGAGTACCCCTGATTTAAGCTCTTATGCTGCACTGTAATTTGGTACAAAATCTTAAATTGTATCAATCCTATAAGTTAGCTCTTGCAGATAAAAGACTATGATTTACCATCTGCTATTGAGCTCTTGAAAAGTTGTAAAGATTTTTTCAAAGATCGGTCAGAGCCTTTAATGAAATGCTTTGCGATGCTTGAGAACTCGCCAACGAAATTGACATACCGGCTAATTTTGAGCTCCCCAAGCCACGTTATAGAGTTCGAGTGAGTGAATATTAACGTCGCACTGTTCAGCTGCACGAGGGCTTTCGGCGACGGACCACGTAATTTTGAACCATGGTCAAGTGACGTGGACGACACCTGAGCTGGCATCCCCTTCTCCTAACTACCACACCACACCGTTTCAGCTCTTGACAGATTTAACGTGCCATTGAGTTCGAAGAAGGAATGTTATTTTCGACTATGAAGCCCGAGGTGATCCGATAGACGATCCTACTTTGAAATTAAGGCAGAGTTTTATTTTCTCACATTAGATAAAGCTATAAATGCACTTGAATCCAGGTTTGATTTGATCAGTACCCACAGCAACTATTTCCAATTTTTATACAATATTTGTGATTTAAAATATCAGTGTTGACTGATGGGAATTCACCAGATATAAACGCGCTGTACCTGGCAGACGAGATAGCAGCGGTTTTGGCTTTGCTAAATAAAAAAGAAAGTCCAATCGAGATTTTAAAATTCAGATCGAGAACCTGGATTCTGCTCCAAATCTCGGTATAGTTTTAAGGATATTGCTTACTTTTCCAATAAGTGTGGCAAGTAGAGAAAGGAGCTTCTCCAAAATAAGTTAAAAATTCTTACACTCCAGTACTACCGAGGATTGGCTAAACGGGGCTTGACAACAATAGCCATTGAACATGAACTGGCTGAAGAAATTAATGTTAAAGAAATTATAAAAAAAAATCTCAGAATTAAAAGTGAGAAAGAAACACTTAAGTTTTTAACTCTCGTTTTAAATGTATTTTCAATATGTAATTAAGTTTTAATATTTATTGGTTCTATAGTTTGTTTTTAGAGAGTATTTTTCATACCTGTATTTTATATAACTATATCCTAATATATATTATAAACGTGAAAGTTTGTGAGGATGTTTGGGCGTCTTTAACGCAAAAACAACTGAATGGATTTTAATGAAACTTTTCAGTAATATACCTTATACATCAGAATAACACATAGGCTATAATTTATAGCTTGGCTATAATTTATAAAGATATTGTGTAAAGTGTCCAAAACATAACGATATTTGTCAAACAAATAGGAAAAAATTCTGCCATCTGAAAGCAATTCTGGCGTCGCGACAGCATATTTGAAAAAACACTTTTTGTTTTGTCTACGCAAGGCGCTGGCTTCTAATTTGTTCCAGTGATCAGTGTAATCTGTATTTTTTTTAATTTCAGAATAAAACTAAGTTTTGAAGGGAGAGGTTTTTTTCAATCCCTCTTTATTTGCTACTATTCATTTTTTTCATGTGTGAACTATAAGAAATTGATCCTTATATCAAAATACTTTTATCACTTCTGGTACTTAAAGTAAATAAATTTGTCTTTCACACTACATCATTTGGACAAATTTGTATAATTTGTTTGTGGTTAGTAATTAATTATAATGTTATAATTTTAATTGAATAGGCAGATATATTGCATTTTTAAGTATAAACATAATAATAACTACTGTATTGTATTTTTTGGAGTGAATGAACATTAACGTCGCACTGTTCAGCTACACGAGGGCTTTTAGCGACGGACCACGTAACTTTGAATCATGGTCAAGTGACGTGGACGACACCCGAGATGGTACCACCTTCTCCTAATTACCACACCACATCAACTTAGCAGAAATATTCTACCAATACTTAGCAGGAATATTCTACCAATACTTAGCAGAAATATTTTTTGAAATCCACTCTTCCCAGATGTATGGCAGCGCGGGTTCTATGATGAGCATTTTAGTGGTGAAGGCGAATAGTTTTGTAGCAGAAATTGCTTTTTGAGCGGACGGCGTTTTCAGCGGTTTGCAAAGATTATCATTTTTGTCCCGAAAAATTTGTTAATATTAAAATTTAAGTGACTTACGTTTTTAATATGTTAATGAAGACATTAGAAAACGATTTGACTATTTATTTTAAGTGAACGTTGTATCTAACTAATTTTACAGTAGAATATCTTTAATTAATTAATTAGCTCTAACGGTTTAAATTTCCCAAAGTTGAGTATTTTGTTTATGTATATTCCTTATTTTTCAATGTAGGGATCCCCCAAAAAATACTGCATAAAAAAAACTGCAGTAAATCATAATGCGGTAGATAAAGTGTTAACGTGTATCGGCCCCTACACGGCGGGACTTTCTAAGTTCTAATAAAGCTCGAGCTATGAAAGTAGCTAGACAATTGCCAACTTGACTCTATCGTTAACATTTCGCTATGTTTTTCATTGAATCGCCATTATAATTTAATAAACGGTGTTGCTTGAGAATATTACAATTTTAACATAAAATAAATACAACAGAAAGTAATATTAATGTATTACACTTTCAGGTATAAATTATTTACACTATTGTAAGCGTTCATTACACAAATCGTTTATCAATGTGTTACTTTTGTTGAGCAGAGATCAGCTTAGGGAGGTATTTTCGAAAATCGACCCTCAAGAGAGTTACGGGGAGTTATAAATAAAAAAAAATCCTTTTTATCAGCTATTAGATCTAAAGACTAAGGTTAACAAAGGTGTTTTTTCCCTTTTCTTTTTTGTTCAGCTGAGATATGCAAAAAGTTTTTTTTTTGTTTAATTTGCAATTCACGTAAAATTAGCTCATTAAAAACTTCTTTATCCTTCCATCTGTATTGTTTAATTTTTAAGTTCACTCGTGCGTAGAACGAGTATACCAGCTAGTACACTATATATATAGAAATGACTCTTTTCTTTTTTTCTGTGCAACCCTAATTTATTTTAACTTAGTACCAAAAAAATAAATTAATAATTTTTTTTAATCAAAACTTCAACATTATTGATAGCAATTTTTTTGCTCACGTTTTATTTTACCATTAAGCATGGGAAAGGTTTAGGTTATATCATTTAATTCTTGTTATAAATGGAGGGCGGCATTTTACCTCTTTGCCCGGGGCGGCGAAACTGCTAGCGCCGGCCCTGCACTAGTCTCTTGATTCAGATAGGCAAAACTTTGAATTTTTAAGACGGAAGTATGATTATCCTTCCCACCCAAGAGTCGATTTCTTCAAAACTCAAACTGCTGAACAAAATAAATATACTTTAAAGTCTGTAGATATAATGGTTCGAAAGATGGCAACGTCCTCGAAAACCCTCTCCTTGGGAATTTATTTCTAAAAAAACTCGTTCTTAACTCAACAGAAGAATCATGCGATCAAAAATCAAGTACTGTTTTTGTGCGGTCCTTTTTTATGCGATTTTATTTTTGTACAATTTTTTTATGTGCTATATGGATTTCAACGGCTTTGGCACCACTGTAATGTTTTCTACCAATGTACATTTCAAAACCCTCGGTTCATTGGTCTCTCGACAATACGATTTGCATTTACTAGAAGGATAAATCTAGATTGTGCTAAAAGATGTGTACCATTAGTAATATCAGCCATTAAAATCAAAGCATTCTCTAGCAGACTAATGAATTTTTTTGTCAAAGAACTTACTTTCAAAATTTACTTAATCTGCTGCTGGTCGCACCTGTGCAAAAAAAGCATGGCTGCAGTTTTTTGCAGTATATGGTACTTACAAGTTTTTCTTATGCTTAGGTCACCAATCAGTCCAAATTTAGAATAAAGTGCTGTGGAGAGAGTTCCAAAAAATTTGTTATTTTTTGGAAATCATGTGTCTAACACAAATCAAGTAATATAAAAATAATTTTTTTTAAAGTCAATTCCTACTTAGGTCAACAAAGAAAAAGTTTATTTTCGCTACATTTATTAAATAGTTACAATTAATATAAATATGTATATACACTGCTGGTCACCGTAAATGCAACACCAAGAAAGACAAGAGATAGCACAACAAAATTTATTTTGTAGATAGCATGTTAACCAAATATCAATGATTGTATTTATAGACTTCTGTGAAGTGTGGTTCCTGCCAGAATAGTAGCCATTGTTGAAAATCACCGCTGCCACACGCCTCGGCATTGATTCAAAGAGACTTTGGATGTGTTCTTGGGGTACAGCAGACCAAGCAGCTTCCACACGTTGCCAAAGTTGATCTGGTGTGGCAGCTGGGGGTGTAATCTGAGTCAATTGTTGAGCAACCATGGACCACATGTTTTCTATCGGCGAAAGATCCGGAGAGCGAGCCGGCCAGGGAAGCAAGTCAATCTGGTGATTGACTAAGAACCTTTGGACAATGCGTGTCTAGTGTGGTGGTGCATTATACTGTTGAAATATGGCTATGGCCAAGCCCTGAAGGTAAGGTAAGACAACTGGCTCCAACACCTCGGAGATGTAGCACTGGCTGTTTAAAGTACCGGCAATGTGTACTAGGGGAGTGCGAGAGTGAAATCCAAAACCGACCCATACCATAATATCCGGTGCAGGACCAGAGTGACGGCACATAATCCTGCTGTTCAGCATACTCTCTCCACGGTGTCTCCAGACTCGAATCCGACCATCATGGTGTTGCAGACAGATGCATGACTCGTCAGTAAAGACAACTTCATTCCATTCTGCCGCCCACATCCTTCTTTCATCGCCCCATTGGTGGCGGAGACGTCTGTGGTTACGCGTCAAGGGTAGATCAAGCCATGGACGTCTTGCGGACAGACCACTCTGCTGTAAACGGCGTCGAATGGTACGCGCAGACACCGAATGATGCGTTACAGACTCAATGTGTTGTGCTACGGTTCGTGATGTGACTGAGCGATCCGTCACTGCCATGCGCACAATTTGCCTGCCCTCACGTGAAGTGGGGGACTGAGGTGGATGCGATCGACCACGTCGGTCCGTCGTACCGTCCTGCATCCAACGGTCCCATATCCGCATTACATTTATTTGGTTTCGTCCAACACGACTACCGATTTCACTAAAAGATAATCCACAATCTCGGTAGGCCACTATCCTTCCTCTGTCGAACTCAGATACTTGATCAAAAGCTGATCGCTGTTTTCTACGAGACATGACTGATCATTTTCTGAAAAAGCCACAAGAAAAACACAATTGCCGAAATCATTGAAATCTCCAAGCCTTAAATAGAGTTTTGAGGTAGCGCAACATGCGGGTGTGATGTGTCATTTGCATATCTCACCTCCGCTAACGCATGCTGTAAATTTCATGTTATTTGCATGCTTCCTTCAGGATGTTGCATTTACGGTGGCCAGTAGTGTACATATGACATAATTACAATTTTAAGGCTGTTTTCGGTTAATGTTAAAAAATAGGTCCGAATTAGGTAAATTTTTTCAGATATCAAAGAAATGAAAAATTAATATTATATTCTGGCCTCACTATCCTTTAGAGAACATATTTTATCATTCTTCACTTTTTTGACAGAGCTGAGCCATTTCATCTGGTATAAAATGTATTTAGTGCTTTTTTTCCTTTACCGTGATGTTTAAATGAGCTGTCCTTTCACGTGTTGAAATGAAAAAAACAATACTCAAGGAATACTTTGAAATTTTAGAAACGCTCTATGTATGAGATGTAGGACTTATAATGTTGCGAATTTTCATGAAAATGGATGCATTTTTCGGTCTTAAAATGTGCTCAGCTTTTAGTTCAGGCTGTCGTACTTTTGCCGAAAACAGCCATAAGTCACAAAATAGAAAGCGAATTTCCTTGCAATTTTCCATTTTCTTTCTATGTAGCAGTGATTCTCAAACTGGGGGGCGGTAACCCTGCGAGGGGGGTTCGAGCATATTGAAAATAAAAGTTTTAAAAAATAATTTTTTGGAATGAAGTAAAACAAAATGCTTTCTGACATAATAAAAAAATACACACTTACACTGATATAATTTATTTTTATCATCTGGTGATCTTCAAAAATAACTTCAAATGCTCATTAGCCATCTTTGATCCTATAACCGAATTAAAACAATATTTTGTTTGCTTTGCTGTAATCTCACGATGAGAGATTTTTTTATGACGCTTCTTTTTTTAACCTAAAATATTACTTTAGCTGACCTTCGAACTTACTGGTATGGTTATCTCCGTCCTTTTTTTTAGGGAAGTTGTAAATATATATAATATATTTCTGTTTCACCTTTTTCCATGTGAAAGAGTTTTATGATATATGGATAAGCATATTGAGCACTTTGAAGAATTATTTGGCCAAAATTTATTTTTATGAATATCCTGAAACATATAATACATAATGAAAAACATTTTACATAATTATTTTTGAACATGCTACACTTTCCCCATGAACAATTTTGTGGTTTTGGTTGATGTGTTGTACGACTTATTATAGTTTATAAATGTAAATGAGCAGCATATTAAAAAAAATGGGCATCTGTAATCCCTACTGAAGGAAGTTGAAACTGATCAAGCAATTGAAAACCCTACTGAAATAACGCATATTAATCAAGATAGCGAAAGTAAATATCAGAAAAGCGTTAGACATGAAACGTTTGAGTTGATTTGAAATTTTCAAATGCTGCTTAAAGATCTCTATGAAGAAAACTATGAAGCTATAATGTAGCACTTCGCCTTGTCAAAAAGACACAAGGAAGAAAAAGTTCAAAATGGTATTTGTAGACCATCAAACAACAGCAAAACTACAAAAACGTGAAGAAAATATGACAGTTTTGCTATAAAATAACATTCCTGTGTTGTTAGCGAAAAGTGTCTGTGATTTATGTCCTTTATTAAGGACACGCACATTTGGAACATTTTCCTTAGTTTTATTGGATTTTTTCTCAAATTTTCAAAGAAAAATTTAAAAGTCTTTGAAAGTAGGTACGTATATTTTCTCTTAATTAAATTATTCACTGGAATTGTGATTTCTATCGTTTATAGTAAAAATAATTATAAAATAAATTTTATTTTTAAAACAAACTAAACACGCTTTTATAGTGAATCGAACTAAAAAGTAAAAAAAAAAAAAAATAAATAAAAATATATATTACTTAAAAGTAACACATACAAAAAATTTAATACTTATCTTGCTAATTTGTGCGGTTTGTAATTATGACCGTATTGTAGCTTTAGCGCCAAAGTGCATTATTATTGCATTCAATCCATTTTTTTTAGTTAGGCGCGATGAAAATTAGGATTGAAATTTGGGTGGCCAGTAGTGAAAGTTTGAGAACCACTGCTCTGTAGGACTATTTTTGTTTGTTTGTTACTTTTTATGAATTAATTCAATTGAATTATTCTAATAAAATGGTAGGGTAAAAAATAAATCGCTTTCTTAGAAATGAGGCCGTCCCCCACTGCACTACAGAGACACAAGGAGCGATTTTCCTTTTTTACGCCTTCATTAAAGGTAATGAATGAATTAATATGCGGAAAAAGTGTATTAGCATCAAGTGTCATCCACTACAAGTGTAAAAAATGTATTTGAACTGGAAGGGATGAATAGAAAGTATTTTATGAACTATTGAAAATTTGAACAAGATATATAAATACATATAGGGACTAATAACATGCATTTTATATTTAAGATGTTGTTCATAGATGCTTAGAATTTCACATGAGAAACAAACATGTTTAAATTATAACTTACCTTCAAGAGAAGTCAACGAAACTCAAATCTATGTACACATATCCAATTTTTTTTTTACTTTAACAACTATTTTACGAATAAAATTGAAACGAGAGCGTATAATTCCTTGTTTCCAATCTTTTTTTTAAAAAAATTTAAAGCAGTATTGTTACATATCTTGAGTGTAACAGAAGTTTTTTATAAACTAAATTGTTTTCACCCACATTGGATCACAAGTGACGTTACGTCACTTTCCTTAAGATTAGATAAAAACAGAATTGTACGTGTTGGAACACATCAACAATTTAGCGTTAATCCTTACGCTACGGAAGTGTTATCTCAAACAGGTGGCCACACCTTTGTGTGATAGGTACAAATGGGAATTTCTTTTTTCAAGAGGAAGTTTTTTCTCTTTCAAAGATACTTCTTTTAGGAAGAACACACGCATTAAATGATATTTACATAAAAAATTATGATATCTTTTAACCGTACGATTGTCGTTTGAATGCAGCGAATTTTACTTTATTTTAAGAGAGGGTTATTTAAATAAAGCGAAAAATAAAGAACGCGAAGTGTAGTATTTACGTATTTCTTACAATGGGTTTCGTAATATTTTTTATATTTATCAGAATGTAGCGAAATTTATTTCGGAACACTTAAAAAAAAGAAGAGAGAATGACGTAAAGAGAGATTAAGTTACAAGATATACTGATATAAGCAAGTTATGATGAGAAACAAGAGACAAAAATTGTCAATTGTTTAGGTGAAACAGGTTATTAGTTTTCTTGTTCGATCTATGTTTGATCTATACCAGGCATGTCAAACACGCGGCCCGCCATGACTTTTTAAAAAATATTTAAATATCGAGCTTTTAAAGTTTTTTTTTTCATTTTAAAAATTATTTCAGGTTAACTTTTTTTAAATTTACGATATATTTACTTGTTACTTATTCTTATTTTAAAAGAAATAAGGAACAATTTCTAAGTGGACTGAATAAACTACATTTCTCACACAATATAATGCGGTTGCACTAAAAGTTCACGTGGTTAACACCACGTTACGAGTCATTCTCCCTCTTCTAAACCGTTCTCATACCCTCAGTCCCCTTTTGGTCAGTGACCTCGCATTTCCTGTGGACAGAGGGACTGTCCATTAAAGCTCCCTCTGGAATTGGAGAGTATGAGAACAGTGTTAACATCTTTATGACTTAGCAGATAGCATCATAATTTTTCGTGTGTGGCGTTGTCAGATGCCGTCACAAGACGAAAGACAAGATAAAGGGTAGAGTTTTCTCAATCGTTTGCGGGATGAAAGTGGATTTTGGTAAAAGTGGTTTAAATCTAAAAAAAATATTTAATAATAATAATAAAAACCCCTAACTTCAACTACAATGAGTAAAAAAAAGATCAATTGAAGATGAACGTCGCATTTTTCAAGAAAAATAGGAGAGCTGCAATATTTTTGTGTCCAAAACAATAATAAAATATTATGCCTGATTTGCAAAAAATCTATTTCAGTTTCTAAGGATTATAATCTTAAAAGACACTATGATACAAATCATGAAACAAATTATGACCAATACGTTTAAAAATTTCATGAAGAAAAATTGGCGAATTCCAAATCAACTCTTCAAAAACAACAAAATGTATTCACTAAATTTTCTGAAGACAATGCAGCTGTGCTGTAAAAGTTAGTTATATGTTATCCCATTTAATCCCAGATCGTAACCATTTACTGAAGGTTATTTTATTAGTGAATGCTTAATCAAAGCGGCGGAAGCAATATGTCCATCACAAATATAAAAACAATCACAAGTTTTAGCTTAAGTCGAGCAGAGCTTAAGTGTAGCAAGCAGAGTTGATGAAATAGCCGAAAATTTGAGAGATCAGCATCATTTAACAATATCAACAATTCAAGCCTACTCGATTGCAATTGATGAAAGTACAGATATTCGAAATATCGCTCAGCTGGTCATTTTTATTCGCGGATGCGATGTTAATTTATAAATAAATGAACTTTTGAAGCTATTTCTATGGATACTACTACTACTGGAGCTGATATTTTTGATGCATTTATAGAAGTTGTGAAAAAGTATAAGTTACCATTGGATAAGTTGTTTTGTCTTGCAACTTCACCTACCATGACCTGTATTACCAAAGGAGTTGTTGCAAGATTAAAAAAGAAACATACGAACAACAAGGAAACAATAATCTCGAACATTTTCATTACATTATTCATCAACAAATACTGTGCTCTAAAGTTTTGAATGTCGGACATGTTTTAAAAATTGTAAATTATATCCGAACGCATCATCGTCCATTCACTGCATTTTGGAACGGCATAGAAAGGGAATTCACCGATCGCGACCATATCTTACACAAGTTCGATGGCTTTCGAGTCATACAGTATTAAAACGATTTTTCAAACTGCTGGACCAAATCATAATTTTCTCAGAAACAAAAAAAATACAAATGTGCAGAATTAAAAGATAAACTATGGCTTAAGGATCTGGCCTTCTCAGTTGACATCACAAGTTACCTTCATCAACTCGATCTTAAGCGCTTCAAGGCAAAAATAATCTTGTTACAACACTATTTGATAACATTAACGCTTTTAAGCAAAAATTGTTTCTTTGGCAAAAACAAATAGAAAAAGAAAACCTGTCCAATATGAAAACTGCCACTATCTATTCATTAAATTACCTAAATTAAAATTTACAGAATAGGCTCAATAAATTAAATTATTAGAAATAGAATTCGATCCAAGATTTTCTGATTCCAAAAGCTGTAAATTACAATTTTGTCTTTTTACTCCCCCTCTATCTATCGACATTGAACTTGTTGATGAAAATTTACAATGAAATTTCCAATGGGATTCTTTGCTGAAGCAAAAATGTTGGATTTTTACACATATTTATCAATAGATCCTAAGAGGTTACGCGTCAACTGGCTATATTCAGAATTTATGCGAGCAATTATTTTCTTTCATGTAAAACAAAAATTCAGAAAGGTCAAGATTAACCGATAAACACTTATCAATATTAAAGATCGCCTCTCAACTCAACATATTCACCCATACTTTGATGATTTGCTTTGTGTAAAAAAGCACCAAAATCCTCTAAAAAGTAACATTGGGAACCGAGGTGTCCTTGGCAGGTAAAAATAAACTTATTTTAAGGTGTAATATCTGTATACTTATGCGCCTGTTTATGTAAAAAAAATCACATTTATAAATATAAATAATTAAGTGTGAGCAATTGATAGCCATCATATTTTTCAGTCATGTTCTTAACTTTAGGTACAACTTGCATACAGTTTACTGGAATATAACTTTCACACTTTGTAGTTATTAATGCGAATGGTACAGTATTTAATTAAATCTGCGAGTTTTAAGGCATACACATTGATTGCGACTGCTTTGTGCAGTGTCTCCCTTGCAAGAGAATGTACAAGTGGGGGTGACGATCGCAGCGCCAACATCCCGGCCCACGTTGAAATAACATTTCAAGAAACAAATAATGTTACATAAATCATACATTAAAATACAAATAATGAAAAATTAAAAAATATGATCAATATGAAAAAATTGCACATGAAAATAAACAAAATATACATATGAATAAAAATATTAATGCGTACATTTTTGAATGATTAATAGACATTTAAACAATTGGAAATAAACAGATTTTTGAAATTCCTCTTTTAAAAATACCTTGAGGTGTCAACTTTAACAACTCTAACCTTTCCATCTGAACCTTTAACTATCTCTAAAATTCTTCCCATAGTCCATTTACATGGTGGAAGATTTTCATCTTTTAAAATAACCATTGAATTGGGAATTACATTTTCTTTCTCAAATTGCCATTTATGTCTAGCCTGTAAATTATTAAGATAATCTAACCTTCATTTTCGTCATATAAATTGAACAAATTTTTAATTAATTTTTGCCATTGAGATAAACAACTGTCTATCTGTTATGTCTGTGTGTGTGGCTCAGGTAAACTTTGAAGAGGTCTACCAATGAGAAAGTGTCCTGGGGTGAGGACTGCAAAATCATTAGGATCAGAGGACATGGGAGTAAGAGGACGACTATTCAAAATACTTTCTATTTGAGTAGTAATTGTTATGAATTGTTCTAATGTTAGACGTGCATCACCTACTGTTCTTTTAAAATGATGTTTAAAAGATTGGACACCTGCTTCCTAAAGTCCTCCAAAATTGGGTGATCTAGGGGGGATAAACTTCCAAGTAATTTCTTCATTTGTTAAATAATTGGCAAGAATATCTGGTGGATTTTTTTATCAAATTATATAAGCGTTGCAATTCTCTGCTTGCACCTATGAAATTTGTAGCATTATCAGTACAAATTGAAGTACTTTTTCCTCTTCTACTGAAAAATTGTTTGAGAGTTGCAATCATAGCTTCTGGGGTTAATTCTGTGACAACCTCTATATGAATAGCTTTTGTAATAAAGCAAATGAAAATTGCAACATAACATTTGTGGTAAATGCCTTTTCGTTGGCCTTTATATTTAATATAAAATGGACCAGTAAAATCTATTCCTACATGAGTAAAAGGAGAACTAGGAGTAATTCTTTCTCTAGGTAAATTTCCCATAATTTGTTCTAAATTCTTAGGTTTGTTTTTGAAACAAACAACACAATTTTGAACAATTTGTCTGGCAGTGTTTCTGCCCCCTAATGGCCAGAACTCTTGTCTGACTGTAAGGTTTGAGCACCTACGTGCAAATTTTTCAAATGGTAATAATTCATAATTAAAATAGTTAACTTGTGGTTTTTTGGAAGCAAAATGGGAAATTTCTGACTATATGTTAAATTTGAATTACTTAATGGATCACCAACTCTAAGTATGTTTTCTTTGTCAAGAAAGGGATTCAAACAAGTTAACTGACCTTTTTTAATGGTTCCCCCATTCCTAAGAATTTCAATTTCTTTGTTAAAAACTGTTACCTGGATCCTTTTAATCAAATCTTTCTGAAGTTCCTCGCTTGCGAGGGGACCTGAATGGCGGATGTATTTTTGACATTATGCAGGAATCTGAAAATATAACTAAAAATGCGAATTAATTTCATATAATTATTTGTAATATTTAAGAGATCATTTTCAAAGTTAGAGTCCAAGATTGATGTCAAGTTGATATCAGATTGTTTTTTAAGTTCCGACATGTAAAGTTCATCAGAACTGGTAATTGAAGGATCAATAAATTGTTTAGGGATGTCTAGATGCTGGGGGCCATTCCACCATAGAGTCAATGATGAAAGTTCTTCAGGATTTACACCTCGAGAAATGATATCTGCAGGGTTTTGCGCTGAAGGTATGTACTTCCATTCAAAGTTCTCCGTCAGAGTTTGTATCTTGGAAATTCGATTGCCAACGAATGTTTTCAGTTGATTAGCTGATCCAGGCAATTGCTATGGTTGAATCGGTGTGCAAGATGACTTTAGCTCAATGTACTTGTAGAGAGAGGCGAACCTTTTCCACTAATTGAGCCAGCAGTAAACACGCTGAGAGGAATGGAGATGACCTTGATTGGTGCGACACGAGATTTGCTGCTAATAAGCTTGATTGTGGTCGTACCATCTTCTTTGACACTGTGCATGTACACTACGGCTCCGTAGGCTGACTCCGAAGCATCTGCGTATCCTAAAAGCATGAGTTTTAATCTGTAAGAATGTATCGATCTATTTTGAGTTCCTCCAGGGCTTTAAGAGATGACACAACATTGAGCCACTCTGGAGCGATTGCATCCGGTAAGAATTCTCTTCCCAATTCAATTTTTTAAGCCATAATTTTTGTAGAAAGATTTTAGCTTTGCTGATGACAGGGCCTATTAGTCCAAGAGGGCCATAAAGTATTGCTATGACGCTTAAAACATCTCGTTTTGTATAAGATGCTATTGAAGGGATTGAGACTTTGAACATGAAACAGTCTCCTGTTGGTTTCCAGCTAATACCTAAGGTCTTTATGGCTGACTCTGCGTTGGTTGAAAAGGAATGCTCTTGATCTAAAGATGAATTAAGCAGCTCCTTCGAATTGGAATTCCATTTATGTAATTTCATTCCACATGTTTCCAGCATATTTTGCAACTGGCATTGTAATTGGCGAGCAGTGTCGAGATCTTGTGCACCCGACATTATATCATCCATGTACACGTCTTGAAGAGCTACTTTGGAAGCTAAGGGAAATCTAGAAGCTTCCTCCATAGCTAACTGTTTGTGAGTTCGTACAGCTAAAAAGGGAGCACTGGCGGTCCCATACGTGACAGTTTTCAATCTATAGATGACTGGTTCCTCATTAGCGCCTGTTTTCCACATAATCCTGAGAAGATCACGTTGAGCTGGATCAATGAGGATTTGTCGGAACATCATCTGGATGTCGGTTGTAAAGGCATATTTGTGTGTGCGAAATCGTGTCATGATTTCAAAAATGTCTTCCTTCACTTCACCTTTCAAGAGTAGGTCATTTAGACTTAAACCTGAAGTAGTAGAAGCTGAACCATTAAAAACAACTCTTAATTTAGTAGTTGTTTTATCAGGCCGAAAGACTCCATGATGTAGAAGATAATAACAAATATTGTTTGCGGTTGTTTCATCTGAATGTTCTTCTACTTTTTCCATATGCCCCAAGTCTAAGTATTACTGCATAAATTCTCTATATAAATTTTCCATTTGTTTATCTTTAGATAATCTTCTCCAAATCTGATCTAGTCTCTTCATTGCTAAACCTTTTGAGTGTCCTAAGCCTTGTATGTCTTTAACTGGCATTTGTACTACATATCGACCAGCTTCATTGCGCGTGTGAGTCATTTGTTAATGATTTTCACAATATTCCTCTTCCTTGCTTAATGGCTTTTGACATTCGTTAATTGTTTCTATCTCCCAAAACTTTTGTAAATTATCATCAATGTTTTGCATTTCTGATATAAAACCACAATATTGATTTTGTTTGTATGAATGTGTGGTTCCGGTTGCGATGTATCCGAAAACTGAGCTGCGAAATACAAGTGCGTTGTCTGATGTGCGAATAATTCTTTCCTTAATTATGTCAAAAAATGCCTCTGCACCAATTAGCAAATCAATTTTTCCTGGAACACCAAAATTTGGATCTGCTAGTTCCTGAGGTATTTTTAAATTATTGAGGTTTATTTGAGAAACAGGAAGAAAGTCTAATTTTTGAGACAACCAGAAAATCTAAAGTTGTAGAAAATGAGCTGTTGCCATTTATTATTGTAGCGTTTAATTTTGACTTGACTGTGGTTTTATTTCCACCTAAAGTGGAAATTGGGATATTAATTCTATTTTGTGGTGCCCCTAATTTGTTTGCGAAATCTAACGTAACAATGTTAGACATGCTACCAGAATCTAAGACTGCGCGTGCTTGTGGATGCAACTTTCTGTAGAATGATTCAAAACCCAAACTACGGCTGTGGGTAGAATTACGGTTTTGCTTCTACTGATACAAGAGAGGGATGCGACTGTATTTTCCTGAGAACTGTGAAACTCCTCTGCGTTGGGGTTCAGTTCCTGACCTTGTAGTTGTGACGCGCTATAAATCAGGGGAGCGTTGGAGGATTCCCCCTTTTGCCTGCGAAGCAAAGAGTTGTGTCGAAAGTCACATACACTACAAGAATGTTTTGATTTACACTTCGAAATTCTGTGCTAATCACTTAAGCAATTGAGACACATATTATGCTTCGTGAGGATTTCCTTTCTCTGTAGTGCATTTAATTTCAAAAAGGAATCGCACTTAAAAATGAGATGTTTTTGCTTACACAAAATGCATGCATACACAGAATTGTTAGATTTTATAAAGAAATTTTTTGATTTATTTCTATCTTGTATAAACATTGGTTCTCCGAAGGTATTTTTATTTATATAGCTTAAAACTTGAGCGCGTTTTTCTAAAAATAAAATGAAATCATCAAATTTAGGAACTTCGGTTGAATTATATATATATATAAGACTGTATTCAAATTGTTTTAAAGTCTCCTTATCCAGTTTTTGCAGAATGATGTTTAAGATTAATATGTCAGAAAGGTTGTTTCTTTCAAGTCCCAATACTTTCAAAGCACGCATGTTTTTGTTTACATCATCAATTAAGTATCTTAAATCTTTTACTGATTCATTATTTAATTTCGCTAGGTTTAAGATTGCCTTTACGTGCATTTTTCGACTATTAAACGTTTATTTTCATACCGTTCTTCTAAAGATTTAAACAAAGATTCAAATGAATCGCTAATAGTCTCTAAATTATTTGCTTCTGACGTTAGTGCTGCTTTAAGATAATGCAATTTTTGCTCTGAGGAGAGTTGCGAATTTGTTGAGATAATGTTATTCTTCATATTTTCCAGAAAACTTGTGTTGAATTTGGAACATTTAAATTACATTCACGACGTTTGATGTACGATTTAATTTTATACTTTATGCTAATAATTTTTTCCGAATATTCTTCGGATGAGTTAATTTCAGTATTGAACTCAGAAAAATCTACTATTTAATTTTCCATTTTTGAATTAAGTTGCTTCAATGAGAGTTCTTTTTCGATTAGTTGATCTTGTATAATTCTAAGATATTATCTACATCATCACTGTTATTTTCAATGTAATTTTGTATTTTCGTAATTAATTTTGTTACGGCCGAACGTATAGGCGCTCTTTTATTTTTAATTTTTTCAATTGGATTCATTTTGACTTTTGCGGTAATAAATAATGATTTACAATGAAATAAACAATAGAGGTATGAAAATAGCTTACCTCTATTTTATTGCGGAGCCTTGCGAGATGAAGTCAAATGAATGCTATCCAATTGATG
This sequence comes from Trichonephila clavipes, assembly GCA_019973935.1. Taxonomy (NCBI): domain Eukaryota; kingdom Metazoa; phylum Arthropoda; class Arachnida; order Araneae; family Nephilidae; genus Trichonephila; species Trichonephila clavipes. The sequence goes on along the minus strand of BMAU01017569.1, from coordinate 282,270 downwards.
TGTTCTTGCGAGAGAATGAAAACACTTGGAGTGATGATCGTTGAATGGTAACAGCTCTAAGCTGCAGTCGGATGAAACGAAAACAAAAAACGCAAGCTAAAGGTGCGAGCGAGGGAATGCAGTCCTTTTTGTGACCTTTGACTCTGTCGATGTGGTGAATGTCTTTGCGACGTTGGAACAACTTTGGGCGTTGTTCTGCGAAATTAAGCAAATTATGCGTTTGTATAATTTAGTTTAAAGCCTTAAAATAGGAAGTTCTGCGTAGTCGACGGACCCTATGTTAATGCGAATGGTACTGTATTTAATTAAACCTGCGAGTTTTAAGGCCTACACATTTATTGCGACTGCTTTGTGCAGTGTCTCCCTAGTAAGAGAATGTACAAGTGGGGGTGACGATCGCAGCGCCAACAGTAGTGTTTGTTAATATATTATTCTATATAATAAATGTAAGTAAAATAAAAATCCTAAAAAAGTTTAATTTTATGATTTAAATATTTTTTTAATTTTTATGTGTGTAATGCGTAATATCTAAATTTTTTAAATATTTATTTTTAAAAAAGTATTCATTGTATTGGAAATAATGAAATTTTGTAACATGCAAGATACATGAGTGCTATAGGTAAAATAGATTTTCAGAAAATGTATAGGAATCCAAACACGCAAAAAAACTCATTTTAAGAAAATCCAAAATAAGGATATTTTTCATTATGATTTTACAAAAAGATTTTAAAAATAAGTATTTAAAGTCAATAGGATTAGTCTTCTTTATTTTATTACCTTTGTTTTTCTTTTAGTTTTAAGTTATTGCTGTTTAGATTTCTTTGTATGCTTCGCAAACACATGTGTAATCAACGATTCACAGTATCTTCCATAAAAAACACTAATGTTTTATACATTAAGTTTTTTCCACTTTTATACTTCACTTTGATCACTATCGTTGAATGATATTATAGCATCATTTCGATTAATTTATTATATAAATATTTAGCTGAAATGTCTTGTTAAAATTATCAAAATGAATCAGCTTAAAATTAATTTTAAAAACAAAAAGAGAGTGCACAGTGTTACAAATTTTGTCCCTTTAAAAAGGGAGAGTAGTATTTCGCTTATCTTATTAAAATTTAATTTTCCAGCTTTTTTTTTTGCAGACTTATAAAAAAATATTACAGCAACAGAATTAGCAATATATCCTTTATTTTATAAGACCAAAATTTTTAAAAAATGCAAAATTTGGAGCATTTTAAAGATTTGGTAACCTTAAATTCTTAAATAATAATTTCTTATTTTAACTTTTATTTTCCTTTTTTATATTTTTTAAAAAAACCCCTTGACATTGAGTCTAATATAGATGCATAATATAATCATTCCGCAAATTGTATTTTATTAATTTTTTGAACATTGACAGCATGCGGCCCCCGACTTAATATAAAGTAGGTCGTGCGGCTCGCAATGTCATATGAGTTTGACAACACACATGCCTGATCTACACTATTAAAATATTCAAGAGTAAACAAAACGTATGCATATATGCATCTATCTATGTGAGGCTATCTTCTCATGAACTGCTGAAAGCAGAAACGCTTCAAAGATGCCAAAACATGAGAAATATCCCGAGGAATCCCTTTCGATCATGAAAATCCCTAAATTGCAATTAGTTAAAAAGATAATATAAAGAAAGCATTGAAATGTATGATTGGCCTACTCTTATATACCATCTATCGCGCAGACTCCGAAGGAGAGCAAGGGTAAAAATTCAAAATATTTCCGTTATGTTTAAATCTGCCATCCTTCTTTCCGTATCGAAATCAGGTTAAAAATAATTCTAGAATCAGACCGTTTATTTCCCTGAGACGCGGTATAGTTTTTCTCTCTCTCTCTCCTCCAAAGTAACAATATTTGGCAATTTTTAAGGTTTTTTAAAACAGTCAATTTCGATGCGTTTTCACAGGCAGAATGTTTTAATAATCGTGATCAATCGAGCTTACGTCCTAAAAGTGCAAACTTTGTTCTTTTGGACTCGATGAAAAAAAATTTAGATCCCCAAAACTTCTTAATGATTTTTTTAAACTCACGAAATTCGACTTAACACTTTTTTCCACTGTGCCAAGCCCTATTACCCGTGTGTTGACCGAAGATTGAAAAAATTACTTAAAAATTGTGAATTTAAAACGAATTGCGTTTTTCGTGTAATAGTATTTTTTAATGTCATTCTTCCTTAACATTATTTGCTTTAAAATTACTGTTTGTAATTAATGTGAGAAATTTAGAAGTTTTCATTTAAAAATCGAGCCCTCAAAAATGTAACGCTTCAAAATTTCTCCACAATTTACTCTAACTTTCCTTTGAAGTGCCAGTGAAGGTTCATCTTCGTTCTATTTTTAGACAGAAAGAAGGACGAAGTTTCAAAAACCCGCCCGAAAGCGGGGGGGAGGGAAATTTCGAAAAAGTTAATTTATATTGAAATCCCCAAGGAGTACTGACGTCGAGAGGACTATGAGAAATTTCCCTAGGGGTAAAAAAGAGAGAAAGTTGTACATTCGAAACAGCCCGTGCAACTCCGGATTATGCAATTGGTTCTAATTTAAAGGGAGGGAGGGGGAATTCTGACAGTATGGGTGAAATTAAAGTATTTTGACAAAAAAAAACCCATTTTGATCAACATTTAATTTGACGAATGAATAGAAAAAAATGATAATGATAACTCAATTTAATGACGATAGCAAATCGTTCTTATATTGTTTGATATTTCATATTGCTGTACAGAGTTTCGCAGTATTTTTCACGCATAAGATAAAGACGATTTCAAGTACAAGGGATGAGTATAGGTGTCACTTCCATTCTTAGAGTAAAAAAATAATAAAGTATTTGTGCCGGTCCAAACCTAAGAAATGATTTTCCTCTCTCTCTCTCTCTTGTACATTCTTCTACAAAAGGATTAGCTATCATGTAACTGGCGTGTAGAAGGATACCGACGAGACATCTACGGAGATAATATTGAAGATAATAACAGGACTTGACTCAACAAAGGTTCCATACACTTCAAACAAGATCACACCAAATAGGAATAATTAGTTGAGTATTTTTTAAAATCTATTTAGGGTTGTTTAAAAATTTTATTTAGGAATTCAAACCTATGCGCATTTCTTGTTTACCTCCCGTGGAAGATCTTTTCTTTAAGATATACAGAAATTAAGGATTTATAAATAGAGGTTTGAGATTTATAAATTGTAGATAAATTTATGTTAACTTGCAAAATAAACAGAAGTTTCTCTCACAGTTATAAACATTTTAATGCTAGTTTGAGCAATGCATTTAAGCAAAAAATATTTCTCAATATGTATGTGGCAACAAAAAAATATAGACAAATGAACGCAGAATATGAAATGCGACTGCAGATAGCTTCAACATACATAGACTTCGATAATTTGTGTAAAAAAATTTACAAACGCATATCCGAGTTATTTGACATAATGCAATGGCAGATGATACTTGGATCCGAATTAATAAGTAAACTACATCAATATTTTAAAAACTTTTAACAAAAAATACAGTATTTTTGTCTTTACTTAAAAAAAGTACCTATACCATAATGATCTATTTTAAAAATTATTTTAAGATATATCCTTCTAAGGTTATATGTTTATTTATTTTTTTGATGAGGCTCAACTTCTTTCAAGGGTTTCGTGAGATCACTGCTTAAATGTACAAAGTAGTCTTGAAATCTTTCAAGAATACTTTCATGCATATGTTCGATAAAAAAGAGTTAACTAGGATTTTTAAATCTAAAAAAACCAAGTTATTTTTGTTAAAATAATATCAATATCTTTAAAAAAAAAATTTCGGGTTTGACTACAAAAATAAAAAAAAAATTCTCCCAAACGTCAGATTTTTAATTCATGTTAATTTTATTCCCACTCATCCAAGAACCATTAACTATTTAAAATGATAAAAATATTAAAAATTGATAATTTAATTAAAATTTTACAAATTTTAAAAATTAAATTTTTTAATAATTTAAAATCATGGCGTTGACTTTTCTCTCCAAAATCCATCCAATAATACAAACTGGAAATTATAAACTGTCTGATAAAAAAATTATTGGAAAAAGTTGCTGTCTAGTTTTTTAATATAATGTAAGAAAAATTTACAAGCACATATTATTCTCAGTAAATTATTTGTATTTACATTGGGAAAAATTTCTCACTGTAACTTTAGTTTATAAAATTAGTTAAAACTGTAGTTTTTATATATGCAATAACATTATATTTATAACTCATCAAACCACCTTTATTTTTATGGACTCTATTTATTGATATTGGTTAACAAAATCTCGTGAAGATACAATTAAGGAAAAGAGATTAGGAAGACTCCCTTTTCAGAATAAAAATAAAAATTAAATTGGATTTTACATTATTTTTCAATTTAATTTCACTCAAAAATAACTTAAGACTATATATATATAGTATATATAATTCGACAAAAAGAGCAAATTTTATTCAAACTATTTTTTTTTCTTAAATAATTTTTTTTTAAAAAAACTCCAAAAATGCTTTACATGACAATTTAACTTTTAAAGAAATTTCGCTACTAAACTTACTTACCCATTTTTGTACAATGCTCCTAACTGCGAATAAGATATTTACCAAAAAAAAATTTAACATAAGCTTTAAAAATATATGCCTTTCGGGCATTTTACAAATGTTTCACCGTATGGTAAATAATTCCACGATGAAAATGTCTTTACAAGTAATATAATGTCAAGTAATTTTTTGAGTTGTGATTTAAGTTAAGCACACAATTTTACATAAAAGTAAGTCTTCAAAATTATAGAGTAATCAAAACTTTAAGCAATTTTTTCGTGTAGAAAAATACGTGACATATAAATCTTCATATATATTGCAACAAATTTTGTGTATGGTAGTGTAATGCCTTTATCTTTCTCTAAATGAGATTTAATTTACGTTAAAATTGTTATATTCACACAAGCAAACGCCGTCCGTTACGTTTTAGAGGTGATTTAATGGGAACGGCGAAATATCTTGGCGATAGAGCCAAGTTGGCGTCATTTTTGGCGGCCAAAATGGTAACTTGGCGATCATGTTGCGACCATTTTTAGCGAGTTCGGAAACCTCTGGATTCTTCTAGAAATTAGTAGAGAAATATACTAATTTTAAGATCGATTACGCAAGCGGGTATTTTCTCGAATTATCCGCGAGGGGTATAAATAGAGAGATGGTCGCCAGTCTGGTTTTGACTAGTGATCCGTTAGTATTGCTTTGACTGTTGAAGCGATTAGGGATTTCTTCGGCTGTTGAACGTGTGATTGCTTGTGAATAATCTTTTATATGTGTATTTTAGACACCGATAATTGTGTCTGAGTGCTATTGAACCTTCTGATATTCATTTTGTGAATATTGCTGCTGAATCTCCTGTATTTAAAGCCAGTACCACTAAAGACCCGCCGTGTAGGGCAGCGATGCAGGTTAAATCTGTCGAGAGCTGAAACGTTCTCCCGTTGGTGTGGTGTGGTAGTTAGGAGAGGGGGTGCCAGCTCAGGTGTCGTCCACGTCACTTAACCATGGTTCAAAATTACGTGGTCCGTCGCCAAAAGCCCTCGTGTAGCTGAACAGTAAGACGTTAATATTCAATCAATCAACCTATATTTAAAGGATTGGATTTTTGACAATGAATTTTCATCGCTCTTAAAGACCTGTCTGGTTCTTAGTGATTGATTGGCATAAAATCTTCGAACCCTCGATCAACGTAACAATAGTAACCAGCCGCTTCACTGCGTATTTCAAGACATTATTAGATTATAAACAGGGTGTTTATAAATGAAAATCGGAGTTTTAACGCTTTATAACATATAACTTATAAGTATTACACATGCATCGAATGAAATACCAACTGAAACAGTTTTGTTTGCTGGCCTGTATGCGCATGCGCGCGAAACTTACTTTTCCCCCTTCCTCGCCGATCAGCGCGCTAGTAGAAAAATGGCAACTAGTGAACAGAAAGCGTTTTGTGTTCTCCAGTTTGCAAAGACAGAATCTGCTATTACTGTGCAACGAGCGTTCCGGTGAATATGTGAATACTCTCGTATTGCTTACATCAGGAGCTTAGAAAATTCTCACGAGGTGCTAGAATCGCAACGAGACTTTCCTAAATTGAATGTTTTTTGTGCCATATCTCGGCGGAAAGAGTGGGGGTCTCGTTTTTGGAGAACCAACTGTAATTGGTTCTGCCTACCTTAATGCTCTACAACTATGGCTATTTCCTCAATTGGAAGAAAGTGAACCAGGTCACTTCATTTGGCAGCAACACGGTGCACCGTCTCATTGGCATTTCTCAGTACGCGATTGATCGAACATCACTGTACCAAACCAATGGAAAAGGGCTGATAAAGCTCGTTTCGCATCGCCTCCCCATTCACCTGATCTGACTCCATGTAATTTTTGTCTGTAGGGATCATTAAGGATTGTCCGGTAGACACAGGATTGACTGATCTGTTGTAAGAATTGCCACACGGAACAAAGTTTGGGATGAACTCGGCTACCGACTTAATGTGTGACGACATTGAACACTTGTAAACTTGTAGGTGAAACTGTTTCAGTAACTCTTTCATTCGATGTATGAATTGTACTTGTAAGTTACATGCAATAAATACCATAAAGCGTTGAAACTTGGATTTTCATTTAGAAATTTTATAATATGCCGAAAATATTCTTATAGCACTTCTTTCTTGTTTCGAAAAATGGGACTCGGAATTTCTAAAACAGAAGCATATTTATCATTTACGCCTCCACGCTTTTTTCCGTAGTCGATTGCCCCAAACACCATTTTTAATGGAACTCGACTCATTAAAAGATATATGCTTCCTGAATTCCATGTCTGTAAACATAATTCAAAAACAAATTTTTTTTTCTCATCTACAACACCTCCTTAAGATTCGATTTCTGCCAAATCTGTTTTTAGCGGATATATTCTCAATAAAAGAAATTTGCTTCCCGAATTCCATGTCTGTAAACGTAATTCAAAAACAAATTTTTTTCTCATCTACAACGCCTCCTTAAGATTCGAATTCTGCCAAATCTGTTTTTAGCGGATATATTCACAATAAAAGAAATTTGCTTCTTGAATTCCATGTCTGTAAACGTAATTTCAATAACAAATTTTTTTTCTCATCTACAACACCTCCTTAAGATTCGATTTCTGCCAAATCTGTGTTTAGCGGATATATTCTCAATAAAAGAAATTTGCTTCCCGAATTCCATGTCTGTAAACTTAATTCAAAAACAGAATTTTTTTTTCTCATCTACAACGCCTCCTTAAGATTCGATTTCTGCCAAATCTGTTTTTAGCGGATATATTCTCAATAAAAGAAATTTGCTTCCCGAATTCCATGTCTGTAAACGTAATTCAAAAACAATTTTTTTCTCATCTACAACGCCTCCTTAAGATTCGATTTCTGCCAAATCTGTTTTTAGCGGATATATTCTCAATAAAAGAAATTTGCTTCCCGAATTCCATGTCTGCAAACTTAATTCAAAAACAGAATTTTTTTTTTTTCTCATCTACAACGCCTCCTTAAGATTCGATTTCTGCCAAATCTGTTTTTAGCGGATATATTCTCAATAAAAGAAATTTGCTTCCCGAATTCCATGTCTGTAAACGTAATTCAAAAACAATTTTTTTTCTCATCTACAACACCTCCTTAAGATTCGATTTCTGCCAAATCTGTTTTTAGCGGATATATTCTCAATAAAAGAAATTTGCTTCCCGAATTCCATGTCTGTAAACGTAATTCAAAAACAATTTCTTTTCTCATCTACAACACCTCGTTAAGATTCGATTTCTGCCAAATCTGTTTTTAGCGGATATATTCTCAATAAAAGAAACTTGCTTCCCGAATTCCATGTCTGTAAATATAATTCAAAAACAAATTTTTTTCTCATCTACAACGCCTCCTTAAGATTCGATTTCTTCCAAATCTGTTTTTAGCGGTTTTATTCTCAATAAAAGAAATTTGCTTCCCGAATTCCATGTCTGTAAACGTAATTCAAAAACAATTGTTTTTCTCATCTACAACACCTCCTTAATATTCGATTTCTGCCAAATCTGTTTTTAGCGGATATATTCTCAATAAAAGAAATTTGCTTCCCGAATTCCATGTCTGTAAACGTAATTCAAAAACAATTTCTTTTCTCATCTACAACACCTCCTTAAGATTCGATTTCTGCCAAATCTGTTTTTAGCGGATATATTCTCAATAAAAGAAATTTGCTTCCCGAATTCCATGTCTGTAAACGTAATTCAAAAACAGAATTTTTTTTTCTCATCTATAACACCTCCTTAAGATTCGATTTCTGCCAAATCTGTTTTTAGCGGTTTTATTCTCAATAAAAGAAATTTGCTTCCCGAATTCCATGTCTGTAAACGTAATTCAAAAACAATTTTTTTTCTCATCTACAACGCCTCCTTAAGATTCGATTTCTGCCAAATCTGTTTTTAGCGGATATATTCTCAATAAAAGAAACTTGCTTGCCGAATTCCATGTCTGTAAACGTAATTCAAAAACAGAATTTTTTTTCTCATCTACAACACCTCCTTAAGATTCGATTTCTGCCAAATCTGTTTTTAGCGGATATATTCTCAATAAAAGAAATTTGCTTCCCGACTTCCATGTCTGTAAACGTAATTCAAAAACAAATTTTTTTTTCATCTACAACACCTCCTTAAGATTCGATTTCTGCCAAATCTGTGTTTAGCGGATATATTCTCAATAAAAGAAATCTTCTTACCAAATTCCATCTCTGTAAATATAATTGAAAAACAAATTTTTTTTCTTATATACAACGCCTCCGTAAGATTCGATTTTTGCCAAATCTGTTTTTAGCGGATATATTCTCAATAAAAGAAATTTTCTTACCAAATTCCATGTCTGTAAATATAATAGAAAAACAAATTTTTTTTCTTATATACAACGCCTCCGTAAGATTCGATTTCTGCCAAATCTGTTTTTAGCGGATATATTCTCAATAAAAGAAATTTGCTTACCAAATTTCAAGTGAGTAGGTCTAATAATACAAAAACTAGAACTTTAACTACAATTTCACTTTAAACTCTCGCAACCCTCTTAGATGTCGATTTACATAAAACTAGCTCTTGGTGGATCTCTACACATAAAAAGGAATATGCATGCCAAATTTCAAGATTGTAGGCCTAATAGTTCTGAAGATGTCGTGATGAATAAGCGAGTTATTTAATCATCACTTATTGCCTGCATAATCATAGATAACATTCATTTTAATTACTAGAAAATGAAATTAGCTTAAGGTATCCGACTACTTTTTTTTGAAAAAATGAAAATATTAGGATTTTTAGATTTATTTAGTATATTTTAAGTAAAAAATCTTAAAATTGAAAGCAGAAAAAAAATTTATTATTATTAAAATGTCCAAAAATGTTGATGAGAAAATTCTCAATTGGGATGTGTTACTTTATAATTCGTGTTTGAAATGACCTTCAGGATAAGAGATATTTCAATTTTTACAAAACCTAGAGCACTTTATCTTAGTGATTATACGAAATTGCTTAAAAAGAAAGTGATTATATTCACATAAAGAGAGAGGACTGTAAATTTTAAAATAAAGCAGCGATTAATAAATCGGAAGATCAAAACACTTCTACTGTTATATATAACATACACAAAAAATTGGAGCAAATTATTTTCAAAACTTTTTGAGCAATCGCTGTCCCCGTTTGAACTTTTCGCAAAAAACCCATTTCGAGTAAAACGCATTTTAAAGTTGTGTAAAGTTATGGCATCTGCTTTTACTAAAACACTTGTAATTTTTGTTCTAGTGAATGGAAAATAAAAAACTTGGTAGTTTTATTAAGCTTATATGATGGCCTATAAAATAAAATCATAAGCAAAATTTGTCAATTTTTGAAAAAAATCATGATTTTAGGGTAGTCGGATACCTTAACACGTTCAGAAGGTAGCGATTTTTCCTGTTAAGCCTATCTAAAAATTCATATAAAATCATTACTGCAATAAAATACGCCGAAATTATTAGTTGATAGTCATTCCAAATTTTACAATTTCAGATCACATCGTTGTAATCCACTGGCGTAACTAGCTCTAAACGGGCCCTGTATCAAAATTCTTTCGGGGCCCTTATTTTAGGTATGGGATCCCTGTTAGTGGGACTGTATTTACACAGTTGTGGCCCCTGTACCTTGGGGAGCCTGTATCACTAATACGGTTGTAGCTGGTGTGCACTGGCGTTACTAGTCCTGAGTGTGTGTGTGGGCCGTATATCAAAATTCTTTGGGTACCCTTTTTCGGAGCCACTTAACATATTACGATTCTTTGTTTACATATATTGGGGCCTCGTATCATTGATACGGCAGTAGTTACGCCCTTGTTGGTGTGATCACGGTCCTCAGAACGGAGAAAACGCAAACTCACCAGTGGCGTAATGGAGAATATTAGCCCCCCACTCCCTGCAAACTCGGGTTTTGGGCTCCGAGCCCAAATACGAACTTTGTATCAAATAAGATTTGGGCCCCTTAGAATCTCTTCCTCTCCACAATGTGGGAGTTGCGAGGGTATATGTTACGCCCCTGAATCCCACATATGATACGGTGAGCCCTGAAGTGATTGCATATATTTGATCATGGTCCTGAAAAGGTTAAATGATGAAAAATAATTTTTAATGCATTTCTGATAATTTATGGATATTAATAGTCCTCTTTTAGAAATTATCACAATCATCTTAAACGTAAATACGGGCCCGAAAGGGCTACGTCCACCAGGAACTACACCGTGTAAACTACACCATGGACTATACTGAACTCCACCGTAAACTCCACCGACCACACAATTGTGCTATTCCAGTCAATTAAATACTGACTTCCAAGATTCTATTCGCTTAGAATCCATTATATTTTAGTTTCTAATTGTCCTAAATACAAACCTTCCTAATATAAATGTTTCTAATTCTTAAAATACAAACAAAGGTTATTTTTGCAGAACCAAGAGATTTTCACCCACATCTGATATTAATAATTGCTTGGATACATAAAATTCACCAAATAAAGTCTGTATTCTTCCTTTAATAAACCATTTCAGCAAAATCGGCCTTTCATTTAAAATTAGAAGCGAATCAGATAAATTTTATTATCTCATAACGTGTCTAAAGCTTGTTTCAGATTTCAATTAATCTAAACTGCTACGTTTTGACACGTCAGGTCTTTGAAAAAAAAAGGGCAGTTTTTTCCTCAGTGTTTTGATGCTCGACCGGAAATGTGTTCTGTTTTCTCAACCCTGTAAAGGAGATACTACTTCAAGGTCAGTGACAGCATATGTGTAAAACAAGCGTAAAAAAGAGAATGCGTAATCGTGGACAATCCACTTCGTAATATGTTATTTCGTTTTATGTCCCCGAGTGTAGGAAAAAAAATTAAACGTTTAAGAGAGTTTTTTCCTTTCCTTTGGAATAAATCTTTTTGCTATGCAGTGTATTGGAAGCCCAGACGAATTTTATACTCTTTCGTTTCTCTTTACGAAGTCAAACGATTAAATCTTGCTTTTGATAAAATAGTTTGTTTGTAGGTTGTGGCAATTCGTTTCGGTAAAAAAGAGTTACTTTTCATTTGTTATATCGGATTTAGAATGGAAAATGAACGTTGAAATCTGGTTTCCACATTTTCTTCTTTATTTTATTTTATTTTTGAATAAATCTTATTTTCTGCTTGGTTATTCTGAAGGAGATACACTTTCAGGAAGATTTAATTTTCATATGAGAACAAACACATTGTAATATATTGGTTTGCACAAGTATTTCAAATTGACTACAGAGAGAGAGAGAGTAGCTGGTGTGTAATTGTGCAATTACACACCAGCTTTTTTGTAATCGAAAGTTACAATATTTAATAGGGAGTTGGAAATAATAATGTAGATTTTTTTAGAATCTAACTAATTAAAAACTAAATGAGTTTCTACAAAATCACTTTGATGAAAAATTAAGAATCGTCCTATACAATCTGTTAAGAAATTTTAGCATTAAATTTCGAAATAATTTTGTAAAATGATTCTTTTCCCTACTAAATTTAAAAGCTCACATAGAATTTTTAATTTGCAATAGTTTTTAAGTAATCTTTTAAAAGTAATCAAACAATAAAGTAAACAAAAGAAATAAATAACTTCATCAATAAATAAAAGATAAAAATAAATAAAAGAAACCACATAACAGCTAAAACAAGTTTAGAAACAATAAAATATATTGAACACCACACATGCATGAAATCAAATCTAAAACGAATATATGGGCAGAACTTTCATAAAATTAAATCTTTTTGATAGAAATAAGGCGTTTCAACAATACCCAAATCTTAAAATTTTATATTTTTAAAAAATACTGACTACTTTTATATCCTAATTTTTTAATAAAATGTCAAGGCTTCAAAACTAAGATTGTGAAAGTAATTGATGGTATTTTCGAAAAGAATGCTATTTCTTTATAAATACAACTAGGTAAAAAGGAAGTAAGAATTGGAAAATATATGGATTATAATTTTGAGATAGAACATGATATAACTTAGAGAGATATTGTACGAAACCCCACAGAAATGGATCCCCTCCAATTATGTGAAAAAGACAAAAGAGATGCTGATAAAAAACACGTGATAAACCCAGGATTTCTAAAAATTACTGAATTAAATTTAATGTCGTGTCAAGAACGTTATAAAAGAGAAATGTGAAATCAACAACTATTCATCGTTTTCTTCTGTCTAGTGAGAGTGAGTGAATATTAACTTCGCACTGCTGAGCTACACGAGGGCTTTTGGCGACGAACCACGTCATTTTGAAACATAGTCAAGTGACGTGGCTGACACCTGAGCTGGTACCCTCCTCTCCTAACTACCACACCACACCAACGGGAGGAGGTTTCAGCTCTGGACGGATTTAGCGTGCATCGCTGCCCTACACGGCGGGTCTTTAGTGGTAACTCGAACTCGTGACCTATATCACTCGGCTACTTCTTCTGTCTAGGAGCTGAATGTGAAAGAAATATTATTCAATATTAGATATGGCTGGACATGGGGTGTGAGCCGCATGCGACTCTTCAAACTTATACCTTAAGGAATTATCAAATAAATTATAGTTTAAAAAAAAACTAAAAATAACACACTTTATTGTATAGATCGAAATAAAAAGTAAACAATAATTTTTAATATAAGAATAAAAAGATTAAAGAGAAAATTAATATCTTTGTGGTAAAAGAGTGTGGTTATCGATATCAATTGTTATAATTTCCTACCAGTACTACTCCGAAACGCATAGTTAGTGTACAAATGTAGTACAAAGCACCCTCTCCCTTCCGCACGTTTTTACTACAATGACATTAATTTTCTCGTTTATTCTTATATTAAGAATTATTTTTTACTTTTTAGTTCGATCTCTCTGTCTCTCTCTCTCTATATATAAATACAATAAAGCGTGTTTTTTTTAGTTTTATAAAATATCACTTATTCATTGATGAATTAATATTATTTGCTTGTTGTGCATTAACCAAGAGCGGTTTTGCTTTAGGGTTGCAACTTAATCTTTTAGTCTCCAATTCTGGAAATGGAATCTGGAATTAGTCACCCAATCTGGAAATGGGAAATCGCTAATCCTGATAATCTTAATCAGGACAATGAAACAAAATCATGAAATTATTGTATTGTCATCGGTCCTTGATAAGTGGATGAAATTTCGAATTAGTCTGAACTTTTAAAGTGGGTAAAAATCGAGTTCAAAGATTCCGTTACATACAGGTGAAGGTAATAAAAGCGTGAAAAAATAAGTCCAACGTCTATCAATATTTTTATTTCCATTTCTTGTCACTCTATCAAATTAAAGTATTTCACTGCATTTTCATTGGTCGGCACACGTTGGACAACTGTGAAGAGACTGAAACGAAATATTGAGACGGAAAAGCTTTGCCCGACAGACACGAGACAATAACAAAACTAGCTTTTGCTGTTCTCGTAATATTCATCTGAACAAACACTTTTTTTCCATGAATCAAATAAAAAGTAAATCAAGAAGCAACTTAACAAGTGATAATTTACATTTTTACTCCTAAAATAGAATGTTTTCAAAAGTAATACAAAACCCCTGCTCGAACAAAATTTTAAATAAAAAAAAATCTTGCATTTATCCTATTTTTTTCCTCTATAAAAATATTTAAATATCCATACATCGGCGTAGTATCTTGATCAGAGGGTTCTAAACGAAGGTTGCTTAAAAATGTGACTTAAAGTAAGAACAATGAATATCAATTTTATACAAAAATGAGATGGAGAGGCGGGGGTTCAAATATAATAAACTTCCAAACTTCTTTATATCCAAAACAATCAAAGTTAATTTTATTTGTGTTACAGCGAACAGAAAACTCCAGAATAAAGTACTTTCCGTATTGTTGGTATAGAATGTTTTATTCTCATCTAGCCAGAAAATTTAATTCTCCATTTTATGATACATCGACATTGATTGAGCCATAGACATAAAAACATTTTTCAACAGTGCTCACTATTTGCAGGCATGGAGAATTTAGTGCATGTAAAACCAAATAAAATAAAAAATATTTATTTTTGGGCAGGGCAAGCCTTAATTGCTATCACTACCAGAGAGAAGGGTACACAATGGTATTAGTGTTTCTTTCCCGGGATTCCGGCTTTCCGGGAAATACTTTTTGTACTCCCGGGAACGACACGGTGCTGAAATCATCTGACTGAAAAGAGACATTTGACCTCCGATATCTATTTTAGCTGACTGCATTTTGATATCTCTTTCCCCCGAATTCCTTGAAAGGAGAAACTCCCCCCAGTATTTGGGTAAGTGAATAATAAGAGGAACAGTAACGCCAACATAGGGTTGGGGATAATTTTTTCCACTTTGTCGTATGAAAGAGTCGGATTTGCCCTAATCAGTCTCTGTCTGTCGACCGCTTTCCTAACGAGAAGTACACTCATGGACAAAAAAATTAGCGCACCAAGAAATAATTGCGGGATCGTAACGAAACTTGTCATGTCGGGGAGATATGCAAATTATTAGAAATGCAGCGTGATTGCGTATAGCTGGTAGAGGGCGTTTAACGTCGTTCTCCGCGGAGTATAAAACATGTAACCAAAGCTTGTTTGAGTGTGCTGAATCGCTTACAAAGCAAGACCTGAGGTAGACATGCCATTACGCCCTTTTCGAAGACAATAGGAGCAGCGGTCGCAGTTGGAGAGGAGGAGAATCATCGGCAGGCTGGGTGGTCAGCTAGGCGAGTAGCTCGTCAATTAGGCCACTCTGATCGTTTTGTTAGGAGGTGTTGGGACCAGTGGATCCAAGAGATGTCATTTACATGAAGACCAGGCTCAGGACGCCCTCGACGAACTAGAGGCAAGGTTACAGCAAATATGGAACGGAATGTCTCAAGACATCATACAGAACTTGTATGCCTCAATGCCCGATCGTATCGCATCATGCATTCGTGCTAGAGTGGGTTCAACAGCGTATTACATCCTCTGTTCTTTTGCCTTTTTCTCTAAAATAAACGATCCTTTTTATTTGATTTTCTAATCATGTACTTATAACAAAGAAGTCATTAAGTACGTAAGATTTCGTTTCATTTTGACGACTCCTTCTTGGTACGCTAGTTTTTTTTTGTCCATGAGTGTATTTAGTTTTCAAAGAGACATCATTGCGTTTAGAGTCCCCCCCCAGCGCGACTCTTCTGATAAAATTCTTATATTTTAACGTAAGTACTTACACTTAAAACCGTTAATTATTTATTTTAAATTTTTTTGGATACTTGTCTTCATTATACACTATTTAATTGAATCAGCAGTTTGAAGAAGGGAATGAGCCTCCAAACTCTGTTAGAGGGATAATATTTTAAAAAGATATCACAAATTTTCTTACTTATTTTTTTAACCAAACTTATTACTTATATTTAGTTATTTTTATATAACAGAAATTTCATAAATAGTTGCACAAATAATATCTCTTAAATACAGGAGTTCATATTTTTAACACACGTGATCGTTACTCCAATGGTAAACTAATTTTTATTAATAAGTATATCTTATTAGTAACATTATAAAAATAATTGTTGAATAAAAAATTGACTGGAAATAGGGTTAGACCTTGAAAACAATTCCTCATATATCAGCTGAAGCTGAAAGAGTATTTTCTGCAGAGGGTTATTCATAACAAAGCTAAGATGAGTGACAAAAGTATAGAATGCTTATGTGTTCTCAAATTACATTTTAAAAAGGAATAATTAACATATTATATATTTTTTGAATTTTAAACTGAATATAAATGAGTATAAATTTTGGAATTTATAAGTATCCTAATTTTATATAATTATTATTGATACCAATTAGTTGTTTTTGAAATTTTTTGAAAATTTGATGTATTTCTGGGAATGGAAAAAGCCGGGAAATCAGAAACCCTGATTGGTATGTATATAAAGGGCTCTCTTACACTGGCAACTGAGCTCTTCTATCTAGAAAGACTCCTGATCTAGGGTCAGTAGCGTACTCAAGGGTCAAGTCCCCCATATTTAAACCTAAAGATTTTAAATTCTTAACAATAAGATTGTGACGCTCTCTCACTAATTCTCTTGGGAAAACTATTCTTTAACTAGGATTTGAGTTTAATAACCGCTCTCCGTAGAGATAACATAATTTTATGGTGATGTAAATGCTATTTAAATATTGGCAATGGGTGTATTAGTTTAATCGTGGAAAGTTAATCGTTGAAGGCGAATTTTAAACACAGTGAGTTGTGTTCATATTGAAGTTAGTATTCAACTATAACAGGGGTGGGTAAACTTTTCCAGGGGATGGGTTACTTCTAACTTTTTCAAAGTGGTTCGGTCCACCCAGTAATGTAGGTGTGGAGAAGTAAGAAAATATCTACAGTATTTATCATAACTTAATAATAAATACGGGATACCTACTTACCTATATTACTAAAATTAAAAAAGAACTCATACTTTTTAAACTACGTTTAAAGCAAAATTCAAGATACAAACGTAATAATAATAGCCACAAATATAATATCAAATGATGCATTTTTTATCAAACAATTCAAAATATATTTATAAAAAAATTCGTGTCTGAAGTTAGTTCTTGTAGTTATAGCCAGAAAAAGACTTAGTCTGCACACTTTCAGCCAATCTTGAGTATATATATATATATATATTCCGGTATATAATTTTTAACTTCTAAACTTTAGGCGGTCACCCCAAAATGTCTTGAAAATCCACTGGTCGATCGCGATCGACTTAAAACCAGGGGCGTAGCTACTGCCGTATCAGCCGTGTCAATGATACGGGGTCCCCAAGATACAGGGGCCCCAACATGTGTAGCTACAGTCCTGTTAACAGGGTTCTCATATCTAAAAAAGGGCCCCGAAGGAATTTTGATACAGGGCCCAGTCAGTGCTTAAAACCCACCCTCGAACTATAACCTCCGTTCAGAGCAATGGAAGAAGTTGATTTGAAGAAGCCTTTTGCAGTCCAGAAAGGAGTTGTCAAACGAATTAAGAGATAAGTTATTTGGAATAATCTCATAAATTAGAATAAGATTGCTTCCAGGGTTATTGAATTAGTTGTAAATTGTTCATAAAGTGATAAATCCTGAATAAGAGTAATTATTTTTAAAACAAAGTCTTCTCCCCCGAACTCTTTTACACCTACGATGTCTCGAAGCTTTCGTCAATGTGTTTTTATAGAAATAAATAGATCTCCTCTATAAAAGACGCCAATGTATGTAGGCTGTGAATACATGTGGAAAAAATTCCATGCAAGTCTGATGAGGCTAAAAAAGTAAATAACGACTTAAAATCAGATTATTCAGATCTTATTTCAGACCGAGTGTTTTTCAATATTTCAGGTGTCACAAATGTTAAAACACCAACGAGTCTTGGATTTTGAATGCAGATTAACTTTCCAGAAGCTCTTTGCCAAAATTCAACAGGGGAAAAAATCAGATATGTATAATTATGTAGGGAACGGGGAGTGGAGCAATAATAATTTTAAGCAAAGGTGTTTCCAGTTTGTTTCTTCCCGCTTACATTAGCCAAAAAAAAACAGAGGGAATATAATTTAAAATGACGTAATCCGCAGCTAAGAGTACATTTAAAACTCTAGTAAGAAGTTGTTTAACTTAACAGAGGAAACTTAAATCCAGTTATAAGAAAAATTGGTTTTAATGATCTTTTTGAGAAAAGGTATTTTGAGTTTCCATGTTCAAGGACACCTTAAATCTCATACTAAGAATCTTTGCCCTTTAAAAAAATATGCTTCATCCAAAAGGAATGTTTCAATGGAACTATAAAAACGTGTTGTATTCCTCCTATAAAATCGTCTTCTAACGTTTGTCACCCTGCGAGAGAATGTCGGACAGCATTCCCGCCTCGAACCTATCTTCCAATAAAGTCTTTAATATCAATTTGAAAGCTATTGTTCGAGGGTTTTCCAGAATAGAAACGGAGAATAATAAGCTTTTTGTGTTTCTTTATTTATCAAGAGGCAGTAAAAAGAAGTGAAGCCCCTACGCCCTTACTTTCCCAAACAAACACAAATCGTAAAAATATCATTTTTCTTCCACAGCGAGACAAATCCCGAAATGCGCACCACCCCCCGCAACCCGTTTGGGCCAATGGAACAGACAATAGTGCATTCAGTTACGGCAATGGAGACCAACTCAATTTCTTTTGGGCAGGTATCGCCTGCTTTTCTCATTTCTTCGAAAACGGGAAAATGGGAGGCCGCTTTACGACTTCGCATTTTCAGAAGATATAGTGTTTGGGAACATTTCGCTATTAAGTTTTCATGCAAAAGAAAGTTCTCCACGATAATAGAGCGAGACATTTCGAATTTCTCGATTTCAGATAAATAAAAGTTTTTCCTGCAATTTAGGTAATGGAACTCAAGAATTGCAACAGCACCAAGACAAAAAGTGCTTACTTTCTTATGAGTGGCTTACAAAATATTTCAGAATATGCAGGGATATTCGAGTGTTTTTGATAGGTTTTAGCTCTTGGAACGATTTCTGTCAGAATTCGTTAATCGCAGCCAATATTCTTCGAATTTTGAGAATCAAATGAATATCTCAAAGTTTGTCAAAGAGTGTGAATGCATTCCTGTAGGATGACATTTTTCAATACAATATAAATGCTTTTTTATATGTTGGAGTATCATATATTTTTTTATTTATTACTATACATAAAAATAACCGAGGTACATAGATAGATTTACACCACACGCGAATTGATTCTCATGTATATAATGCTGTAAATTATAGGTATTAATGTTTATTTGTTTGAAATCTTCAGAGTTATTAGACCTACAGACTTGAAATTTGGTAGGCACGTTGATCAGAGATTCGCTAATAGCAGGTTAAGCGTAAATCGACTCACAAGGGTTTGCGGAGGCATTATGGTCATAACTTTCCTTTTCTGAACAATAAACCGTTTTTTAATTATTAACCGTTTTCGAACTATTAACCGTTTTTGACCTACTAACCGTTTTTGAACAAACTAGACATTTGACAGGCATGTTTTGTCTATGTAGTAAAGTTTTCCAAGAAGAAAATTTGCAGAAATCGTCTCCAAATGGATTTTCGGAGGGGGGACATTATGGATAAAATTATTAGGTTTCGAACCATTAAACCATGGACTAGTAAATTCAAAAAGAACGCTCATGTCCATAAATTAAGGATAATTCAGAATTACACAGAAATTGAACTCTAAAATAAAAATTTCCCCTGTAGAATTATAAAAAATATTTGAAGAATATGCAAATTACTGGAAACCACCAGATGGCGCAAATAGTACGTCACAATGACGAGAGCGTAAGAGAGGGGTATATAAGGAATGATGGCAAAGAAGTAAAATTGTTCACAAGCGCTTTAAAAGCCTTTCAGTGCAATAACCGCATAGTTATGTCACAAAGGAAGCATTTGGATGATTTTTTACGTGGTAGAATTATTGGACGACTGGAATGTGGACGTACCCAGCTGGAAGTATCCGAGGAACTTGGAATCGCCCACAGTGTCATCTCCAGGCTTTGACAATGATTCCAAGATGATGGTAATGTAAATAGATGTTACAGCACAGGTCGCCCCCGAGTTACAACGCCGAATGAGGACCGGTATATATATATATATATATTTGGCAGTTACTACCAAAAGAAACAGACGGACCACAGCATCATACCTGTCTCGTTAGCTCTCTTCAGCTACTAGTACGACAGTTTCACACAAGACAGACCGTGTACAGATGCTTAGGACACATTGGCCTATATGCTCGTAGGCCTGTCAGATGTGTTCCATTTACCGCAACTCACTGTCGCCTGCGATTAACCTGGAGTAGAGAGCATGCATTGTGGACACCACAACAGTGGTCTTGTGTGATGTTTTCCGAAGAGTCCAGGTTTAGTTTGAAGTCTGATTCTCACCGGACTTTAATATGGAGAGCGCCAGGTACCCGTTACCACCAAGAGAACACCAATGAACGACACCGTTACGGTGGGGCAGAATGGCTCGTTTGGGGAGGAATTATTCTTGGTTCCAGAACTGACCTGCATGTTGAGAGTGTAACGATGACAGGCAACATCTATCGGGATGTCATTCCGGGACAACATGTACGTTTGTTTCGGGGCACCATGGATGCTGAATTTCTGTTTATGGATGACAACGCCCGTCCTCACCATGCAAACATTGTATACGAATGCCTTCAATCGGAGGATATCACCCGTATGGATTGGCCAGCATTCTCACCTGACTTGAATGCAATAGAGCATGTGTGGGATATGCTTGGTCGACGAATTGCAGCCCGTCTACCCCCTCCCACCTGTCTACCGGAACTTTGGAGGGCATTGCTTGATGAGTGGTGTAATATTCCCCAAGATCAGATTGATAATTTGATACTCAGCATGTTTAGGCGTTGTAAGGCCTGTATTGCATCGTCCGGGAGACATACTCCGTATTAACCATCATACTAACCATGTTATACTGCTTTTTGTAAATAGGTTCTTTTCTGAAATTTGCTCCAGGGAGTAAAAATCACAATTTTTATCAGTTATGTCAAACATATAGCATCTTTTTTGCTCTTTACCTTTTGTTTAATAAATAGACTTTACAAATAAGTCAAATTTGTTTTGCTTCTGTCTCTTTCTTTCCCTGAACTGTATTATCCTTAATTTATGGACATGAGTGTATCTTTATTTGTTGAGCAGGTATGAGCTAACTCCCGGGAAGGGGGGGTGGAGCTTAAGGGGGCACTATTGATAAAAAAAGTGTGTTTGCTATGACCACACGATAGAAGTGATAACTTCAAACTTTGTAATGCTATTTCAGGGAATTAGTTAGGTGAATAAAAAACAAGAGGATATCAGTATTGTCCTATAAAATTATTTAATTATATGTTTGTACTCATAAAGTAATATTTTTGTGCGAAATATACAATCATATTTGGGAATTAACTGTATTCTAAGAAGCAAACAATAGGTTTATGGTAGCTGAAATAGGTTGTAAATCCCTTATATATATAGATTCAAAATTTTATTTAAATTTCTATAAAAAAAACTCCGTCAAGCTTTGTTGCGTTCTTCTTCGTGCTTCATTTGGATCATTCGACATAATTAAATTGAATTTTTATTTTAAAAACTCAACTAAAGACTTTGATTTGTCTTTTGAAAAATCTACTTTAAAATTCCCACTTAAAATCGCAGGTAATTAATTTGTTCAGAAGATCCGACCCGGAATTGTGAATTTTGGTTGTAATTGAACAATATTAATTCTATCCATGAATTAATTTAAGCAAAGTGATAGTAAGAGAGTTAGTTGATTGGGAAGAGAGGAATCTAGGTCAAAACCTTTAAAAAGGTATTTAATAAGAAGACTTACATCACATAATCTCTGGCTTATACTAGCTTTTTATGTCATTGTGTGGCAGTTTTGTGCAAATGTATTTGGTGCTGCTGCAAGGAAAGTCTTCTTAATTATATTTTGTTTTCTTGTATTTAAATTATTTAATGTAACTTTTTCTTAATACCTGTATACTTAATTTTGTTATTTTAAATTTTTAATTGTTTTAATTTTCTTTTTAGACTCAAAGCATATTTAAGTAATGTGATTAATAGAACTATTTTTTCATTGCAATTCCAATTCGCTTACAAAAATGGATTTTTATTCGTAAGATCACTGCAATACTGCTAATGATAGTTGTAAAGGGTGTTTTTTTAGAGGTATAGAGCTTTAAATTGCAATAAAACAACGATGTATTATTCAATTGACATGAATTTTTTTTATTCGAAAGATAATCTTGTGGCATTACATTTTAAATATGATTTCTGGCATATGACTGTCACGGCTGCCTCGGATGTAGTCCGAGCTGGACGTCCAATTTTCGATGACTTTTTCCAACATTTCTGGCCGTATATCGGCAATAACACGGCGAATGTTGTCTTCCAAATGGTCAAGCGTTTGTGGCTTATCCGCATAGACCAATGACTTTACATAGCCCCACAGAAAATAGTCTAGCGGTGTTAAATCACAAGATCTTGGAGGCCAATTCAAAGGTTCAAAACGTGAAATTAGGCGGTCACCAAACGTGTCTTTCAATAAATCGATTGTGGCACGAGTTGTGTGATACGTTGCGCCGTCTTTTTGGAACCACAGCTCCTGGACATCATGATTGTTCAATTCAGGAATGAAAAAGTTAATAATCATGGCTCTATACCGATCACCATTGACTGTAACGTTGTGGCCTTCATCGTTTTTGAAGAAGTACGGACCAATGATTCCACCAGCCCATAAAGCGCACCAAACAGTCAGTTTTTCTGGATGTAACGGTGTTTCGACATACACTTGTGGATTAGCTTCACTCCAAATGCGGCAGTTTTGTTTGTTGAAGTAGCCATTCAACCAGAAGTGCGCTTCATCGCTAAACAAAATTCGCTTATGAAAATCGGGAACAACGGCCATCTCGTTTTGGGCCCATTCGACGAATCTACGCCTTGCTTGATGATCGTTTTGATGAATTCCCAAACCAAACTGAGAATAAATCATTTAACAGCTGTTAAATCGGTCGCCATCTTGGAAAGTAATGCCAACTTAAACTTCTATACCTGAAAAAAAAAAAAACACTCTTTACTATTTACTTAGTTCTATAAAAATTTGTCCTACATTTATGTTTAATTTTAGTGTAGAATTTCTCTTTCTCTCTAAGCATATTTTTAAAAAATACTACGTTTCATTTTCATGCTTCAATTAAGATTAGAAAGAATCCCACATTCACATTTCAGTTGAAGGGGGAGACTCCTCTGGTGGGGGAGGGGGTCAAACTACAGCGTTTCTTTGTGGCGGGGGAAAACGTCCTTCCTTTTCTTTTTAGATGTGTGTAGATCCGACTAAAGGCGAAAATAGCAGAAGGAGTGTTACATTCCCGAGCGTGACGTTCATTCAATTTCACTCTTCAGTAAAACGCGCCAATAGAAGTTATCACTTCAAAAATCCCGTTTTTGAACTTGAAATTTGGCAGGTGTGTTTTTTCTGTTAAGATTCGCTAAGAGTAGACTTTGTGGAAATCGTTTCCCAGTGAAGTTCTGGAGGGGGTTAAAGTGGCATTATAGATAAAAAAACTCCACTTTTTGTACTATTAGTCCTACAAACTAGAAATTTGGCAAGCAGCTTTATTTTGTTGATTAGAAATCCGCTGATGATTTTGCTAAAATCAACTCCAAAAGAAATCTACGAAGACATTATAGACACGAAGTCTCCTTTTTAATATTACACTTGTAGACTAGATATTTGGCAAGCATGTTTCTTTTGCTGATCAGAGATCCCTTAAGAACGCATTTTGAGGAAATGAACCTCGAGAATGGGTTTATGAGGGCGTAACAGATAAATATACTTTCGCTGCAGAAATTCAACTCCTGATTTTTTAAAATTACGATGCGAATAAATGCTTCTCTGTAAATAGGAAGCTTAAGTTTGATACTTAAATAACTTCAATAGCCTACATCATGAACTGGGTAAGCAACTGCCGACTTAAAAAATTATAGAAATTTGTATTTGATTTTTTTTAGTAAATGGTGCCGGCGGGAGTCCTGTAAATTGACTTCGAAATGAATCGCATGGAATTCGTTATTTAACTCAATTTAATTTTGCCCTTGCGTTACTTTTTTGCATCGAAATACGAAACGTAAATCCTTTTTTTCTGAGCTAGATACTAAATTATTAAGATTTCAAGAAAATTCCATACAAAAAATACTTACGAATTGCGTTTCCAGGTTGAAAACTCAAAAGTTCCCTTTCGAAACTTCAAAAAAATTATATATATTTCTTTAATTTTAAGCTACTTTGAAATACTAACAGTATTCCTGTGTAACAATCTCGGATGAGTTGAGCAGGCAGTTGAAAAAAGCTATGATTGTTGAGTTCACAAGTTAAATGCTTTCCTCCCCCCCCACAGAACCTCTTGTGCGAATGGAGAAAAGTGTCCTGCTTGAGTGACGAGATGAAAATGAGGGACTCACCCCATCTAAATGACACTCATCGGGTTTCTTCATTCGCTCTGTGGAAGCATTCTCTTAAGTGCCGCCTGAGAAAGGGGTAGGACTTACAATTCGAAAAAAATGAGTGTTTTTTAGGTGTGCATGAAGTGTTTTGGAACAAGTGAATGTTTTGTTAGTGGGACGAGTCATTGGTTTAGTATTTACCAGGACTCGATTGGATTCTTGTTGTCTTAAGTGAATGTTTTTACGAGCGTCTTTCAACGGATGCCACGCGATGTTTTTGTAGTTGGTGAGTTATTTGAAGCAACTCGTTGGGACAGTTAGATATGTGCAAGGAATGTTTCAAAAGAGTGCTGATGTGGTAAGAAAGTAATAATTATTCTGTATTAAGGTATCCAACTACGTTCAGAACCGTGATTTTGCAAAAGCGCATAAATGGATAATTTTCATGATATTTGGTGTCACTTAGATTAGAATTTATGCATAAAATTGTTTTAAGGGCATTTTGACAAAAAATTTTTATTTAAAAACAATATTTTGGCACAAAAATAACTTAGAATAACTTTTTTCCAAATGTTCTTTTGTGAAAAATGATTCTATTATAATAATATTTTGCCTGTATAAAGCTCTGACCTCTCTACAGAGGCTCAACTAGAATTTTTGAAATATATAACTTAGAAGTGGGTTTATATTCATATTTTACGACAACAGAGGAGAGAGATTTTAAGAAAAAAACGCCGATATTTATTTCAATTGGTTTGTCCGTATATCGTAGGAGCTACCGAAAACTGGCCACAACCGGTTTGCCCTGTACGGCCGCTGATATTTTCTCCTTTCTATATTTGGTTTACACATATTTTTCATTATTACAGTGAGATTATTAGTGCTACTGTTTTTCCATGGCACTGTTAAAGTTTTTCCGTGGTACTGAAACACTTCATATCCGGGATTTTCTTTGTGGTGAAGGCGGACATTTTTCATTCGAGCCAGAAATTTAGATTATTGAAAATATGCAATAAAGAGCAAGGATTGGCAAGGCAATGGGCAATCTGTTGCTTAAGAAGAAATGAAAACGGAAATATAATCCAAAAAAGCAGATATCTCGTCCCCCATTGCAATGTAAGACTTTGTATTACACCATGCCTCAAATCGTTCTGTGTGTGTGCATATATGTATGCGACTACACACACACACAGAATCCTCAGC
This sequence comes from Trichonephila clavipes, assembly GCA_019973935.1. Lineage (NCBI taxonomy): Eukaryota > Metazoa > Arthropoda > Arachnida > Araneae > Nephilidae > Trichonephila > Trichonephila clavipes. The sequence continues at coordinate 256,489 of BMAU01017569.1, read as the reverse complement.
TGTTTGAAAAAGAGATACGATCATGAATTCTTTTTGAAAGTATGAAATCAATACATGAAACATTCTTCACACCCAGTGTGCTTATAAAAAGCAAACATTTAGGGAGTTTCACTAGTATAAAATAAAATTTGTATGGTAACTTTAAAACTGAGAGAGAGAGAGAAGAGAGAAAAAATTAAAATAAATATCTTCCATCTTCACATTCAGTTAATTTATCTGCAATAAAAAAAGTGAGCCTTTTTTGGAACGTTTTGGACAAAAAAAAATTGAACGCTGAAGGGATTAAACCCTACATGTCTACAAGGGACTGTTCAAGCTGGTGGAGGCTCTGGGATGGTATTGGACCCCTGATACATCGGGATACGACTCTGACAGGTGACAGGTACGTAAGCATTCTTACTGATAACCTGAACCCATTCATGTCTATTATGCATTCCGACCCAGTTAGGGAATTTCAGCAGGAGCACGCGACACCCCCACACGTTCAAAATTGCTACACGGTGGCACCAGGAGCACTCTTCTGAATTTAGACACTTCCGCTGGCCACCCAAATCCCCAGACATGAACATTATTGAATATATCTGGGATGCCTTGCAACGGGCTGTTCAGAAGAGATGACTCGTACTGATTGATGGACAGTCCTGCAGGATTCATGGTGTTTCCAGCACTACTTCAGACATTAATCGAATCCATGCACGTCGTGTTGCGGCACTTCTGCGTGCTCGTGGGGGGTCCAACACGATGTTACTCAGGTATACCAGTTTTTTTGGCTCTTCTGTGTATTTAACTATAAATAAAGGATATTTCTACGCATTTTAAAAGGTAGGTGTAAATCATGAAATTTTTTTAAGCCATAATTTTGAAATATATCCTTGAAAGGCTCTATGCCCGAAATTTTAATCAACCAATCGTATGCCATATAATGTAAAGTGTAAATGAATAATATGAATTCCTAAATTATTGAAGAGACTCTAGAACAGGGGTCGGTACGCGTGCCAAATCTGGCCTACGGCATAATACTTAATGGTACTCTATACCTCTCTACACATTACTAAGTTTTTGAGTAAGATTATTTTGAAATAGAGCTTATTGTGAACTTAGATCTACAGAATTACCGAAGGGAAAATTTATGGAATATTGAAAAAGTTGGAAGATAACTGCAAATGATCAATCAACAGCTATTTTAAACTGTGTGTTAAATGTCATTTATGAAAAGATTTAATTGTCTGCAATACATTAGAGCATTTTCGTCAAACAGAGGGTGCGCGTTATACGGCGAGTATACCTAAGAGCTAAAAACTTCAGCTGGAAAATGTAAGATTTTACGGTACTCAAGCGCGGTTCCCATTGCTTTTTGATAACTCATTTCTAACAGTAAGTCTGTCTTTCAAATAAAAAAATGATCATGTACTCTACTTTAAGAAATGCAAGTTTTTTTTTTTTTTGTGATAAGACGTTTGTAAAACATAAATATTTTTTTCTCCTTTCAACGTAAAAGGTGGTCGAAGAGATAGGATATAAGGGAAATGTGCCAGCTCTCTGGAACCTTGAGTATTTTCACCCTTCGTTACTTTCATAAAAGGGACACGGCGCATTATTCACCAGATTGTTAGGACAAACAGTTGCCAAGCATTCTCGCTTCTAGAAAGCTACTAAAAATTACACACCAACATAAAAAAAAACGGGCAGTGCATAGATCTTTGAACTTCTCATTTGCTGCGTAAGTGCGTCAAGTCGGTACGCCTCAAAAAATTTGTCGCAGTTAATTTGAACCGAAAAATTTGTCACTCAATTTCAATGCTGTTGGTTTGTCACTGCAACTGCCAACCTGCAATAAATTTTATTCTTATTCTTAGACCTCAAGATTTATAATGAGGATATTTTGATCTTAAACGACCCGAGAATTATGACATTTTGTCTCAAACTGCGACAGTTAGGATTGTATTTTTAACAAATTAGCCCGAGAAAAAAAAATTTGACTACACTAAAAATATTTTAATTTTTTAGACATTTTGAATTATTTGCTTGCGCTGTACCGAATGTATGAAATCCTCAAAACAAGTGTATAAAACATAGAGGTCACAACCAGCCAAATAAACATGATTTTAAAGTTTTTTAAAAAATAAGGAAAACCGAGTAATATGAAAAAAATTAAGTAAATTCCAACAAAGTCAATCAACAAATTTTTTTTATTTTAGCTACTTTTTATCAAATAGTCGCATTATAGATATGTATAAACACATGAGAGTGAGTGAGTTAATATTAACGTCGCACTGTTCAGCTACACGCGGGCTTTTGGCGACGGACCACGTAATTTTGAACCATGGTCAAGTGACGTGGACGACACCTGAGCTGGCACCCTCCTCTCCTAACTACCACACCACACCAACGGGAGGACGTCTCAGCTCTCGACAGATTTAACGTACGTCGCTGCCCTACACGGCGGGTCTTTAGTGGTACTGGGCTCGAACTCACGACATGCCTGCCATGGTCGGATACCTTAACCACTGGGCTACCGCAGCCCTTATACACATGAGAGAATCACAACATTAAGTGGTAATTAATTTTTATTAATTATCATTAAAGTATCGTATTCTCATCCAAAACAATCGTGTGAAAAAATTTCAGTTCAAATGAATGCATTAAAAGGCGAGAAAAAACTTTTTCAAGTTTTGACACAAGTCGCTGAGCCGCCAAAAATGATGCCAAAGTGGCTGTATTTGTAATTCTTTAAATAATTAGTTTTAATCAATTAATTTTTATTAATTATAATCAAATTACTGTATTGTCATCCCAAATAATCATGTATATAAAACTTCAGCTCAATTGAGTGCCTTAAAATGTATTTTATTAACGATTGAAAATTCCACCAAGATAAATAAATAAATATATAGAGAGTGGGAGCTATTAGTTTGAATTGAAAAAGAAAACAAGTAGCAAAATAATCAGATTAAATATTGAAGTGACTGTTGTAATTAGCTCTTTACATGTAATACAAGTTTTAAACGATAATGGGTGACTTCAAGTTGATAAAAATAAGCTACATAACTTTTACTAAATTGATTGTTACATCCTCATATTGCAATATTGGGCAGTATACGATAAAAAGTGTAGTACTTTTTGGTTGGCAGGCACAAGCGATAGATCGCCAAATGTTGCCAATGGATAACAGATTACGCATCGTCACCGTGGGTAGCCTTGTGATTAGAGCATCGGACTGCAGACCGGAAGGCCTGGGTTCCATGCCACCAAATACCCTCCAAGTACACACGGAGTACGTGCTCGTTAAATCAGTGGGTCCGAAAGTCTTGTGGGCTGGATCCCGACTGCAGGGACTCTCCCCTCCAGTCCTATGCCAAAATTGTGGAGGTTGTGACGAATCTATACGGAACTTTATCACTAACCTTCTGAACCGACCTTTTTAGGGAAATTTAATTTCCTACCTATTTCCAATCAACTCCAAAAAGCGAACAGGATTCCTTATTATGCAGATTAGATTCAGTATTTAAGTCAAACGAAATAGTAAAGTTAGAGCAGTAGGAGATAGATATTGAAACATAAAGTTATAGTGATTTTGAATTGAAATATTGTTGTTGAGGATAATTTAACCTCATGAAGAATTGAGATTCCAAGTGGTAAATATCATTTTTGAAGTTAAAGTCTCACTCGAGCTTTAAGAGTCGGATTAAAGTTAAATGTTCAATAAGAACATTATTAAATATAATTCTGGGATCTCTTATCGTGGTAATTTCTGCGTGATCATTATTTAATAAATTAATTAATTGAATTATTAATTAAGCTAATTTAAAGGATATTATCTTTAAAACCTCGTAATATTAGAAGTCGAATTTGTTAATAAGTCTTTGATTTTAATTGGGAAAGTTATCCAAATAAAGAAAGTTATTTATAAAAATGGCTACTAGTTCTTTTATGTCTCATAATTATTCTAGTTCTCAAAGTGAAGTCCCCAGGGACCATCACAATGGCGCCCAACGTATAAATCCCGAGAATAGAGTCGGATCCAATTTTAGAATCATTCCAGAACAATATTTTTCGGGGATTGAGAACATAGATGATTTTTTGGAGAATATTGATCATAATCTCGCGTATTATGAGATACCTGCACAACTGGCATGTGCTTACTTGAAAGGTCATCTCAAAGGTCGAGCACTCGACTGGTTCGAAGTTCTTGGTTATAGAGTCATTGAAGATAAGACAACAGACTACGCGCACTTAAAACAGGCATTGTCGGAACAATTTCCCGTGGTCAGAAACAAGTCAGAACTAGAAACGCGATTTTATTCCTCATCACAAAGACGAGATCAACAGCCTTCGGACTTTATTTATGAATTGTTGAAAATTCATAAAGTCCTTAAACTAGAAATGTCGGAGGAAAAATTAATAGATCACGTCGTTAGTCGATTAGAACCTCAAATTTTGGATTATGTCGAAGTTAGACATCCACGAAATACTGCCAATCTCCTACAAATCGTTGATAAATACGAAGAACGTTTTATGCATAGACAAATCAGAGGTTCGAGTGAGGGATTTAGAAGTTCAGGCCCTCATGAAAACAATCGTTTTAATACCCGGCATAGACAGGAAAATTGGAGGGAAAACAGAAATAATGAGAGATACGCCAATAATAGCCGACCACAAAGGGAATTTAATCGGTTCGAAAACCAAGGTTTCACAAATAATCGCAGATTCGAGGGTAGACGCCAAGGTGGACAATCGGATCAACCATTCCACAGTCAAGGCGGTCGACAAAGTGGGTCGAGAAATAGTTCATTTCGAGGTCAAAATGAACGAAGTAGAAATTTAAACTTTTAAGCGATCGATGTGAATATGGGGGTAATCGATCGCAGGGTACGGAAAATCCTCCAGTTTGGGATCATCGGCCTATCAGAGTATCCTCTATAAGAATGACCCCAGTCGAATTACCGTATGTCCCTATTCTATTAAATGAAACCTTTATTACAGCACTATGGGACACGGGAGCAGAGAAATCTTTTATTTCGGAGGAGGTATACCGCAATTATTTTTCATACCGACCTCGTCAAAAGACGAAAGACAGAGTCGTGACAGCACAAGGAGCCCCGTGCAGTCATTTGGGTAGAGTCTAATTACAAATTAGAATCGGGGAATTTCAGAAACCCTGGGAATTCCATATACTTGATAACATGCAGTATCAGTGCATTTTGGGGATTGATTTTATGAAGGCGTCGCGATTAACATTAGATTTTGATCAGAAATCCTTAATCATTCCCGATCATCTGATCAAACAAACGCCTAAAGAGGAGAAACTCGTTGATATTGATCTCACAGAATCGAAACTTGATGACGAGCAACAGAGGCAATTAAAAGCCTTATTTAATAATTTTAAAGGGTTATTTTCCGATCAACCAGGATTAACGCATGTTGTATATCATGAGATAGATACTGGAGATAAAGGACCGGTAGTGTCGAGACCATACAAATACGACCGGGTCAAACAAGGCATTATTGATTATCACATAGATAAGATGTTACGGGATGGTACAATTTGTCCTATTAATTCGCCCTATGCATCTCCAGTCGTATTAACTCGAAAGAACAATGACCTTCCTCCAGATTCTCCCGAGGCGTATCGTTTCGCGATCGATTATCGGAAACTAAATGCAATTACCAAATATCCTCGATATCCATTACCGGTTATTGATGACTTACTCACCAATATCCCTCACACCAACGTTATGTCCACTCTAGATCTCAGAAGTGGCTATTTTCAGTTGGCGATTAGTCCAAAGGACATAGAAAAAACAGCGTTTATCACTCGCAATGGCACTTTTGCATTCCTACGCATGCCTTTTGGTCTTTCTGGGGCGGCGCCTAATTTCCAAAGGGCTATCGATATAATCCTCCAACCTGTTATTGGGCGTTTCGTGTCCGTTTACATGGACGATGTTATTATAACATCTCCATCGTTCAAAGACCATCTTGATCATTTAGCTCAGGTTTTTACCTTATTACGAGACGCAGGGCTAACGTTAAATAAAGAAAAATGTCACTTTGCTCGTGACAAACTCAAATATTTAGGCCTGATTATTAGTAAAGAAGGAATCGAAACTGACAATAAGAAAATTCGGGCAATTACGGAAATGAAACCTCCCAAAAATAATAGAGAAGTGTCAAAATTTTTAGGGATGACGGGTTGGTACCAAAATTTATTCCGCGATACGCAGATATATGCGAACCATTGTACCAATTAAAGAAAAAGGGGGCGAAGTTTAACTGGTCAGGAGAAGCACAGGATTCTTTTGATCAGATCAAACGCACACTAACGGAGGCACCGATTTTGCAATTACCAAATTTTTCTGAACAGTTCAATTTATTCACTGATGCAAGTGGGGTCGGAATTGGTGCTGTGCTTCAGCAAAATCAAAACCTATTGCTTTCGCGTCTCGAACCCTTAATAAAGCAGAACGTAATTATACGGTTACCGAAAGAGAATGTTTGGCGGTAATTTGGGCTCTAAATAAGTTTAAAACTTATTTTGGACCCCTACCTGTGAAAGTGATTACAGATCACGCAGCGTTAACGAAGTTAACCAATGGTAAGAATTTATCAAGTAGGATGATCCGATGGGCATTGAAATTGTCAGAGTTTAACATAGAATGGGAGCACAGACCTGGTGTTCAAAACGTGGTCGCAGATCTTTTATCAAGAAATCCAGTAGACAGTGTCGAGGGGTCGCAAATTTCGTGCGCAGCTCTTAGAGCTCTCGCAATAAATTCCCGTGAACAATTCATTAAGGAACAGAGGGAAGATCCTGAATTAGGACATATTTATCGATACTTAGAAAACCCTGATGACGGTTCTATTAATGCGACGGTATGCGAGAGTTGGTCCCAGGACTTCAAGTTAATAAATGGTCTCCTCTTTTACGCGAAGTATTTTTCTAATCTAGGAGAACTAAGAGTTTATATTCCTGGTTCTCTTCGAAAAGATATAATGAAAGAATTTCATGATCTGCCATTGGCAGGACATCTCGGAAAGAGGAAGACATATCTTAAACTTCGTGACACGTGCTATTTTCCATTTATGAGAAAATATATATTTGAATATGTTTCAACCTGTGACCGGTGTCAAAAGTTTAATTATAAAAACGCGCTACCAGCTGGTCGTTTAATGCCTATAGTTTCGAAATATCCAAATGAAATTGTAACGCTAGACTTAGTAGATCCCTACCCCGCATCCCGACCCGAGAGATATAAATTCATATTAGTTATAACTGACCACTTCACTAAGTGGTGTGAGCTGATTCCTCTTCGTAAAGCTTCAGCCCAGACAATAGCTAATGCCTTTTTTAATACCTATATAGCGCGTTACGGAGCTCCGATTTCTTTGATAAGTGATAACGGCCCCCAATTTATTTCTGACGTGTTTGAACATCTCAGTCACAGGTTGGACATCAAACATATGAAAACGGTAACGTACCGACCACAGTCTAATCTCACGGAGAGAGTGAATAGAAATTTAGTTCAAATGATAGCTTCTTTTGTTGAAGAAAATCATGAAAACTGGGACCAATTTCTACACGAGTTCGCTTTCGCATTGCGCACGGCGGTAAATGAGACGACAAATAAAACTCCGGCTGAGTTGTTTTTGGGAAGGAAAATCATAACTCCGTTTAGCAAGCTCATAAATGTTACGGAGGATGCGAAATATGTTGGTAATAACATCGAAAGATTATTCGATGAGGCAAGACGAAATATGCAAAAAAAGCATAAGTCTTGGGAAAAACATTACAATCTCAGAAGGAGGGATGTTCACATCAAAGTGAACGATTTGGTTTTACTTCAAACACATTTCTTAAGTGCTGCGGGTAGGAAACAGGTGGGAAAATTTATGCCTAAGTTTGAAGGTCCCTATAAGGTTTTGGAAATAAAAGGAAATAATTTAGTTATTTGAAAAAACGGAAGAAATATAACTGTTAATATTGATCAGGTTCGAGTGTACCGACCTCGTCAGTCAGACACGATTAGTTCGGATAGTCCGATAGAAACTCTATATGACGAACAAGAAGTTAGTCATAGGTCGAATAGATCACATCAAGAACAGTTTAAAGAGCATAGGAAAACCTCTAGTCAGGAAAGTGAGGGGTGTAGATCACGGCAGAGTAACACCACACGGAAGATCCCCAGAAATAAACGTAAAATTAATAGTACTGCGTCGAAGGACCAAGCTTTAAAACGGTCCAAGATATGTAAGAAGAGATCCCGACAAGGATCTGATCATCAGGACCGGAAAAGACACGCTCCTGAACAAAGGCAGGGAGTCAAGAGGTCGATCCCTTCCTCGTTCTCGTCCAAGAATTATAAGTTTCAAAAACATAATACCTCTTCACCAGGAGTAAAGTCCATTGCAGGTCCATCAAAGTTGCCTGATCGCAGAACTGCTACGACTACAAGTGGATCCCGAATGGAAGTTAGTGAACGTGATAACCAGACCCGTCAGACCAGAGCGACAACGAGAAGACGCAACGAACAAGCGGAGAAACCAGTCCGGTCGAATCAAACCAATACAAGGAGACCTTGCCCATACTATCTACGGAGCCGTATACAAGAAAAAGACAGAATCCATGAGGACCTCAACAACATCGAAATCAACGGCATACCTGGCAACACATTCCACAGAAGAAGCCTCAGTATGGAAGCGTTGAATGGAGATCCAGTGCATAGGATTTAACAGTCCAAATCCAGGTTGTATTGTTTCTTTATCTTCGCGGTACGAACAAATGAAGAATTTTTGCAATTAAAGCAAGTCACGGGCGGACTCTAAAATTAAGAAGACTGACAAAAGTGGACACTGCATTGTGTGTGTTTTTTTTCTATAACAGAAAAAAACGACTTTTGTGTTACTTTTTGTATTTTGGAGAAAACATCTGTAAATTTTGCATTTGTTTACTTCGATGTATGACTTCGCTAAGATGCGACAATTCATTTGGTTGTTTGTGTTATTTGTTTATTACAAAATGATTATTATTATATGCTATGTGTGTTTCTATGTATGTTTTGTTTCACATCTGGTGCCTTAGAGCGCGGCGAAGTTAGATAGGATTAACCATTAACACTAACTAGCGCATCAAGTTTTTCGAATGAGAAGGCAAAGGAACCAGATATTTATTGTATTTGACATTCATGTAACAAATGTATAACTTCATGTCTGCTTTTACATACTTCTCAAATGGATATCAATCTTTCAGGGTAGCTGACCCAGAAGTCTTCGATGTTCCAGTGCCACAGAAGATTGTATTTCTTTTTTGTATAATGTATAAGTCATACTCTATGGGGCTGGTTTTTTGCCACCACTAGGGTGGTTTTTCCCACGCCCCCTTGCCGAATGGATAGAGTGCAGGGATTAATTTAAACTTGTAAAATATTATGAGGTTTGTCAATTAATTCTAAATCATAATTTTGTCCTTTTTCATTACAGAAGATGTTTCACTAATATACAGTTAGAAATTAATATCGTCGGTACTGTAAGACAAAGATAGGATTTACGTAATTTATTTTCAGGACATTTGAGTCCTTCGAATAAATCCCGTTTTCTTTTTGGAGGGATTGTGACGAATCTATACGGAACTTTATCACTAACCTTCTGAACCGACCTTTTTAGGGAAATTTAATTCCCTACCTATTTCCAATCAACTCCAAAAAGCGAACAGGATTCCTTATTATGCAGATTAGATTCAGTATTTAAGTCAAACGAAATAGTAAAGTTAGAGCAGTAGGAGATAGACATTGAAACATAAAGTTATAGTGATTTTGAATTGAAATATTGTTGTTGAGGATAATTTAACCTCATGAAGAATTGAGATTCCAAGTGGTAAATATCATTTTTGAAGTTAAAGTCTCACTCGAGCTTTAAGAGTCGGATTAAAGTTAAATGTTCAATAAGAACATTATTAAATATAATTCTGGGATCTCTTATCGTGGTAATTTCTGCGTGATCATTATTTAATAAATTAATTAATTGAATTATTAATTAATTAAGCTAATTTAAAGGATATTATCTTTAAAACCTCGTAATATTAGAAGTCGAATTTGTTAATAAGTCTTTGATTTTAATTGGGAAAGTTATCCAAATAAAGAAAGTTATTTATAAAAATGGCTACTAGTTCTTTTATGTCGCATAATTATTCTAGTTCTCAAAGTGAAGTCCCCAGGGACCATCACAAGGTGGTGTGGGCATCTATCGTCCCTTCGGACTAATTCGTACTGTGGTGCTCAAGCCCTAGGCTACGATGAATTTCGTGGGCTTCGTCAGCCAAGTGGCACACCAACGCATCGTCAGCTGTCGTTGCTTGGGCCAAGAGTAGTAGAGTAAAATAATTGGCAAGTAACAATTACAGTACCTTTTATTGGAGCATATTTTGTGAGTCATCATCAAAATTGACGAAATTTTCACCTGTCTAGAAAACTGAATTATACTAAATATTTATTGAAACCCATAAGTTGAGTTGCTTGGAAATCCTGTACAAAATGGCATTGTGTGATTAAAAAATGTGCTTACGGAATATTTTCGAAACAAAAATAACCATAGCGTAAAACAAGTGACTTTTTCTAAAGAATGGAAACCTTCAGTGAAAATGGAATAAGAAATTATCAGTTGCTGAAAGGTTGTCAAAGAAACCGGAAACTTATTTTGAGTCATATTTTGAGATATACAATGTTCCCATTTTTTACATCTGCATAGCACTTTGAGATCTTTAACTTTAGTTCCGAAACATTTCCGGCCGACAAAAAAGTCTTTTTTGTCTTAATAAATATGCAAAATCACAACTAATGCTTTATTTTGTTTCTGTACACATATTTTACTAAATCCTCTCATGCAATATGGATCTACGTTAAGATTTAAAGTCATTCGATAAGCCAGTAACTGTTGTAGGGAAGCTAGCGATAAATGTTGCGGAAATATTTTAAATACTAAATTAACTAAATAATTAAAACTAATAATTACTTTAAAAATTTTATTGAATCATAAATATTATACAAATTTTTTTAAAGACCTCAATCTATCTTTAAGGGAAATGTATTTGACAAAAATTACATTAACTTTTTCCTTATGGTGAATATATATTCTGGACGAAATTTCTGCATAATAACTGTAGGAAAAGTTTCCGATATAAATTTAGTGATTGTGATTTTTTCATTGTAGACTTCTGCCCAAAGTGATTAAGTCAAGTTTCTGCATTTAATTATTTTGAGGCAGTTTTGCACTTTTCGTTTTATTTATTATTACAGATTTTAGAAAGGTCGAATATTTTCTTGAGTTAGGGAATCAATTACAATCTGACATATAATATTTGACTATTATGAGAAAAGCATCGATTTTTTCCAGATAATACTTTCACTTACAAAAGCAAAATTAAACTTTTAAGTTTTTAAGAATTTGCTTGAAAGTATGTTTGGTTAATTTATATGCTATTGTGTTCACTACTACTTTCACTGGTAATGAAGCTATTCTACAAAAAAATAACTATACACTTTTCCTAAAGCCCTCATATAAAACTAATTTAAAGCTCTAAAAAAATTAGGTATTTTTTTCTAACTTCTTTTAATTTATATATAATAGCGTAGTTAAAAAAACGCTGAAAATTAGAAACGTTAAACTATTTATAGAAATTTAAGACAATTGCCAAGTCACCATATAAGCCTCGAAAGAGAGAGAGAGAGAGAGAGAGATACAAACTTTCCTTTTTCTTAATTTGGCTTCATTATTGGTGTTCTTTTGGAGTGATTTTACGTTTTAAGGAACTGCAATTGATTTGTATTATTCTAATAATATTGCAAAAAAAAAAAAGTACAATTCTATGCATTTTTCACGCTTTAAGGATACCAATTTAGTAACTTTACATTGTAGCAAGTGAATATTAACGTCACACTATTGAGCTATCGAGGGCTTTTGGTGACGGACCTCGCCATTTTGAACCTTGGTCAAGTGACGAAACCTGAGCTGGTACCCTCTTCTCCTAACATCCACACCACCTGGAGGACGTTTGAGCCCCGACAAACTTAATGTGCATCAGTCCCCCCTCCCCTGTAAGGCGGGTATTCAGTCGTACAAGGCCCAAACTCTTGAAATGCCAGCCACGAGTACGTCACCTTGACCACTAGGCTATCGTGGTCAGTTTCACGTTGGAAACGTAATCGCTTAATTGATTGGTTGTTTATTAATTTATCACTCTGAAGAAACATGGTAGATAAAGGAGAAAGACTTCATGCTTCTGAACCCCGGTCAAGTGACGAGGATGATAGCTGAGTGAGTGCCCAACTCTCCACACTTCCCACCACACCAACGTGAGGTCTTTGAGTCTCGACAAATTTAATGTGCATCAGCCACTCTACATGAAGGGTATTTTGTAGCATAATGACCTGAACAAAGAAAAACTCTACAGAAACAACGCTGGCCACGAGTTAGCGATCATTTCGTGCACGAAAACGCTCTTGCAATGAGAGTAAGGCAAATAAATGCGACCATTTGGTAAATAAAATAGAATTTTTAAACTAAATTAAAATTTGATTTCTGATGCATGAATAAAAAAATCGTTCAACTTTATTTTATATTTTTGAAATATTTTTTCCCCCTGTCCTTCACGGTGGTGTCACGAGAAAAAGAGCGACGCCCTCATCACGTGACTTGTGTTGAAATGACGAGGTTGACTCGCATTGCTTCTAGGTGTGACGTTAGTAAAACATCATCCAATCGAATCAATACCTTGAAAGTACCCTCGCCAAAGTCTTTTTAAATGTCACCCATTCTATATTAACTTTCACCATTATTATTTTATTAAATAAGTCAAGTAATTATTAAATTTCGATAAAAGTTTTAACTTAAATGAAAAAACAGTAGAAATTATCATTTTTTTCTATGTTATTTATTATAATATACATTTAACTTATTTCGTTGTTAATTATTGTTCCTGTTTTAGTACACTGCGATACATATAAGAATCTAAAAAATATTTACTATTATTAATATTGGTAACGAAGAAATTTTTCTTGCAAGGTATCGTTAAAGCTTTTCATATATATTTTAATATTTTGTGATGCCAGTTTAATCTTGTTAAAGTGCTTTATTATTTTTAATTTTAAAGGTCAATTTTTTTGAGGAAATGAATCTTAAGACTGAACAAATTTTATGTGACTGGAATTCTTATTTATTTTTTATATGAAAGGGAAAACTAAAATATTTTAGTTACCTTCATGTATATATCTATCCGTGTTATTTCCTTTTTTAAAATGCACTCTAGTCTTTAAGGCTACACGGTACCCTTTTTCAAAAAAATTTTTTGGAGACAGTTACAGTAAAAATAATTGATGTTTTATATTTAGATTATATTATTAAGCTGATTCTGTAAGCAAAAAGTCAGTTTGACCAGCCATTATTTTACAGTTTTAAAAAATAAGGAATTTTTGAAGTTTATTCAAACTCTTATAAAATACTCAATTTTTAAAATTTTTTAGTAATTTTAAGTTATTTATGATTCTTAGATTATTACAAACAATATTTAGTATGGATTTGAAAATCTATTCCCTTGTTGATTTTAAATAATTATTTTTCTAGAAAAACCTGGAAAAAACACGAAAATTTTTAAAATATCAACTTTAGCATTTTTTAGAAAAATAACTAGAGTTCTCAGCCCTAAATCCATGCTAACTTTTATAGAACATACATTTGGGAGTATATACAAAAAAATTCAAGGCTCTATATTGAACAGGAAAAAAGCCTTAGGGATTAGAAAACACTTATACCTTCAAAATTAAAAGCCTGAGAAAAACGCATTTAAAGTTTTTAAAGTCATAAAACAAAAACTTATATAATGTTCGTAAAACTCTAATTTTTAATATGTTATTTTCCAATGTATGTTCTACATTAAAACACTATTTTTATTAAATAGGACTGATAATTATTATTTTAATTCAAAATATATTTTTGCATGATATTGATAGCCATTTGTTACGACGTCAGTTTATTCAGCTTTATCTTAACCTAATATTTCACAAAAGTTTTAAAACACGAAGCATTTATGTGCAAAATAATAATGATACTAACTTAAGCTAAAAATAGTCAGGTTTGCTCATAAAATTTAATTTTTTTCAATTTAAATTGGGGCAGTTTAGGAAGTTTTAGCTCTTGTCGTACGACTTTAAAATACTAAAATACAGTACTACAATATGTTTAATATAATGTAGTTTGGTATATATATATATATATATATATATTACACACACACATCAAGGGAATATTCAGTTATATCTGCAGCATTTGAATTCAGAATACTTGTATCCGGAAGTCTAATTGCAGAATCAGCTGAGGACTGATTTTTAGATACATCATTTTCAGTAGTATTCCATCTCTTCGAAATATTGTTTCTCACAGAAACCCAGAACGCATTTGCCATGGAATTTTCTCTACAGGAAAAAATTAATGATAAAGCTTTTAAGTTATATAAACTATTTTTAAAGCAAAAATTGGCCATGAAATTAATCTTTATTAATTAATTATGAGAACTCAAAAAACTCAAAACATAATCAAGCAGAAATGATTTTAGTAATGAATATTGGAATTTATAACCATTTCAAACTAAAAGCTCAAAAATATTTTTAATTAATTCAACTAAGTGTGAGAAAAGGCTTTAAAAAGAAACCGAAACCAAAACCATAGCTCATAAAACTTCAAATATCTTAAAAACTAATTTGCTAACAGATCTAAAATTTCGTGCAAGCATCTCAATAATATGGGCCACCAAAACATGTAAAAAAACTTTTTCGGTAAAAATGAAATTTTCAGGGTACTGTGTAGCCTTAAGCATTAAGTAAACCGAGTGAATAGACTGATTTAAAAAAAAAATCCTCGTGATCTCATGAATTTTTTTTCATATTTTGAGTGAAGAGAAATAAATATTTTTCAGCGGGTTATTTGAATGAAATAAAAATACCTTAAGCCTTGTAGAGTACTTATTTTTTCCCTCGAAAGAACTTATTAAAATTTTGAAATTGAATTGAATTTTTCTAAAACTATTTCGAATCTCTTTTGCCCCCCCTTTCCCCACTATCCCTTCTTCCAAAAATGATCCAATTGCTTTTAAAAACAGAGCGTTCTTTGGATGAACCACTCTGCCATCCTACCGCTTTTCCCAAGTATATTCAATTTACATCTTAAATGTATATGTTGTTTTGACAATATTACGCTTATACTTCAAAAACTGCAGCATAAAATTTCCTTCGAAATACAAAAAAGCAGTACTTTTTTTTTATAACTACATTTTCATACCTATTGCCAGAAAACAGATAATTGAAATATTTCTATAAGAATAAATCCCCAGATGTTTCTGAAAGCCTTTGTTCTAAAATGTTCTAACGGCCCGTATTCAATTTGAAATAGTAAATAAATGACAACATGTAGCCTTCTAAACTGGTATTTTAATATGAATAATTTCAAAATAATTAAATGTCGTATTAAAAGCAAATTGGCATGTAATAAAAGAATTATATATATAAGTGGAATGCAGCAAAAAATTTCTATATATTTAAAAAGAAAAGGGAAGCAACACACGGATATAAGTCTCAAATGTATTTTCTATTACAACACATACATGGCATGCATAGAAATGATTCTTATACCCTATTTACAGTTTTTTTAATTGTGTTTCTATCAAAATTTTCCCTTTAAATTGTGAGAGCAAAAGTGTTAATTGTTAGCTCTCATAAGCCATCCAATTTTCATTCAAGGGATTTTAAATCAATACCTAAAAATACGAATTTCGAAATATTTGAATTTTTTAAATTAAAATCCAAAACAGATAATAACTTGAATATTTGCACGATAAACACATAATTTCCAAAGATTAAGGAATAGACATTTACAATAAGTTTTTTTGGAGAAAAAAACAGTCGAAAAGCTTGCATGCAATTTTGGATTTGAAATGGGATTAAGTGTTAATGTTTTAATAAATGCAGACCATTTCAACTAATTTATTTTTTAGGTTGGCGTTTATGTAAAGACTATATTAGGTACAGAAATGATCTTTTACAGTAAAAAGTTAGTCATAACTTTTATTTGCAACACACTAGAAGTATGTTACCTTTAAAGTAAGTATACTACTATAAATTATCTCTATGAAAAAGAATGGAAAACGTAAATTCGCAATATCCCTCAATTGTACAAAATTATACATCTTATATAAAAATTTTAATGGAAAAAAAACTTTTTTTACCTCTTTATGTACACCGATTTTTCCTTAAGTTGCTTTCTGTACTTTTATAATTCCGTTAAGGTGCGAAGTTTGCATTCCTGATGTATTGTTGTGCTGTTACACTGTTTTCTTAAAAATAAGTTTCTTTTTTCCTTAGTAATTGGCATAAGTAACTCAGTTTTAGTATTCTATTACTACTATCATCAGTTTTGGAATGATTGGAGTTTTATTCTTTCTCTTACTTGCAACCCAGTGGTATACGTAAATATAGGGGAAAGTTGGCTGGCCTTAAAAATATAGTCGAACCTCTATATTGTGAATTTTTCTATATAACGAACTTTTTCCTGGAACCTTGAACATTTCACGATTTTCTTCGTAAAATAACCTCTATAACGAAGTGCATTTTTTATCTAACGAACTTTTTCTTTTGTGAATCAATTTTTGTTCTCCCCTTTTTTTAAAGTATTTCTGAATAAACTTCAAGTTATTCTCATTTTAACACATTCTATGGTGGTCATAAATCTTGAACTGGTTTATTATATCCTAACTCGCCAAGAGCAATAGAGTTCTGGGCATTTCATCCAAGAAGTGCAAACTTTAACCACCATTGTCCACTTCACTTGAAACATCTTCGGTGTATCCCTTTTCACACTTAATGCAGTTGCCCCGTGTCCCCGTGTTCTAGTTATAAAATAATGTATATTTAATATTACTTGTATGCTTTAAATTATAAAATGTCCATCAAATTCATTAATTTTAGCATAAAATTATTTTCTTAATATTGAAAATACAGTGAATTCTTTGATATTCTTTTTCCTTATTTTCCTTGCAGTTTTTCTTTCTTTCTTTTTTGATGGGTAAGATATATAAAATAAACATATATTAAATTTAAAGTGAATAATTACTTTTTTAATATATAGTGTTTATGAATTTAAAACATTTGTATAGTAAAAAAGATGAACCTCTCTATATAACGAATTTTCCATATAACGAACTTTTTTTCGGGATTTAGCAATTTTGTTATATAGAGATCCGACTGTATATATTTAAACCAACATTAGAACCCGATGCTAAGTTTTGAATTATATTATTGTGTGACTATCTCACTTTTTGTCTTGTTATATTTCTATTTATTCTCTTAGATTAATGGTAATTTAGTGTATGATTTATGTGTATGCGTAGAAGACTTCTTTTTGGTATAGAGATAGGTGAGATCCAATTTACATAGCGTAGAAGCTTACAAATCCAAATTACATACCCCAAATTTTTCTTGATTAATATGAAAAAAATTCGTTTTATCTAGCTCTAAGACCCACTTTCCTTTTCATTAAATTTATTAATTAGTTACCTTTTAAGGGCTGTTGTTATTTTTACTTAAATTTTTTTTTAGTAAGGTAAGGAAATTTATTTCGTTTCGTGAAAATCAGTTTTTAAAGAAAGCAAACAATTTTCTTTTAATACGGAAGTATTTGCCGATGACTATTTTTCCAAAATTATATAATTTTGTTTTCCTTATTAAAAAGGCTCTGGGTGAGAAGAAAAGGAATATTATATATAAAACTTTTCTAGGACACTTGAGTCCATTTAAATTAAGATAAATATTTCTTCTCTCCATTTCGTAAAAATCCCAAGCACGTGAAATGTGGAAAAAACCTTTTTTATACAATTATGACGTGACTTTACCGTGTTTTTCCTTCTAATCCTCTTGGGGAATCGTTAGGGCCAGCGTTGAATTATTTCACTGCCAATCCTCTCAAGAAGAAACCGTGATATTCAGATTAATTAGTAGATATATAGTGGAGGTTTTGTAATCGCGAAGAAGGAGAAAGGAAGCTGAGATGCTGAACGCCGTGAGCTGATGCTAAGGATTTAAACTTTTAGCCAGTCGAAGAAATTAATGAAGATTGAGATTCAAGGAATAACGTTACAGAAAGTTAAGCGGTTTGGATTCTAGGCGCTTATTTACATAGAATTTAGGTTACGATATATCACTCCTAATTTCCTTCCTATAGTAAGACTTGCTTTGTTCATTATAAATGAATAATAATAAATTGGTTTTGTTATGGCTAGCTTGGGTGATCAATACTTACCTCCCACAAATCTAGGTCGCGTAGATGAAGAGATGGTACCCCCAGATAGAGGGGTATCACACAATTATCTTAAGTAACAATTAAGAATAAGAACAAATTAACAAAATAAATAATATGAATAAAATAAAACAGCAATGAGACAAATGAAGAGGTTAACAACTGAGCTAGCACCAAATTTTATCTCTTTGAATCACAGCATATATTCAAATTGTCCTATGAAAAATTTCGCAAAAAAAAAAAAAAAAAAAACACTTTATCCGAATAAGTATCGAAAGTAAATTTTCCTATGGTATGTGTGGCATTACTTTTAAAATTAAGTTTATTATTGGCGAAGGCAAGCGTGAATTATGAAATCAGCATTGTAGAAAAGTAATCAACTAGGCAATTTATTGGTAGAGCCAAACAACAAACCCTTTGGCTGGTAAGCACTCTTTCTTCAGCAAAAATCATGAATAGGAATGTGAGAATTTACAATGAGTAACATTTCCGTTTATGCATACACTTAGATCTGAAAATTTTTTTTAAAGAAACCCGCGGTACACAATCCCTTACATAAATGTTTAGCAATAGTAACAATTGTATCAAGGCAATATAAATGTAAATAAACTGCTACTTGCCTATTCAAATGGATGCTTAAAGTGTCGATATTGTCCCCCACGCGTAACGCGGTGAAAATCAAGTTACTCCCACATCTTGAACCACTATTTGGGGTCATATAATTTCTGCTTCAAAACTTATCTGCAGGTCAGTCATCATGTTTTGCAGGCAATGACGGAAAACCAAGATTTCTCAAACGAGTATTCCTTTCCAGTTTAACTCAGTTGAACACCTTGAAAAATTCAATTGTATTTAAAAAAAAAATTTTTTTGCGGGACTTGTATAATTTTTTTTTGTTATAATATAATGCAACAATGCAATTTATTGAAATAAATCTTAATCTTTCTAGTACAAAATCTAAACGAGGACTTAGTATTTTAAACATTACATAGCTCTTTTTCGAGAAAAAGTATCAACAGATTGAAGGATTAAAACAATGGCTTCTTTTCAAAATCTTATTGCAAAAATATACAATTACCCCTTACGATTAAAATTATACCGGTTGATTCATAAATAGTGTGACCAATTTCAGAGGATCCTAAATTTTGATTGAATCAAGTTATTTACATGGAATTTTGAAGGGGGTTTCTTCTAGCACAGTACACTTTCGTAAGCGTTTCGGCAAAGCTAAAAGAGTTTTTTTCGATCATTTTGGGAGTAGTTTTCAAACTCCCTCTTAAATGGCTTTTTGAAGCCCTTGAAAGGCTCTTACTTTACGTCTGTTTAATTGTTTTTTAAGTATCCCCATAAAAAATAATCGCAAGGAACACAGACAGGGGATAGTGGTAGTCATTTATCAGGAGGCAGAACATTTATTTTTTAATCTTTCTGCCATTTAATAGTTGATTTTACAGTATGACTTAGTGCAGAATCTTGGTGAAAAATTTCGTTGAGGGTAAAGACGTTTACTTTTTTTGATCAAGTGTTTCAAACTTTATTCTGATAGTATTTAGCATCAGTTTTAAAGTTTGGTTCTACAAAAAATGGTTTTGCTAAATGGCCTTGAAGGACATTTCCGTCCATACCATAACACATGACGGCCAACTTGCATTTTTCAAAAAAGCTGCGTCTTTGCGATGTTTTTTGCTTGAAATATATTGAATCTTCGTTTCGCCAGTTGTGAATAACAGATGAAACTGTGCTTCATCAAAAGTTATCCAAGTTTTGTATCTACCTTTGTGTGACATTAAATACAGAGGCGAAGGACGTTTTCTTCGTTTTTCTACGATCTTAACAGACATTTGATGACAGACTGAAAAATTTACTTTTTTATAGCCAATTTTCTTTAACTGACGACAAATTGTCAATTGCTTTATGTACAGTTTCTTTGCCGTAGGTTTTTCAGGCACAGAATTTTCTACAGCGATATTGCTTTTCAACGTCTTTTTTGTTCTTCCATTAAGGACTTCCTATCGTTCACATTTTTTCCCTAGAGCTTTTAAATGCGAGCCAAATTTTATCTCTTTTTGAAATTTATATAGTAAGTAATACTATAGAAAAATGTCTTTTTTGATTTTTAAATGCTTGATTGTTCACAGAATTTGAACAATCATCCTTCAAAATCTGCAAAATTTCGTTCCGGGTTTGAGGATCCAATTTCAGTACTGTAATTTACTCCCACTAATAAAAAAGGTTAAATTGGTAATTTAAATGTTTCATTTTTCAAATAAAACCAGTAGTAAAACGATAGAAATTCTTCGTAAATAGTTATATACTTTTAAAGTTGGTCACACTTATTTTGATTCAACCGGTATACACGTTGATTTTAAAACTATGGTACACACTTTGAGGGGTGGTCGAGCTCACCGAAACAATTTTTGTACAGGGCAGCAGCGTCACTTTGTTGCTCAAAGACAAAAGAGTTACTCACTAACGGAAGCATAAAACTATTTGTTAGGTGCATCTCTTGAGAAAATAATAAAGCAATTTTAGAAAATTTAAAATTTTGATATTGAAAAATGTATTAAATCCATCAATATATATCTTGGTTATTCTCACATTTTAATTCAATTTATAATGAATTTTAAAAAATAATTATGTCTTTTATATTTTCCCTACCCTGAAATATATCTTTTACTGATCCATTCTGAATACTGATAAAGTCCAATGATGTAATATTTAAATGTTTAGATGTTTGATGATATACTACAATGATATGTTTCCCCCTGGATGAAGCACGTTAGCTGAAGAGTTATTCGTGGTCGGTGTTGTATCCATCGGTTCGTGAATTCTAAAACTGATGCTCCCCAAACCCGCCATATAGAGGGGTCGATGCACATTTAATCTCTAAATGCTCAAAGTTCTCGCGTTGGTGATATAGAAGTTTGGAGAGTGAAATGCCAGCTTATGTGTCACCCTCGTCACTTAATGATTATTTCAAATCATGAAAGCTTCCAATGATCTCCACAGAAAAAATGTTAATTCAAATAATTCCGTTGATCTCCTTGAAATATGTCGATTGGATTGGATTTTTTTACTTCCGTTGCATATTGAAACTGTCCGTAGGCCATTGGCGCTCATCAAGGTAATTTTAAACTTTGGTCAAGGGATGAGGACGTCTAATGTGAGGTTTTTCCATCTGCAGAAGCTGTAAGACATGGGAATTCACCAAAATGTTAGAGGCGTGTTGAATCCATAATTTGCTCCTCCATTGGTTTCCTTAGCTTGACGTGCTGGAGTGGTTTGAGTACTCTGACAACCCTGGGAGTTATGCTGGCGGTAGTCTAACTACCGGTAGGGTCTCCCATGCCGGACAGGTCCTCGTAGGGTAGAAGTCAGACTAAATGGGATACCACCTAGAGCTAAGTCGGTCCTCTACCTGCTTTTAGGTGCTCTAGTCCTGTGACTAACACAGAGGCTGTAACTTTTCCCCATCCTTGAACAGTGCACCTTCTATCGTTAATGCTGCATAGGTCGTCTCGCAGTCAAAAAAGGACCGCATTCCTGGTTTAGGAAGAGGGCCAGGTTCGATAAATAATCTACGGTCTCCAAATTCTTTCAAGATCATACAATTCAACATTAATGGAATTTCAACAAGTGCAACAAGGATTAAACTTGACCAAGTACTTGAGCTAGCACTAACCGTTGATGCTCAAATTATTGCTCTGCAGGAGACTAAGCTGAAGACATTCACATCCCTCAAGATCAAGGGATATATTATCTTTAGTTTACATAGACAGAATAGGAGTGAATGAGATCTTAGATTCCTTATTAAGAACATCAATTTTCAGTGTATAAATGTCAACAGAAAAATAACTGATGGATCTAATCTCGAGATCCAGGGCATTAGAATCATCTGGAGAGAGAAACCACTCAATATCTTAAACATCTACCATCCCCCTGATCTCAAGTCTACCAACTGATCTTCAAGATTTATTCACTGTGGGAACTATATGCCTAGGTGATTTAAATGCTAAACACGCCATTTGGGGCTGTTCAACAGCAAACCTGAGGAAATGAATTACTTGACATTATTGAAGACAAAAGTGCTTTTCTGTTCTCAATGATGGCATGGCAACCCATTTTTCATATAATACGAAAGAAGCCCTAGATATTTCAATCGCCAGTTCTGATCTTGGGCCCAGTTGTAATTGGTCTCTTCTGGAAAACTTGGGGAGTGACCATTTTAATTGAACTAAAAAAGCGGCAACTAGTGTGCTCACCAATAATAATAAACAAACGATTTTTAAGAAAGCGGACTGGCAATCCTTCGCAGAGGCTGTTGATAACGGAATTAAGAGCATGCCTCTCAAGGATAGTGTTGATTTGAACTGGTGCTCTTTTAAAGAATTGATCTTAAGAGCAGCCAAGAAATACATTCCAAGAGGTAAATTAATAAGAGGTAAATAATAATAATCTTTGAAAATAGGGGCACTGGCAAAAGCAATCATTTAAGGATTGAATTAAACAAAATTAATGCAAAAATAAAAAGACTTTATGCACAAATTAAACAGGATAATTGGAATGATCTATGCTCAAGTCTTGATTCAAGAACATCTAATGGAAAACTGCGGAAACTTCTCAAAAACATTAGCGATGAGCAACCACAAGCAGAAACAATGTAATACAATTCTGAGTGAAGACGGAAATTTAGCTGTAAATGACGAGCAAGCTGCCGATCTATTAGATTTGTACTATCAGAATATAAGTAGACTGAACTTCTCCGTCGAAGACAGAAACATCAAAATTAGGGCTAGTCGTATTGTCCTTGGCTGCCGCAGTAATACCCATAGAGGAACCTCCATTTTCAGTAGAGATTTCAGAATGAATGAACTCGATGCTGCGTTCGGTGATTCTTGTCTAAATAAATCTCCTGGTCCCGATGATATTCACGGTCAAAGGATTGATCATCTTGGCCTGAGTGCAAGGCAGAGATTTTTGGACATCATCAATTGTTCCTGGAACAAGAGGCAGCTTCGTCGGGACTGGAGGAGAGCGATCATCATTCCTATTAAGAAATGGGGCAAAACTGATGGTACCCCTGAGAGTTATCGACCCATCGCCTTAACCAGTATTGCTTGCAAAATAATGGAGAATATGGTTTTGAGAAGACTCACTTTTCACCTGCATTCCCACAATCTTCTCCTGGAGGAACAGTACGGTTTCAGAGAGGGACATTGTACTACAGATCAGCTTCTCTACTTCTGTCAAAGGATTAGAGATGCTCACAATAGGAAACCTACTAATCGCACTGTGGAAGTTTTTCTGGACTTATCCAAAGCTTTTGACAGAGTCTGGAATAATTTTCTTGTTATCAAACTGTATAAAATGTTTGGTATTGGAGGAAAAACCCTACCCTGGATTTACGATTTCTTGAGAAACAGACTTATCAGAGTGAAGTTTAACAATTTCCTCTCCAGGAGTGCCTCAGGGTTCAGTTCTAAGCCTAACTTTGTTCTCGTTCTACTTACCGGGCATAGATAGTGCTCTCAAGAGGAAATGTGAGGTCGGCGCATTCGCGGATGATATTGTTCTTTGGAAGTCCGATTCTGACTTGACGAAACTGGAGATAGACATTAATCTTGTCCTTGAGGACATTCAGAATTTCGCTCTAGACCACAAATTGACTTTTAACTCTACCAAGTCTATGGTTAGCTTCTTTACAACCAATAGAAAGCTATATAATTTCCAACCTAATATCTTTTTGTATAATCAACCACTGACCATCAATAAACATCCAAATATTTGGGTTTCGTATTGAACCCTGAAATTCTGGAAAACAAACATATTGACAATATTGTATTTAAAGCAAGAAAACGGCTCAAAATCTTGAGATATATCTCTGGACGTGATTGGGAATCTGATGCTGGAACTCTGAGAAGCACGTACATCTCATTTATTAGGCCCATCTTGGAGCATGGCATTCCAGTTTACTGTAACGCCTCCGCTAAAAATCTTCAGAAACTTTAAAAGGTCCAGCTCAGCGCTTCTCGGATCATCACTGGTCTAAAAAATACTTGTACCAGAGATATAGTACTTTTCGAGGCGGACCTACAACCCCTTAGCCTTAGGAGACGTGCATGTCTAACAAAATACTACAACAAACTCAGAAGTCTGGATTCTCGAAATCGTATTTCAGCTTACTTCAAAGATTGGTGTAACAACCAGAGACTTAGGAGAAACAGTCCCTTCAGCCAAATGGTCTCTTTTAAACTCACCATTGGTGCTGTGGATGCTCATCACGTGTCACAATGTCTTGACCCAGCGGATAATCTTGATGGGGTCTTCTTCCATCCAGAATTACTAATATACGTGAATAAATAAGCAGACCTTCCTGCCTATCTAAAGCAATTAGCTCTAGAGAGAATTGGAGGTATACCAATTAACGCCGTTCAGGTTTATACGGATGGCAGTAGAGATGATTATCGATGTGGCAGCGGAATTTACATCAAATCGCAAGACCAGAGGAGAAATCCAGATGGTTGCTCGGTTTTTCGCAGTGAGCTAATAGCCATTGATGAGGCCTTTGGCTTTCTTGCGTCTTCCAACTGAAAAAGAGATTTGGATACTGTCTGATAGTAGAAGTGCAATACAGCACTTGTCCAATTGGCAAAGTGTGAGAGATAATGTTGGAGTGTCAATACTCACCAACGACTTTCCACATCGCATCAAATTCATCTGCAGTGGATTCCTTCTCACATAGATCTAGAGGGAAATGAGATTGCGGGCACTTTGGCCAAGGCTGGCGTTTGCTAGGTACCAGAGCCGTCAGCACCCCTCACCTTTTTGGAGATTTTCTCTAGAACTAAACACCAGAATAAGACCGCTCGGATTACCCCGCCCCCCAGAGCACCATTGGTATCAGTGTTCTCGTCCTGGAGGCTCTTTGGCTCACGGTTTTACAAGACAGGATAAAACTCTGCTGGCCCGCTTTAGAGAGAGAGAGAGAGAGAAGTGGCCATATCAAAACAATGAAATTTTCCGAAAGATGCAAGAGCTTTGAAATGTGCACGAACTGTTCTTCTGAGCCGGCCACGCCCACTCACCTCCTTGAGTGCCTAGGGCTCACCAAGCAGGATCTAGCAGACGATCCCTTGCTGGTGTTAGACTTTCTGAAAGTGTACCATGTCATGGACCTGGTCTAGCACTGCTGACCTATGGGGACGTGCAACAACAACAACAACATCCATAATTTATCTTTCGTCTGCAAATGAAGCCATGTATACGTGGTTTGATGCACGCATGTAAGCAATCCCAATACTAATGCGTGAAATTTGTTTTGTCATCCAAAGCCTTGTTTTATTATAACGAGAATAAAAAACTCGAACTATTCCGACAGAGGGGTTTACGGGAGCTTATTTAAAAAGGAAATTAATTACGAAACTATTCTCTTCATTTGAGCTCTCAGAAAGCAGAAATTATCAGGAAGCAAATATTACCCCACAAGAGAATATCCCTTTTGCCGTCCAATACCATTATTCACATTCTTTTGATACTAAACTAGTTTTAATTCTGGCATCATCTTACACTTTCCCCGAATAACTTTCCGGAAATCGCAAGGAGCACTGCGGCAAACTTTCCCTAACTATTTAAGAAAAGAAGGAGCAAAAATCCGAGAGTTTTGCTACAAGTTTCACAATAAGAACGACCTTCGTTAGATCCAAAGTACAATACCTTAATTAGATGCGAGGCCTTTTAGTATAATTATGGCGCAACTTGCTACCAATTATAAAAGTTCACTGACACAGAACAGTTCGTCACCAATTTTCTTGGCTACTAATTGCAATGACGTTCTATTCTCCTCCCCCCCAAGGGTTCTAGTACCTCACGAAGCATTGTTAGCCCCAACGTGCTGGCGCTTATTAACAAACCTAAATGTTAAAGGGTTTTCGCTAAATTATTTCCTGGTTTATGAGGGGAGCCATTTTTATTTGACGGGGTGTGTTTGCACAGCGAATTTGGAGGACGGGACGGAGGAGGTAAGTTAAAAGAAAGGGTGAGGCGGTCGTAGAATGGATTTGAGGAACTCTATGAATGAAAAGAAGTAAATCTCCTTTAGGTTTCCTCAAGGGAAACATTTTATTTGTTGAGTTATGTGCTAGCGTTGTCATATTGAAATATTAGGAAGTGTAATGGATGATTATGTTAAAATCTAGTTAATGAACGCGTGACTGACTACATATGAAACCTTTATTTTTGAAAGAGCGTATAATATTTTCTTTAAAAATTTAGTGTCTGTTGTATTAGAAAATACAAATAAAATGGTCTTACGAATACTATTACAAGAAAAAAATTATTTGAATATAATTTTTCGGCAAAAAAAGAAGAAAGAATAATCTATTTTTGAAACATTCTTCTTTTATGAAAAATGCTTATAAAGGGTGTTTTTTTTTAGAGGTATAGAACTTTAAATTGCAATAAAACAGCGATGTATTATTCGATTGACATGAATTTTTTTATTCGAAAGATAATCTTGTGGCATTACATTTTAAATATGATTTCTGGCATATGACTGTCACGGCTGGCTCGGATGTAGTCTAATCTGGACGTCCAATTTTCGATGCCTTTTTCCAACATTTGTGGCCGTATATCGGCAATAACACGGTGAATGTTGTCTTCCAAATGGTCAAGCGTTTGTGGCTCATCCTCATAGACCAATGACTTTACATAGCCCCACAGAAAATAGTCTAGCGGTGTTAAATCACAAGATCTTGGAGGCCAATTCACAGGTCCAAAACGTGAAATTAGGCGGTCACCAAACGTGTCTTTCAATAAATCGATTGTGGCACGAGCTGTGTGACATGTTGCGCCGTTTTGTTGGAACCACAGCTCCTGGACATCATGATTGTTCAATTCAGGAATGAAAAAGTTAGTAATCATGGCTCTATACCGATCACCATTGACTGTAACGTTGTGGCCTTCATCGTTTTTGAAGAAGTACGGACCAATGATTCCACCAGCCCATAAAGCGCACCAAACAGTCAGTTTTTCTGGATGTAACGGTGTTTCGACATACACTTGTGGATTAGCTTCACTCCAAATGCGGCGGTTTTGTTTGTTGACGTAGCCATTCAACCAGAAGGGCGCTTCATGGCTAAACAAAATTCGCTTATGAAAATCGGGAACAACGGCAATCTCGTTTTAGGCCCATTCGACGAATCTACGCCTTGCTTGATCATATTTAAAATGTAATGCCACAAGATTATCTTTCGAATAAAAAATATTCATGTCAATTGAATAATACATCGTTGTTTTATTGCAATTTAAAGTTCTATACCTCTAAAAAAACACCCTTTATATTCATAATATTTTGCCTATATACATATATAGCTAGGACACCTATACCGGAGTTGAAAAAAACTTTCGAAATACATAATTTAGAATTTAATTTATTCATATTTTATTATATATCAGAGTAGAGAGATTTTAGTAAAAAATACCTGTTATACTTTTTAAATTGATCGTCACTCTGAAAATAAGTTTTCTAGTTTTGTTTTTAATAATGAAACCATATTTATCATTTTAGTTTCTTAGGTGGAGAAGCCTATGCTTCATAACATAAAATTCATTTCGAAAAAATATATAAATATTTTCATATAAATAATTATATATGTAGATTACATCATACAAAAAATATAAATTTAAAAAAAAAAGTTTGTATAAATTTTACTAAGTGATGCACAAAAGCAATTCCCATGAAAGTATGCTGTTTTCGTAATTTTAGATTATATTCCTATTAAAATATTACAATTTATCTTTCGTAAATCGCAGTACACGAGTGACTATTGTTGAAGTACTTGCATTGTTTTTCCACGCTCAGATGTTTAGCGACGTAATGGAAAAATCAGCTGATTTATCAGATTTTGATAAATGTTACATCGTTAAGGTTTAGCGACTGGGAATATTGATTTCAGTAACACAACGTTTGATGGGTTTCTCACGAGTAATATTTCTTGAAAGGGATGGATGGATGGTGAAATTAGTCCCCGGGCAATGATTTGTCGGCCCCATATAGAGTAGAGACCATTGCGTATCATCCACCACGACCGAATTGTTACAATGGCTGATATTATCAGCAGCTATAACAGTGGCAATGATTGATTGAATATTAACGTCGCACTGTTCAGCTACACGAGGGCTTTTGGCGACGGACCACGTCATTTTGAACCATGGTCAAGTGACGTGGACGACACCTGAGCTGGCACCCCCCTCTCCTAACTACCACACCACACCAACGGGAGGACGTTTCAGCTCTCGACAGATTTAACGTGCATCGCTGCCCTACACGGCGGGTCTTTAGTGGTACTGGGATCGAACTCGTGACAAAGCAAGTCACGATCCGATACCTATACCACTCGGCTACCGCGGCCACTATAACAGTGGCAAACCAGATCGTATATCTCCACACAGTGCAGAATACATCGCTGCGTATCGGCATAGACAGTCGTTTCCCCAATGGCATCACTGCACTAACGGTCAACAGCGCCTGCAGTGGGTCATGTAGTATCGGTATTGAACCATAGAATGGAAGATGGTGCGATGAATCATGTTGGGGGGATTATATTATCTTTTTTTTAAACAGTAAGTATTACAAACAAAAATATAAATTTTCATCCAGACTAACTTAAAACGATCCAGACAAACAATAATACTGATCAAGTGAATTTCTTAGATATAAAAATACTATTTAAAGATAATGTAATAAGTATTAATATTTATGACAAAAAAAGACGATTTTAAATTCAATATTATCAACGTACTTGATCGGCTAAGTAATATACATTTATCAATTTTTAAAAGATTCCTCATTTCAAATGATTGCAAAAAACAAAAATAATAATTTCATTACTGTTTAAATAAAATTGGCTGCTTTTGTTCTAAAGTTATCAGTATAATGAAATTGCCAAGATCGAATTGTTATATTCCTGTTCCATGAATTTTCTCTACATTTAAGCACCTCCTTAAATCATAGATGGCGCGATAGTGTTGCTCTTAAAATTAATATATTCCATAAAAGAATTTCCCAACATATTGTTTTACAATGTAGAAATTATATATATATATATATATATATATATATATATATATATATATATATATATATATTCCTATATTTTTTTATCTTACTTCCTATTTTTAGCGTAATTTAAATCGTATAATTTTATTTTTATCGATAATGATACTAATCTGCTTTTATTTTTCAATTTTTGAATTTGTACTTGGATCATTGAATCTGGCAATAACTGGCTTATTATAATTTTTGGTTCAAGCATGATTTAAACGTTTACAAATGCTTCTTTAAGTATGCAATACTTTTATTAAAAAGGGATTTAGAACTTTTATCCACGGGATTTCCCACAATATTGTAAAATGAAAAGGGCAGGTTGACTAGCCATAAAACTGGTTAAACAACCGGTGTCTCTAAAAGTTTCAATATTCACGACACAATATTGAATCATAATTTTTTTTATCGCCCCCCCCCATACAATAAAAAATGTATTGAGTACTTTGATGCAAAAACTACGATACGATTTTAACCTCTTCAGTACCAATAGCGAATATTCAAAATGTTAATTTTCCCGGACGCATTTCCGAAATACGATATTTTCTGTGCAATAAAATTATATCGAGGGCTTTGGAATGCAATCGAAGGACCTGAACAATGTTTGCGAAGGCTTTACTTATTATTTGCTTCTGGAGTCCCACACGCGCGCCTACGTGGGGCACTGGAGAGCGACTGTTGAGTGGGCGGTTGAGGGATTCGTTACAAATGATCCAGATAAGTGCCCATCGGATCACTGG
This sequence comes from Trichonephila clavipes, assembly GCA_019973935.1. NCBI lineage: Eukaryota > Metazoa > Arthropoda > Arachnida > Araneae > Nephilidae > Trichonephila > Trichonephila clavipes. The sequence goes on along the minus strand of BMAU01017569.1, from coordinate 226,318 downwards.
TAATTATTAAACTGGTTCTTATCCTAATAGTGTTCAATTAATGATTGTGTAGCACTAGTGCATTTATACATGTACTATATCAGTGTAAACGTGCATTTCATTTTTTATTATGTCAGAATGTTTTGTTTGTCTCCTTTCAGTGAATTAACAATTTTTTTTTATTCTTTTGTTTTCGACTCTTCAATAGGCTCGCGCCCCCCTCGTAGAGATGTCACGCCTCCAAGGGGGGCGCACCCCACAGTTTGAGAAACGCTGGGCCACCTTCTTATGAAGCTGTTTTCAGTCACCGATGTTTATAATATTTCAGCACAGTATCCAACAAGCACACACGCAATGCGCAAAAATTTCTTTTTGCAAATTAGCTTCGTGATTTTTATTTTTCTTCTCTTTATCGAGTGGCCTTTTTTGTCAGTGTGTATAAAAAATAGAATTTAGAAAAAATCTTTTTAATTATTTTTCAAGCCAAAAATTTGAAAGATAATGGTTCTTAAAATGACAAAGTTAAAATGATATCCCTTAATATCTTTATACGCTCAAAATATTTTACATGGTTTCTCGTAAGATAGAATGTGCATTAATTCTTGATTTGCTCCAGGGACTTAATTATTATTTATCATTTCTTTTGTACATTTAAGCTCAAAAATGTAGAAAGAAACTACTTATTAAAATTCATCGTGTTATTTTCGGAAGATATAATTTTTATGAAATTAATATATCTTTTAAATTGATTATTTTTCCTTTATCTTAGTAGATGAAATATAATTTTTTGTTTATAATAACTTGAGAAAAATTGAATTAACTTTTCCGAAGTGCATAGGTTTGATAAAGAAATTCCTTATTCTTGCTTTTACGTAGCAAATACCCTATTGCTAGAAATTTACTAGTACATATATATATATATATATATATATATATATATATATATATATATTATATATTTATATCCAATTGATTTCCTAATGCTAAATTTTTATTGACAATGGTAGCTGAGTTGTCATGTTCGCGGCTGTTGTTTCTGTTGAGTCATGGTACCTGTTCTTGTTCCACACTCTGAAAAGGAACTACTGCACGTTAAATTTGAGGAAGCTCAAAGTACTCACGTAGGTGTGGTATGTGGAAGTTTGGAGTTCTAGCTCAGGTAGGATCCTCATCACTTGACCGAGGAGCAGAATAAAGAGGACCATCTCCAATAGCTCTCGTGTTTCTTTATCAGGTGTGAAGTTAATTTTATTCTCTCTCTCACGCTCATTTAACACTTATTTTTGTCACTAAAACCATGAGGTCCAATGTCGAGCCATCCTCGTCACTTGAGAGGCTCAAAATAATGAGCTTAGAGGTAGCGTGCCCGCTTTGTAAGCCTAAGATTGCGGGTTCGACCCCGACCGGAGTCGATAGATTTTCTGGATGCGAAAATCGTAGGCATGAAAACTATATGATTAGGTGGCATGTTAAAAGTTCCCTTGAGTTTATTTTTGGCTCTGGTACACTCGGCAAAATTATTAACTGCAATATTTAGCTTCGGACGAGAGCTAGAATTAAAAAACTAATTCGATCGTCCAAATTGGATGACGAGGCCACCACGCATGGAATGGCTTTCACATGGCGACGGCTGAAAAGTCTTTAGTTGTTATAATGAAGCCCTCGGGGGGAGGATGAGACCCATCTTCGTGTGGCTTTGATGTGCGCTGAGATTAAACAAGCTGATTTTTTTTACGTACGGAAAGATTTTTTTTCACTTAAAAATATTGAGATGTTTTAGAAAGTGATTTAATTTCTATCTAAGCCAGTGCTTCCAAAACTTTCAATATTCGCGACCCAATATTCAATCATCTTTTTCATCACCCCCTCCCCCTCCATACAATATTAATGTATTGAATTCAATAATACTATACTTTGACACTAAATATACAATACGAATTGAATCTCTTATGTTCCCCTGACGTATGTAAACGTCTCGCGTAAGCCAAAGCATTAATTTTCTGGACGTATATATACGTCTTTCCGAAATGCAATCCTTTCTGTGCACTGCTATCCATACAATTATTCCGTATGCAATAAAAGGACCTTGACAGTGTTTGTGAAGGCATTGCTTATTTATTCCCCTCCCAAAACATCAAATTACGTGGGTGGCATTAGGGAGCGAGTCACGTGACTTTTAATCGGCAGTAAAGGAATTAATTACAATCCGTTCAAATTATCAGTATAAGTGTTAATTCAAGCCCGTGGGGGGTCACTGGCAATTATCCCACATGTTCTTAATTTGGTATTGTTAAGTTAATAACAAAATACATTGCATAGTACTGATCCGTTTATAAGTGTATTACATCCATGTAAATGTGTATTTTATATTTTATTATACCAGAAAGCACTTTGTTTGTTTACTTTCAGTAAATTAATAATTTTTTGAATAATCTTTTGTTTTCGACTTTTCAATAGGCTCGCGCCCCCCTCGTACAGTTATCACGCCCCACAGTTTGAGAAACGCTGATCTAAGCATTAATTTGACCACAAAAAATCTTATTGAAACACGAAACCTACGAGATAAATAATGTACCCCGAAGTAATAATATCAAAAAATTTATCCCTTAGATCGAAAAAGATGTTAACTTTTTTCATTAAAAAAATTTGCGATGGTGAATTATACCATTTTTATAAAAATGAAAAAAGCACATAACTGAATTTGAAGAGAACATTAAATAGAAATTCTATAAAAATATATGAAAAGTTTCCTATTCATTGCCGTAATTTTATTCAAAAACAAATATTTTCATCGCTTTTGTCAGAAAGAAATGCTCGTAGGGTTTTATCTTATCGAAGGAATAGAACATACAAAAACCATTTGCAGGAGAAATTTCAACAGGACATTTGAAAGGGTATCAAAATGCCGTTATATAATTCATACACTATACTTCAGATTTTTTTTAAAGAAAAAAAACTTTATTTTTTTTAAACAGAAAAAAATAAAATGAAAATCCCTTTGCTTCGAACTTGGTTCTTTGTGTATAATATATTGCTCTTTTTAACAATTTTCAATATAAAAAAAACTTTTTTTGCAGACAAAGGTTTACTAAGGCTCACAAAAGCACAATAGAATATGAAATGTGAAGGAAGCTCGAAAATAAGATATAAAGTTTTTTTCTTATACACATTTTTTAGAATCCTTACGAACAAAAAACTCAATTTAAGGCTCAATATATATTTTCTGAGTGCAGCACAAACCCATAAGATACGATACAGTTTAATTTATTTTGCATTTTACATCATATTTAGTGTGTAAAGCTTTTATTAAAATTCATATAAATTGTTAAGTAGTAGATCGTCTTTCAAATGTAAGGAAGGTCAATTAATATTCTGATTCTTAAACAATAAATTGTAATTTATTTCGGAAGTATTTTATAATTGCAGTAGATTTTCTTTTAACAGGAAAAAATTATCATACATGTATAAATCTATAATACCACAGATTCGAAATCATACAAAAATAGAACACAACAATTTAAATCCTTAACCACAATTTCGCAGAAGGCAAATGAAACACAGAATACCTGGCAAATGTTTGACTTCATTATTATTTCCTTGCATCGTCCCAATTCCCCCAATGGGCTGCATTTTAGCAATTTAGGCTTTGTAGACAAGGAAAATCTCCAAATGTGAGACATTTCATGGTGGCACCATCTACTGGAGGCCTCGCTATCAAATTGGAAGCTTGAATTAATTTTTACTTCAAACTCTGCGTCTGATGCTAAATGCTGCCGTGATTTTTTTTTTTGCCTAGAGTTCCAGAGCCAAATTGATACTCAAAGGTTTTTTTACATGCCTCATAATCATCTGACTTGCATGACTATGATTTTAGCATACAGAACATCTATCGACTCCGGCTGGGGTCGAACTCTCAACCTTGGGCTGACAACCCAAACTATGTAGGTTGACAGAACCAACTAGAAACGTCCAAAGTTTTCATCTCAAATAAGCATCCTTCTGGATTTTTCAAAGTATCTTGATCTAATATCTTGCCAGATTTGAGTAACAAGTTTGTCATCAAGATTACTCCTATTCTTCAGCATTGTCAAAAAGATAATTCTTTTTGCCGTATGAACTATTTTTCTATTCGCAAAACCCTTCCGGCAGAGAAACAAACGAAGCCTAAAATTTTTTTAACAATATATAAGTTTTAACCATTTATCAGTTTCTAATGCAAACAAATATGTAGCTGAATGAAGTTAAAATTCTATTGGAATCTATTGGATCGCTTCTTCCACAATTTATTTTATGCCAGTTTCGACACAACAATTCAAACAAATATTCTCTATTGAAATTTATAATCCCAACTTTAAAAAGAAAGCGGAAATTACTTTGTTCGCGATTTTGAGACATATTAACCAAATCTATGATTATTTTACAACTCTCTATTCCAGTGTTCCAATGCCGAATAAATACGTTAGTGTATTCGCGCCGACAAGTATAATATACGAGTATGAAGAATCTTTTTATTCGCTCTTTTTCACTTTTCATAAAGAAGACAAACATGTCACATTTACTGAAGTCGCACTACTTTCATTTCGGCCATTTATTATCTTAATTTGACAAACCTACGCTTTTTTTTTAAAAAAAGAAAAAGACCGCACGATTACAGCCCGCCTCTCTCAAGTGAGAACGAAAAGGCGAGGGGCTGGAGCGTGAATGAAGTTGATTTGCTTACGGCGGCGGATTCTTTAATTATCATTCAACAAAACCCAGTGCGTCTGTCGGTGGTTTGGAGGACTTGACAGTGAAGTGCTTCCTCTTATAGCAGTAAAAGATAAATTCATTTTTAAAAGCCCCCTGTTGACAGCAAGAAACTATTAAAAATTGTTTTCACAGCCGTTTCGCTAACATGTACTTAAAGATCAAGCCACTCAATGGTCGTACTAGTTAAGTTAATTTGAATGCCAACACTGACATGATATCTAAATATTTTTTTTCTTTCCGTATGATGACTATTTTAACAAGCTGATATTAATAAGCAACGATTGTGCAAATTTAAAAAAAATAATCTAATTAGTATTCACTTACAGACGAATTTAAAAACATTATTTATGTGGACGCAAAACAGTTTTGTATACTACTTCAAGCTGCATGAATTATATCAGACAAGCATTATTTCTGCCAAATCAAGTGTTGATGTATATTTTTGGAAAGCTAGCCGAAATAACTAAATTCATTCATTGCATCAATAATTAAATTTAAATTACATTTCATTACTTAAATTCCATTATTTTAACCAAAAAATACATAAGTTTTAACTAAACGATATATCAAATAACTACGTTATTCAGGCAGCGGTTTGTCTATTTAAATATATCATACGTATCACGTGTCTGTTACTGTACACTATTTCTTTGATGGCCTTAAGAAATGTTCCACTACTTGCTCTTCCTTAGCTGGTCAAATCTCAAATTTTAATCATTATTCGGTAAAAATATAAACAAATAAGAAAACTTATAAATAAATCTATTGTGTTCGAGCGTAAACCCTTTTTTTATTATTGGCTGCATTTGTATATCCTGACATTCAGATATATTTTCCTCTTTATTTTGCGTTTCCCATATTACTTAAATGATCTGGAACAGTGGTCCTCAACCTCTGGGTCATGTACGGGTACCGGGCCCCTCCAAGGAACACAAAATTATTTCCAATTTATTTACTGGGTTGTATTTCTCTCGAGTTTGTGCTACTTTCCAAGAAAAGCACTTCATATTCCGTGTTAAATCCATTTATATTCATTTTTTGATATACAGTCGACTCTCGATAATACGAACCCCTCGCTAATTCGAAGTATATGCTCAGTCTCTAGAAAAAAACTCTTGATATTTCGAACTAAAACCATATACGTTTTGGTACTCTCAATATTTCGAAGTAAAATTTGTGGTTGGCCAGACTACAACACGCGATAATTCGAAGTAATCCTATAAAACTCTCGATAATTCGAAAAACTTTTGATTTATTCCTAAGCTATCTGTTTTTTTTCTTTTTCCGTTGATACCCAAGTTTTAGATGGATAAAGGAAAAGCTGTTTTCTTTTTTATTCATTATGCAGTAATGAGTGATGCTTCCTTTTACAAGTATTGCGCAATAATTTTGATTTGCGTTGAGTGTTTATTACTAATAATGAGTCACATTTAAACAGATGGTTTTTTTTTTAAACAAAGCACTCAAACTACATCCAAGATAATTCAGCAGAATCGTTTTATGGCAGATAATTGAAAATTAGAAATAAAACCTTTATATAAAAATGTACGAGGCAAAGACAGGAGATACAGAGATTTAACTTTATTCTATTATTTTTTTTAAAAAAAGAGCGGTAATGTGCCACTAAGAATTGCTCCACGTGCCATAGTTGTCGACCCCTGCTATTAAGTATACCCTGTAGCTGAGTGTGAACTGTGAATACGTCTTGTGTTCATTTTAGAGATTCCAAATTTTAAATTAAAAATATTATTTTACTAAAGTTGTGGTGATTTACGTTTCCTACCTGTTAATTTCGATAAACCTTGGGCCACTACTTTACACTTCACCTTAGTGTCGACTTATCACGCGAAAGGAGCGACATGTCTTCTTTTAAAAAGTACAAGTGCTTAACAATTTATGAATCAGTTGAAGGTGAGAGGAAGGTTGATGTAGCCAAAGCATTTGAAATCCCACTTAGCTCGCTTTCCACTATTCTGAAGAATAAAGAGAAAATCTTCAGTGCATCTTCGAGTAGAGTGAGAAAACGCGTTAGTAAAGGTAATTTTCCACGTCTTGAACAGTGTTTAGTTTCATAGATGAAACAGTGTCGAGGACAGAATATTCCGATGGGTGGCTCTTTATTGAAAGAAAAGGCTAAAACATTCGCCAAAGAATTAGGAATCGAGTTTTCGGCTAGCGAGGGATGGCTTACAAATTTTAAGAAAATGAATGGAATAGTCTTCAAAAAAAATGTGCTTGGAAAGCTTAAGTGTCGACATTAACGTTTGTTCTAAGTGGCAGAGCTCGCTTTCGGATCTAATAAAGGAGTACGAACCACGTAACATTTTCAACACGGATGAAACCGGACTCTTTTTCAAGTGTTTGCCAGCAAAAACATTTACATTCAAAAAAGAAAAATGCCATGGAGGAAAACAAAACAAGGAGAGGTTAACTATTTTACTGGCTGTAAACATGTACGGCTCAGAAAAGATTACTCCTCTCGTCATAGGAAAATTTTCAAAACCCTGAATTTTTTAAGGGTATAAACTCGTTCCTTACCAAATACCGCTCAAACAGGAAGGCATGGATGACCATCGAACTCTTTATTGAATGGTTGGTCTCACTGAACTCGGATATGAAAAGAGAGAAACGACATATTCTCTTATTTTTAGACAATTGTACTGTGCACAATAACGTACCACCTTTATCAAATGTTAAACTTCAATTTTTCCCTCCAAACTTCAGCCACGCGACCAGGGCATCATGCATAAATTTAAAACATTTTATCAGCGTGAAGTCGTTAAAAGCGTTTTGAATAACCTCGAAAATCAGCAGAATGTAACAACTATTTCTATTTTAACAGCTTTGATCATGATTGACAAGGCTCGGAGAGCTGTTACTCCTTAGTCAGGCTTCCCCTCGCCGAATCTGGTTGATGTGACGATACACTCACTGAATTTAATGCTGAACCATCCCTTTGGGAAGCTCTTCCGCAACAAGATTTGACGTTTGACGACTACCTGTTGGTTGACATGGACATTGCTGTATGGGGAGCTCTATTTGACGCTGAAATTGTGGCTTTGGACCACAATAATACAGAAAGTGATGAAGACGAATCGGAGGAGTTGACTCCGGTAACTGTCAGAAGCTAAAGTATCACTTAACAAACTACACAACTTTTTTCTTCAAAATCATGTTGATGCAGTCATTTTACAGGCTTCTTTTGTTCTACAAAAATCTATTTACAAAGTTAGATTAAAACAAAAAAAGATAACAGATTTTTTCGACAAAAAAGATTAATTATATATACTATGTATATTCTTTTAATTGTTGTTTTCAAGACATAAGTGTATTCTTTTAATATAGGATTTTTAACTTTTATTTTTTAAAAAAAAATGTATAAAATGTACTTTAAAAATTATGCACAATCGTTGCTTTATTACATAGTTTTAAATTTAAATGCGTCAGAAAAAAAACTCCTCGTGTATTTTGAGATTTTTTTCCTACCCTCTTGATAATTTGAAGTTTTTCATAGGTCCCTCCAACTTGGAATGATCGAGAGTCGACTGTACCGTAAATTCCGGCGTATAACGTGCACCTTTAACACACAATTTAAGGGCACACGTTATATAAAATGGAGAGTTTTAAAAATAAAACATAGGGAGGAGCATGGAAAAAATTAGACTTCTACGTAGATCGAAATACTGTTTATTTAAAAGAAATAACATGAATTTGGGTGGATTAAGAGTTGTTAGTTCTAGAAGTATACTACTTTTTTCTAAAGCTTGGAATATTACCTTGCATAAATGACTGCAAAACGCATAAGAGCTTTTTTCATGTACATTTCCGTAAAAGAGGTGTGCATTATACGGCAAATATATCTAAAAATTGCAGCTTGAAAGTATAAGTGCGTTTTATACGCCTGATGTTGCGGTAATTGCATTTTATTCTGTGTGTGTGTGTGTGGAGGCATATTTAAATAGAGAGAGAGAGTATTAAATTCATCGAAAAACAATCTAAAATATAAACAATCAAAATACTACTCTCATGTGGTAGCGGTAAAATTATCCAACATTAAACAGTCTGAGGCAATAAAAAGGCTGAATTAGACTATCGCAGTTTTCGAAAAAAATAATTTCGTAAGTTCATTAATGGTTCATCTCATTCATATGATTACAGCTTTAAGGTCTGTATTGGGTTCAGTCCGGTCAACGTTATGCATAATTAGGTCTTGGTTAAGAGATTGTTTGCTGGTGTCGAACTTTTAAGCTAAACAAAATGGAAAAGGATAAATTTCGACATTTTGAACAATGGTCAAGTGACGAGGACAACAAATCTAATAACTTCTTATTCATACTTCTACACCAGAGGTCGGCAACCTACGGCACGCATGCCACAATTCTCAGTGGCACTCTGCACTACTCTAAAAGTTTGAGTGGATGGAAGTTGATAAATTTGTCATGGACCTTATTTGACATACATCTACAAAATTTTGGACATTTACTTAATTACGAAAAAATCCGAACGATTATTCCTAAAGATAAATTTATAGCTATTTTGTAAATTATTGAATGTCATTGCAGGAGAGATTTAATCGTTGGAAGAGAGTAAGTTGCATCAACTTTGCCTTCCGCATTTGTTTCTACATATTTTTCTTCCTATGAAAAATATTTCAAATCATCAAGCTGAATGCTCAGAATTGTGTTAGATTGAAAGTCACAAATTATACCCCTGGTATTTTACCAGGTGTATGCATATGAAATGAGACGATTGTTTTAAAGAAAAACACAATAAATTTGGGAAAACTGTTAATATTTCAAATACTATCCATCGCTAGCTACACATTTCCCCCATCTTTTGGGCAATTTGTGATTACCACGTCAAAAAAATGATCGGTCTTTTGAGGCCAGCCAGTTGATGTCTTCATAAGAAGTGAAGCGCTGGACAGCCAATGATGCAAATCGGAAGGAGCCAAGTCTGGTGAATAATGCGCTAAGGGCTCCCAGTCGAGCGCCTTAACGATGTCCTCGGTCGGTTTAGCACGGTGGTTAGGTGCGTTGTAATCACGGAAAATCTCTTTGTGTTGCCGTTTCTTGTATTGCTCGTGTTTTTCGAGTATAGCATCGCTTACATTAAGTAATTCTTGCTTGTAGGGATCATTATTAACGGTTTCCCCGAGTTTTAGAGGCTCATAATAGATTGGTCCCTCCTGATCCCAGAAAATACACAGCATTGACTTGCGGCCGAAGCGATTCGGCCTTGCGGTCGATTTGGACGGCTTTCCGGGGTCAACATATGATCTATTACGCTTGGGATTCTTAAAATAAATCCATTTTTCATCGCCAGTCACAATACGATGGAGATATGACTTGCGTTTGTAGCGGGCAAGCAACATTTCGCATACGAGTTTTCGGTTTTCCTGTTGACGATCCGTTAGCTCGTGTGTTACCGGTCTACCGACCTTTATTATCTTGTCCATTGCTTTGAGACGACGGGAAGCAGTGCTCTGGTCAACATGCAATTGTTATTCAAGATGTTCTTGCGTTTGGCCATCATCTTCATCGAGTAATGCTTACAATTCAGCATCTTCAAATTTTTTTGCTGGTCTGCCACGCTCCTCTTTTCTCACATCGAAATCACCATTTTGAAACTTTTCAAACCACCTGTAGCACTGCGTACGGCTCAGAGCATTGCCACCGTATGCTTTTACAAGCATTTGATGTGATTCGGCAGCATTTTTCTTCAGATGGTAACAAAAAATTAATGCTGTCCGTAAATCGTGGTCGGAAGGCATAAAATTCGACATTTTCAACACAGTAAAAAAAATACAATGCTCGCTGAAACTCGTCCAAATGTGAACTAAACATGAGCATCAAAGATCAAACTATAAGAAAATCACATGCCACGGTATCGTATTGTTTGCATATATGCGTGACGACATCTGTTAGCAATCGTCTCATTTGATATGCATACACCTGGTACTATGAATATAGAGCGGTGCAAGCACTAGGTTCGCATTAAAATTTTTATTTATCTCTTTTTATTTACTTATAAGATACTTATATTTTATGTTGTCTATTTCTTACTTTAATAAATATGCTTACAAAATACATAATATATGTACAATTTAAGATTCTTTTATTTTTGTTGAAGAAATAGTCATATTTAAAGCTGGGTTTTTCATCATAAGAAATATATTTAAAATAGTTCAAAATTAATATACAATAAAACTGTAAATCTATATTATTGACCTCTATTCTAACTCTGCATGCATTATCACTGGAACAGAATTGTTTCAAAAATATCTTACTGCGTGTCACGCTGAATCCTACTGGTAAATTGGTTTGGCACGCCACAGCAAAAAGGTTGCCGATCCCTGGTCTACTCTGTAAGGTCTATCACTGTAAGAACTTTGAGCTCCATAGATTTAACATGCAATGACCCCTCCACACGGCCAGTCTTCAGAAGCGCCAAGACGAATGGAGCCTACAATTCAACAGAAGCCACGAATTCGGGACCATGACCTCTTGGTTATCGCGGCTATTTGGGTAAGATCGTATTACCTAACTTGTAAGACCAAACAGAAATTTAATTAATCCTGTTGGTTTTCTACAGATAAATCTGGTGATTTTCTGATAAAAATTACATATTAAATATATATATATATATATATATATATATATATATATATATATATATATATATATATATATATAGTTTTCATTTCAAATACAAACATTTAATTCAACTGTTACGGGTTTTTATTCATACTGACTGCTGTGCTGTAGAGCCTGTGTTCGAACCTTGGAAAAGGCATGGGGGGGGACACTCTAAATACAGAAGGTCGTTCGCATTTTAAGGAAACGATTTTGATACTTAATTTTTATCAATAGATACCGTATTTTTTTGGAGAAATTTGCTTCTATCTGATAGCCATGATTCTTGACAGCAGCTCTAGTTTGAATTTTTCACGAAAGTAAACTTTTCCTTAGTACTCTCATGCACATTTTACTCCATTGCTCTTGTACTGTTTTCCAAAGTCCATTCAGTATTCGTTTTAATCAACCGAAAGTACAAAAGTTCATTGAAAATGTTTACATCCAAAGGGATACACTTTATACCTGCTTCTGATTTTTCTTTAATAAATAAGGCATGTGTTTAGAGACTCTGTCCATATGAAGGTCTTTTCTACATAAGACTTCATCAAAAGTTGGTTCTAAAATATTCTGCTGATAGTAGATCGACTAAATTTGGCCTTACTTGAGATATTTTTAATTTTTAATTTGCCGTTGTAACAAATTCCTGCTACTATAATGAATTCCTTTGGGAATTTTTCTGTACACTGGCGAAGCCATATTGTACGGTCATTCCCGTCAATTGAGCAATAGAAAATGGATCTTCTTTTATTACAGTCACTTAAATATACCTATGCATCAGCTAGTGTTGCCACAAATATCTATTTTTCATATAATTTTTTACAATTTGGTTTTTTTTTCCAGCAATGTGTTTCTGCAAAAGCAGATCAACTTTATATTTAAACATTTCTTTTAACTTTAAATCCTTATGAATGATTTTAATTACGGTTCTGGAAGACATTCTTAGTTTCTATGCGATAAGTCTTTAAATCGGTGGATTTCCGCATAGGATCAGAGACCACATACTTCATCCTCGCCTGCGTTCGAAACCACGAAATTTCATCCCAAGACAGTCTTAGGATGAAATGTCGTGGTTATGTATTCATTTTGACTTTCCGCTAGACGCTCTTTCACATTTAATATATTTTAAATACCTTTGATTGAAATGCAATAACCGAGATTTTTACACCGTTTTTTTTTTAATTTGTGGAATTTTCTTCTTAGAAAGCTTAATTACATAACCTTCGAGCCATATATCGCGTTTAAGAGCCATTTTAAAAATAAATCTTTTATTTTACATTCAAATAAAAAGAAAACCTTAGCAAATGATTATTCTGAAATTGCCAAAGTTTCATCTCAAAATGCAGAAGATAAAATGAATTACAAAATAGTTTCCCTAAAGTGCGAATGACCTTCTGTATTTGTCAAGCCTCAAATCTCCTCGTGAGTCTGGTGGAAGGGGAAAAGAGATGGAAGGCCCATGACCTTTCTTCAAAATTGGGGTGGAAATGAACCCCTGTATGGTGCTCAAAGCTTGCTACGATTTGACACCATCGATAAAGTGGCATAAGCAAACACAACACACTTTAAAAACTTTAAAATAATTTTAAAAGATATGAATATAAATATAACCTTTCTTCGGAAATAATTTTCAACACTCGAGTATGTTTTTTTAAAACTTTTTTCAAGAGTCACGCATATTCCACTTAACCTCACAAGCAGATGATTAATTTATCACAAGAAGTATCTTCAAAAACCTCTTCTTGCGGTGTTGTTAATGGCCCTAGAAATGTGTCGAAACTCCTACTTACGAACCTCTTTAAAAGTCGTTTAGATAATTATGCATGTTATCAATCTGGCAGCGGAGATATCAATGGTGGCTATTAAATTCACATTCGCGAGCTCTACCCTCCTTGAGTAAACAAAAGAGATCTTCAAATCGAGTTTATGTAAAATTCGAGGTTGTTTAGCGTCACACAAAACGCTTAACATTTCCCCTGAAGAGCCAACCCATTAAAGTGTCCTTCGAAGATATTACATATATATAATTCACATATTGCTCATTTTTAAAAATTTTTTAACCGCAATCCTTACTAAATGTGCTAGGAAAAAGATGTTAAAAGAATGAAAAGAGCTAGATTGATTATTTTTAATAGTTGACTGATGATTCAAACTTTAAATATGACGTGCTTGAAATAAAAAGTCTTTCCTAATTTTATATTAATTCTGTATCAGTTTAATTTACGTACTGTTTCTTTTAGGTGTTCTTTTTAATAGGTGAATGATTTTTTTTTTCTGGATATAAAAAATTAGTTCAAGAATTTGTTAAAATTAAAGGCACATGAACGTATTTGATTTATTTTAATTAAATATTTAATCAGCAAATAAAATACTTACAGTAAATTTGAAATAAAAGTTTGGCAAAAGAAACATTTGTGCTTTTTATTTGGCATTCGCATAAAATTGTCTTAGCGATTAACATTAAACCAAAAGGGAACCAAACTTGAGACATTTTTTACTTATTTGGATTAAATCGAGTCTCGAAATTTAGTTCATTCAAATTTAAGCAGTATTATGAAAAAAAAAGACATTCTCCACATACACATTTAATGTATACTTGTTTAATTATTTATTTCAGTTCAAATGAATCCCTTTTCATTTCTAACAAATAATGCTCCCCAATTTTTCCCCGATAATGTAATCTAAACTTAGAGTTCCCATAATACATTAACAGAAAAAATTAGATATTTATGAAATACTTCCAAAATTTTAAGGTACGGTGTAATAAACACATATTTAAGGAAAGTTTTGAATTTTGCTTCTCTGTTGAAAAGATATAGTGGCTGGAAAGATCGTTTGTAGATCAAGAGAAAATACTTATTCAATAATGTTTAATAAATACGGATGACCTTGGTGATTGCCCTGGTGGCAAATTAAACCGTAAATTGCCAGTTTTGGTGAGAAAAATAAATGAACGTAGAAAAATCTAGAAAGGTCTAGGATGATTATCTGAAGAGAAAACTAAGAAACTTATAGAGCTTTCGTTCCAGTCTACATAAAGGTGATACATGGAAGCAGCACAGGGGTCAAACATTTGACAGTAGACGTGCGTTTCATTTGCCTCATGTGATAATATAGTTACGGATTTGAATTACTGCGTTCGATATTTGCCTGATTTTTGAATTTGTGCTTTTGTATAGTTGTACGTGTGTGTTATTTGTTTCACGTTAGAAGGAACTCTACAATAAATATAAAGATTTCTTGAATAAACCATGATTTATTTGAAAGCCCCTGCTTGTTAATTACTTGGAGCTTTCCAACTTTTGAAGAAGATTAGCCACGTATCTATAAGCATATATTATAACAGGAATTATTATACAAATATGGAATATATTTTCTGTCTAAAAATATGTTCTAAGTTTAATTCAGTCTATTTGACACTAAAGAAGAAAACCTTTAAATCATTATAAATACCCAACGGTGAAGCTGCGAAAAATTTCTAAAATTATTTACAAATCAGAGAACAGTATATATATAATCAGTTTTTAACAATATAGTAATCAGTACTTATTCTTGGTATATAATGAAAAAATAGAAAGGGAGAACAGCGCATCTTTTTCTAAGGAAAAACTGAATGAAATTTCATTAATGAGGATACACAAATATATTTGTTCACACACAAACACACTATTAAATTGTCCATTTTTATCATTATTATCTGTACCATTTAAATGTTATATTACTAGTATTATTAAATTTTGAATCGTGTCATAGCACAGTATTGATTAATTCATACATAGGAAATTTAGCTAAATTATTATACTTCTGAATGCAGGTAAAATAAAGTTTTAATTCAAGTATTTTATTGCATGTACCAGGAAAAAATCTTACCTTTTCTTTTTTGAAAAGTTACATTTTTGAGAACATATTAAATTCCTCTAAAAAATCATTGTGGTTTTAAAAGTCAAAGCGCTTTTACTTAATTACACCAGAATGTAACAAACTAACTGATTTTTTTATACTCTGGCAATATTCTCAAGTGTAAAATTTTTAATTAAATCTGAAATAAACAACCTTAAAGAGTAGGTAGCATCTAGAAAGGATCTTCAATCTTTTTTCAATTTCTTAGCTCGATTTTGCTTTTCTTTCGTTTATTCCCGCCCAGAAAGAAAGTTTGCTTTCGAAATGTAAGCTGATTCATCCTAAGGGTTAGAAATTGTTTGAGTCGCATTACAATGAAACAGGAGGGAGTTGGGCGAAGAACATGAGTCAAATTGTTAGAAAAGGAAAAGTTTACATCAGTAAATAGTGAAGAGTCTATTATTTGAGCAAATGTGCTATAAGCCTAATTTAACAACAATTATTCATAAATTTAATTTATGCATTAACATTTGTATTAAATAATGTACACAGTTTAGTTACTTCTTTTGTTATTTGTAGCGTAACAAATAATAATGTTTTCCTGGTAATTAATTTGTCTCTGCATCTCCCCCCACAAAAAGAAGAACAAAAATTTAATTGGAACAAAAAAAAAGCCTATCTTCTAAAATAATTTCATTTTATATAGGAAGATCGTTCCCCTGACAACAATAGCATACTTTCATCTACAGTTTTATACTATTGCCATTTGTGTACGAGTAAATTTAAAAATATCATTTAATTAAAATTATTAAAGGAATATAAAAAAACACGAGGAAGAAAATTTTTTCCTATGCTTGACATTCTAGATCAAAAACACTTGCGCTCGTGAAGATAAAAAAACCCAATGAAACGGGATCATTAAAAGTCTTTATTAAAGTTACCTTGCAAAACGAGTTATTAAAAATGAAGTAAACATTTTTAAAACTTCAATTAACGTTATTTATGTAGCTTTCTTAAATAAGTAAATAAAATTCCTCAACAATTATAACCTTTCTTACTCTGAAAGAAAGCTTAATTAAATACTTGTTATTGTAATTTTAAACAGCATTGTTTCCAGGAGGCGAATGCTCTTTTTACTTTTACTTCCACAAGCACGTGTACTTTTTCTATAAGACCTCATTTTAAGGCTCATATAAGCAAATATTATATAACTAACAGAATACTCATATACAACAAAAACAAAAGCCTTTTTGGCTGAATTTTTTTATAATATTAATATTTTTATACATTTTAAATTTTTAAACTTTTGCATGGTAATATATATAGCTATAACTTGATTATTTTGAAATATAATCCTTGAATTTTCATCCTGTAAGATAATTTTAATTATAATTATTTTAGGGATTTTCTAAAGTTAATCAAGCTAGGTTGAGAGCAGCTCTTCTAGTCGTCATTATACAACTATGTTTCTGTCTGCGTATTTTTGTTTTTCATTTTTCTTTACAAGCCACATTCTTAACACGCGAAAAAAATAATTTATCAAGTAAAGGTTCCTAATATACTTATTTATTCTCTAATTTTCTTGTTTCTATTGATGTTTCTGTTTTTAAGATAATGCTTAGTAATTAAATGATTATTACAAAATTTGCTATTATTTTCTATTTTTCCCCTTTTAATAGTGATTTTATTCAGTACTATCAAATTTACCTCCTAAAAATCTGCGTTCCTTTCCAGAAATTATTTATGCATAGAGCTAAAGTGAACTGCATTTTTGTTTGGTGTATAATGGCTTTCTTTGGATAGTAATTTTATGAATTGTGCAACATTTTCAAAAAACACTATCACTACCAACGTGGTTGCTGCGGAGTAAATTTGCCTTTGAACTTCATATAATTCTAAACTTTAACGGAAACTTGTGAACTATATTCCTTTTTTTTTCTGCTACATAAATTATACCTTTTATACCTCAAGATGAAATAATTCAAATTTCAGACTGAGAGTAAGATCAATTTCATTAAATAATAATAATAAAAAAAACTTTCCGATTTGTTTAATTTAACTAAAATATAATTTGTGTCTCTATTAACTTTATTTATATGAATATAATTTCCAAAAAAAAATTGTGAACCAGCAACAGCTATTCGAATTAAGATCAAATGGTTGTAAAAATCTTAAAAATGAGAGAATGTTAATGATGATTATTTTGTAGTGCTTCTGATGCCCGCTGTCTGATTGGCAGTGGATCGCGTTTCCGCACCTTATTTTCGGGGTTCAAATCCCGTTGGGCAACTCAGCCTTTTATCCCTTCAGTGAGTCGATAAATATGTACCAAGCTTGCTTGGAAACTGAACACTGGGGTTTTTACGTCAGACTGGCCACTTGACCGAAACATCTTCACATGCACTCCAGCGCCTATGGTCATGAAATCTGAAATAGACACAGTAGGCCTTGGCCCTCATAGGCTTTTACGCCACTGAGTTCAGTCCTGACGTTTATCTAAAATTTTACTAAAAAAATTCTTACATTAGCAATTGAAATTTTTTTTAAAAAATATGAATAGTACTTTTTTGGTTTTTCATAATCTATATGTGCTTACAATCTGAAGCAATATTTTTATAGCTTTTAAAATAAATCATTTAAAACATATTTTAGGATGTCTAGAGATAATTATTTGAGATCTACTTAAATTCAATGTATATTATTTACACATAAAGAATTACAATGTATTTGTAATTTCAATGATAAAAAGGTGTGTCTGTGCTCACTCATTTATTACTATTTGTTTATTTCTTAGTTATTTTATCTTTAACTTATATTTATTACTCTTATAGAGAAAAGAAACAAAAAAGCCTTAGTCCTAAATAGATTTTCGAAGGATTTTCGAAACGCGATTAATTTCCCTTTGAATTTATGAAAACTATGTTTACTATTTATTTCTGCATAAAATTTTGAATAAGAGTACACGACAAAAGAGCACAAAATGATAACTAAGTCTCATCATACTAATAAAAATAATAAATTACAGAGTCTCATTTTATGGATACTTAGTTTATGTGGCAAATTAAAGATCCAACAAAAAAGAAGAATTTGTTTCAACTAAGTGAACACCTCTATATTTCAAACTTGATTAGAATTTGGGAATATGATTAAGAAATATGTGAATCAAAATCTTTACTAATTTAAAAAAATTTTAAGCTTCCCTTAGCCTCAAAAGTTGAAGCAAATTCATTTCTGAACGCAAAAAAGGTTCTGCAAAGGAAGAATGTTGAAATGCGAGAAAAATGTCTTTAAGTTAGGTCTTAAAGATGGTTCCTTGTAAGAAGGTTTGGAAGAAAGAGGAAAAAATCCAAAATAAAACATTAACTAACGACAAAACAGCAATGCTTGTTAGAAATGAAAACTGTTTAAAAAACTGCCATCATAACAAAATATTTCTTTCATAATGAAGAGTTTCAGTATAATTTTATAGAGATTACGGAGAAGAAAATTTTGTTTGTGTGTGTGAAGCGAGGTTTTGAGATTTTCCAACTGATTTTATGAATCAAATTTTTAAATAAATATAAATTCTAATTAAACGTGTAATATATATATATATATATATATATATATATATATATATATATATACTATGTGCAATACTTCTATAAGTTTTCTGGAGAGTGGTAAAAATAATTGTAAGACGTGGCGAGTGGATGTTATTACTATAGCGAACCAAAGGTAGGACTGGCAGATGGCGAATGAAGGACTGTATATTCGATACATTTCTATGTTGGTTGATGTTACGTATTCAATACTATAGAAGAGGCAGGGTGGGACATTAATCCAGTTTATTGAATCTTAAAAGACATAGAGATCAAGCAGGGACGGCATTACTCATAACAAGAAACAAACTTCATGGCACAAACACAGACAAAGACAAACACAGAACGCATAGCAGCTGGCTGATTACATGATGAAGACAAGCAGACAAAAGAGAGGAGAGAGAGAGGCGGGATTTCCAGAGACATCGGTTCTTATACCCGACGGTGAAGACCACATGACATTTTTGTAATAAGAGCTCTGATTGATTAAAATGGGCGGGAAAGGGATTTATGATGTAATAATATTAGTCGATTACGATTAAGATCAGGGTGTTGGTTTCGAACCAAATAATTAAAAGATTATTTGAATATTATTAAAAAAGTTAATTAAAAGGATGCTAGGGGGAATTTATATATATATATATATATATATATATATATATATATATATATATATATATATATATATATATATATATATTGATGTGAATGTTTATATCTTGTTTGTAGAGAATTAGACTAATATATATATATAATCTTAAGCCAGACAAACAAATTATTTTTTTTATTTATTAAACATGGCAATCTACTACAATTGTGTACCCTTTTTAAGTTTTCTATGTTGACCTCCGCGGTAAATAATTTTCGCTTAGCTTATGAAAATTTTCTAGTGGAAAAAATCGCTTAACCCGAAAATATGGCAAGGAGAAAGACAAATGACGAAGAAACTTATCAAAATGCACTTGACAACCTCAATATTATCGTTAAATTCATTAAGATCTTATTTTGTGTGTTTCAATTCTTTCAATGATATTGAGGTTACTTTTAGTGTGTCAATGGATTGAATCATTTTTTGTTCGAGTTTTACTTTAGTGCAATATGAATTATAAAGAGAAATGTATCACTGTTATAACATTTTTCAAAATCAAATTGGTTATTAATGAAATCCAATCCTTTAAAAATATATAGTCAAAAACAGTTTATTAAAGACTAAAACAACAGTTCCTTGGTGACTCAAAACTATGATAAGTTGATATATTAAAAGTTGTCTTTACAACCTGGATCACATCCTTTGTGTGCATATATAATTCACCTTAAACAGAATTATTTTTATTCATTCAGTGAGTTCCAATACTGATTAAATTTAAATATTTTATGAATAACAAGCTAAAATTTAGACAAAAATAACTGAATTTTCCATGTTGAGGCACTTGTCTATAAAAAAAATGTCAGTTAAGTTATTTTTCCTCGAAAAAAAATATATATATGAAACTGAGTCGAATACCAATATCACAAAACTGAGTTTATATTTCCATTCATTACTACTTTTCTTACTTTTGAATTTGGTTTGAGTAATTTTACAGTTGTACTTTAAACAGGCTTTTATTAATAAAATCATTTTGACACTTTTAAATTATTTCTTGGAGGGAATAGTCCGAGAAAGAATTTTTTTACATTAAATAGTCAAAAGGTAAACACGAAATAAAGAAGATAAAAAAGATTTTCATAAATAAAATATTCTAAGAAAAAAAGGAACACTTACGTGAAATGTTTTTGTTACAGGAATAAAAAAATTGTCAAGTGCAAAATTCATATATAAAACAGAATGCCTCTTCAAAAACACACATTGGATTTTTATCTCTCGATACATACTTAAAATAACATTAAAAATCTAATAATATTAGGAGTTTTAAAATTTAATATATTTTACAAAAAGAATTTATCTTTAATGTAGTTGTCATTTTAATCTGTTTTTAATTTTGACGGAAAATACGAACTTTTTCATTCCATATAAACTAAGTCTTACAAGAGAGAGAGAGAATCGGACTCTTTTCTTTTAAATTACTTTTATTTAGTACATTACGAAAATAGTTTTTGATTATGTGAATGATTGTCCAAAAAACCAACTTAATTTTACACTTAACTCAAAATTCACCAC
The DNA here is from genome assembly GCA_019973935.1 of Trichonephila clavipes. NCBI lineage: Eukaryota > Metazoa > Arthropoda > Arachnida > Araneae > Nephilidae > Trichonephila > Trichonephila clavipes. Next base: position 205,376 of record BMAU01017569.1, on the reverse strand, counting down.
AATTGTGTTTCTCATTTGTACAAAAGTTTAGAATATTCTCATGTTATTTATTATATCACATTCTGAATCTTTGTTTGTTACAGTTAAAAAGTGCAAAAAATACACAAATAACGCTACTAAGTTTCTAAATAAAACACGTTTGTTTCCTACTTAAAAAGTTCTGTTCTAAACAGTAACTTCATTGTTTTTTCTCCCTTCAACGAAATGATTGTTTATATTTCTTCACTTGTCTACCTGAATAGTTTTTGTAACGTAACTGCTGGTCTCTTTAAAAAAATTCTTTTTCTATAGAAATTTTCTTCTTTCTTACGCTATTTACGTAATAATGCATTTACACACAGGCGCATTGAATAATTTATATTCATCTGTTTCTAAAACTCTCAATTGTTAGATATCGTCCGCATTTACACTTTTTATGTTGAGATCTTTTTGCTGTTATTTTCAGGAATTTTTCTGAGTTTCCAATACATACATACATTATATATATATATATATATATATATATATATATATATATATATATATATATATATATATATATCTTTATATATAAAAATCTTCTGTGCGTGTGTTTGTCAGTAAACTCCTCCTAAACGGCTGGACCGATTTCGATGAAATTTTTTGTGTGGGTTCAAGTAACTTTGAGAATGGTTTAGATTCCCAATTCGGTCCGATATCGCACGCGATTAGTTAAAAAGATATTAATTAAAAACATTCAAAAAATACTACTCAACATTCACCTGCATTGTTGTAACAACGCTATTGTTATAAACACACACACACACACACACACACAAGTAATATAAAAAAAAATTTAAATCAATTCCTACTTAGATCAACCAAGAAAAAATTTATGTTACCTACTTTTTATTAAATAGTTGCAATTAATATAAATATGTATATACATAGGAAAATCACAACATTAAGGGATAATTCATTTTTATTAATTATCATTAAATTATCTATCGTATTGTCATCCAAAACAACCGTGTATATAAAATTTCTTTTCAACTGAATGCTTTAACACGTGAGAAAAAAACCTTTTCATATTTTGACATAAGTCGCCAAAAGGGTCGCTAAGACACCAACGTGGCTGTATTTGTAATTTTTTAAATAATTAGTTTTAATCAATAAATTTTTATTAATTATAATTAAATTATTGTATTGTCATCCAAAATAACCACATGTACATTACACTTCAGCTAAATTGAGCGCTTTAAAATGTATTTTATTAACGATTGAAAATTCCACCAAGATAAATAAAATTTGTATAGAGATCGTGAGCTAATAGTAAGAATTGAAAAACGTAAGTTGGCGTCGAAAATTGATTTTCAGCCAAACTGGTCAAACCTGGTCTTTATTGTTACGAAAATGCAGACGCGATTCACGCTTTTTAGCGTTTTTAATTAATATCTTTTCAAATAAACTTTATATATGTAATTCTTCTGTGCGTGTGTATGTAACTGAACTCCTCCTAAACGGCTGGACCAATTTTGATGAAAGTTTTTGTCTGTTCCAGTGAACTTGAGAATGGTTTAGATTTATAATTCGCTTTAGAAATGTTTATTTAATTAATTTTTTATTTATAAATTGTTGATCTTCGAATGTTTTACATTGGATCCGGCAGACTGCGCTACGATCGCAGTATCGAATATTCAAAATCTTTTATTTTGAATTTAAGATGTGTGTACAGAACAACATCTGTCGGGTTCTCTAGTATATCTATATATATAAAGGAGAAAAGCTACTGACCGACTCACTGACTGACTGACTGACTAATCACTATATCTCCGGAACTATGAAACCTACAAACTTGAAATTAGGTAGGTAGGTTCCCTTCATGATGTAGACGTCAGCTAAGAACGGATTTTGCAAAGTTCCAACCCCAAGGGGCGTTACGGGGGTTTAAGGGGCGTTAAAGATAATAATTTCCTTTACTAAACTATTAGATGTAAAGTCGTGAAACTTGGTACACAGATTTCTTTCATAAAGTAGAGATTCCCTACATAATGTTTTTTTTTACAAAAAATGACCTCCAAGGGGCGTTGAGGGCGCTTAAGGGGCGTTATACATAATTATTTCCATTTTTAAACTATTAGACGTACAGTCTTGAAATTCGATAAGCGGATCCCTTTCATAAAGTACAGATCCGCTGCAAAATAGGTTTTGTGAAAATCGAGCCCAAGTGGCGTTGTGGAGAATTAAGGGGCGTTATAGGCAATTAACTCCTTTTTTAAACTATTAGACGTAAAATCTTGAAATTGAGTTAGCAGATTCCATTCACTGAGTAGTGATCTGTCATAAGATGGATTTTGTGTAAATCGTTTCCTAAGTGGCGTTGAGGGGACTTAAGGGGCGTTATAGATAATTATTTCCATTTTTAAACTATTAGACGCACTGTCTTAAAATTTGGTAAGCTAATTCCTTTCATAGTGTAGAGATCCGCTACAAAATAGTTTTGGGGAAAATTGATCCCCAAGGGTCACTGAGGGGGATTAAGAGGCGTAATAGATAAATATTTCCTTGTTTCAACTAATAGAACCACCTGCTTGAAAATTAGAAGGTATGTTCCGTTCATGGAATAAAGTTCCTTTTACAAAGATTTTTGCGAAAACGGACCCCCAAAGGAGTGGGTTTGCGAGGGATTAAGGCATGTTATAGAAAAATTCCTGTTTTTGAATTTAACTCACTTACTTGAAATTTGTTGAGCACTTTTCTTTAGTTGAATAGAGTTCCACAAAGAATGGATTTTACGGAAATCAACTCCAGGGGGAAGCGGGGAGAGTTATTGGGGCATATTGATAGACCAAATTCCCGTTTTTGAACTGCTAAGACTATAATAATAAAATTTGTTTTGCATGCTTCTTTTGTTGAATTAGAATCCGCTAAGAATGCTGTCAACGAGGTATTGATGATAAAAATTCCGTTTTTGCTCTGTTAGATTTAGACTTGAAATTCAGCACGCATGTTTGTTTTATGGAGTAGAGATCCAATGAAAGTTGCTTTGGTGGAAATCCACTTGATTATTAGGTTAAGTGAGCGCAAAAAATCTTTCTACTTCTATTTTAGATATAAATAGAAATTAGATATTATAATTTATTTTTTTTATATCAAGGGGTGAGAGTGTAACACCTATAATTATATTTTTCAATACAATCGAATTCTTAATGCTAGATATCAATAATTAATATATATGTAAACAGTATACATATGTGCAACATCGTGAAATACCCAGTGAAGCGGGTGGGTAACGGCTAGTATATATAATCATTGTTTGACTGTGGTCCAAAATTATGAGGAAAGTCGCCAATAGCCCTTGTGTGGCTTCAGAATGTTGCGTCAACAAACAATCAATCAACCCCCATATGTCAATGGAAAGTGGATTACTTCTTGTGTAAATTATAATTTTCTGGAAGGAAGAAAATTTTAGGAATTTACACATTGAGTGACTGTTTTATTTAATTTTATAAAACATCTAAATATAATCCAATCAGTTTTTTTTTTACAAAATAAAAGCCATTAACAAGCGAAAATTTTTAAATACTCTATATGCGAATGTTTTCTTCAGTTCTGATTTCATTAATAAATCTTAAAATTTTAATAATTAATAAATACCATTAAAATTTCTTAAATTTTTTTTTATCCAATTTCTTTTTCTTACATTAAAAAAAATTTATTTCATAAATTTGAGTCTTCAATGTTACGTACGTTTTTTGTTGTCACTAATTGTTGCAGTTAGAAAAGCTATTTCGCAGTTAGTACCAGGATAACATCGAGAGTCAAATTGATATATTTGATTGTTTGATTGATAAAATTTCTTGCTGAATTTTTAATGCATTGTTCTTATATAATTAAACTTGTTAGTGTAACGTGCTATGTACGGGCTACGTGCGGCCTGCAGGTACAGTATTGCTGTCTTATGCCATTTTAACTCATTTAGGGCTGTTTTTCTTAGTGATGGTATAATGAGATATTTTTCGGATTTAGACTAATTTAAAAAATAAACTCAATTAACTTATTAAATAATATAAATTGGATTGCTAAACCCGTCTTCTTTTGGAGAGAAGTATGTTTTCACCAACCATTAGAAAAAGGAATTATACCTTTTATTTCATCTTACTGCATGAATTTTATAAAATATATTTTGTGAATAATAGGATCTGTAAAGAAGTTATAAATTAGATAGATTCGTAGATAAAGCTTACTGTCCTTAAATTCTTTGAAACAGGAATCACACACACAACAGGGATTTCTTTTCTTGGGATTTGTTAACTAACGTTCAAATTATACTGAAAGTGACAAGTCAATCTAACGACGAATCGAACCAGATTGTGTGTGTGGTCGATACATGGAACCAAGTTTACTCTAACTAATCAAGGGAAACATTTATTAAATTCTTCTATAGTTTAAGAAATTACGCTAATTTAAAGGCAATTAAATTATTCAAATAAAATTTAAAAAGGGTGCATTTAAAATTTTATTGTTTGTTACAATGCAAATTTATTTAAAATGGATTATTTTTAATACTGTTACAAAAAGTAGGAAAAGTTCTCGCAAATTTTGCAAACATCAAAATATATAAATAATTTATTTTAACAAATGATTTGATTTTCCTTTATCAAAAACGAATTACCTTCTTATTGTGCTGAAATTCAAATTCAATTTCCATCCTTTAGTTGTAGATATTTTATGAAAAAAAAAGAATTTGTATGGATGGATGGTTGGGTTATACATAGACAGATAGGAGATGGCTTTTTTTAAAATTTTGTGTTAAAAATAAGGAATAGAGAACAGGAATCAATCTAACAGAAAACTGTAGGTATATTGATTTTATATAGTAGTATAAATAATATTTATTGTGTTTTTAATGTTTTTAGTTTAGCATATACTAGAAAACAAAATATTTGAATTTGTCGATGAAGTAAGTCTAGTTCTGGATGACGATCAGTTTGAGCCACTGTATAGGTTAGTCAATTTACATTAAAAGATATGAAATTAAAAATATTCGTTTTGCATGAATTACTTAAACTACTCTATATTGTTGTGTGTTTTAAGTAAAACAAACACACACGCACACACACAAAAGAAAGAAAAACAGCAGAGAATCTTTGTGCATCTTATTGTATTTTGTTATTCCTGCAAAGCTGTTTCAAATTCATTGGTTTTGTTCCACAAGTTTGTTTTTCCCTTCTGCTTAACATTTCAACTCATTTAGCCAATTTATTTTGGTGTTTAGTTGTAAGTCTTATAAATAACCAATGACCAGGCAGTTGATTTGAATTGACCAGGTAACTCAATTGAGAACCTTTGCAATAGCCAGATTATTTTTAAGTAGAGTAGAACAGCAGCAAATATGTAAAAATCTCAGCTATCCATTGGGCTACGATTTCATAAATTTTCAACGCTTTTTTTTCCAAACTATCAGAGTCTGTATTCATTAAAAGGAGCGACGTGAAAAATCTACTCTAAGGAAATAAAAACTATCAATAAGTTGCTCTCACTGAATTTTATTAAGAATAACTGGTAAAGTCTTTACTGGCTGGGATGTCTGTGCTTGTGTAAATCTAAGTAAGGATTATTGAAGATACCTTATATTTTCCTGCGAGAGAATTAGCAAAACTTTCCGCAATCGGTGCATACATATATATATATATTTCAAAGAGCGCACTTTCGCCAATCATAATCTTTACACATTCAGTTGGCGATAAAGAAAAGGATGATACAATTATTAGCACAGCATAACTATTACAACAGTCAACAGAACTATAAAAGTATCCTGTCATCGTAAGTTATTTTACCCCACTTTATCTTACAAGCAATAACTGCGCACTGTGATCAAAGTTAAGCTAAAAATATGTAAATATGTCACGACCGGTGTGAGAGGAACAAACAGACATGATCTAAAATTCACTACGTTTATTCATTTTTTATGAGAAAAGCACTTTAATAAATAAACCCAAGGAACAATAAGAATTATTAATCCTATTAAATATAGGGCAGCACTTCTATGGGTTATGATCCAGCTTGCGAACTCGTCAAGTGGATGTCCTTTGGATTTAATACGACCACCAGTCGCTAGCGCTAAGAGAGAGAGAGAAAGATTTCCGATTACAATCACCTACTCAAAGACTGGCACTTAAAAAGAAGTTTGCATTTGCATAAAATCAAGTCATCTCTATAGAAAATGATTTTCAACTAAAATCACAGTTGAAAAGAGTATTTTCCTCCAAGAAGCCTGAATAGAACACGTTACAAATATAATCATTTCGTTCTAGATAATAGCTATGAATGCTTACTAATACATTTATTCAAAAATGAAATGGAATTTGAACATTTTGAATTTGCACAAAAAAAAATCTAAGAACGTTTTAAGGTCATCTCTTATATGCTTTATTATGCAAAGATGTTCCGTAGAATTAAAAAGAATTTTTATAAAAATAGGAAGCAAAGCAATGTTAAAAACCAGTTTTTCTTTAAAACATACCAAAATGGAAAACAAATTTCCAAGAAATAGTTTGCAGATATGGTGAATAAAAGACAATATTAGAATAAGAAATGTCGAGGTAAGTCAATAATGGTGGTTTCACACACAATGCCTTAAATTTTTAATTTCTTTTCTCTAATTATAAATCGTATATCTTGAATTCCTCATTTCATATGATTCAACGCAATATATTAGCCCAGTGGTATTTTGCTCAAACTCTTAGGCAATGGGATCTTGATCGGGACACATTTCAAGTTCTTTAAACCAAATATTTTTATCAAAAAAGTTTGTCAATGATGCTCTTTTGTATTTAATTAAAATTTTTTATCATGAATAAAAGCAATTATAAAAAAAATCACTCATTGTAATTAAAGATAATATCCAAGGAAATTTTTAGAAACTTGTAGATTGAGAGTTTATTAACATCACATTTCGAAGCAATACGCAAATCATAATTTTAAATCTCCGTTAAGGAACCAGGACGACCCAAACCCCACACCCCACCAAGGAGAGGAATTTGAGGCTTGACGGATTTAACGTGACGCGTTCCTTCTACATGACGCGGTAGCCCAGTGGTCACGAGTTCGAGCCCAGTGACCCACCGTGTAGGGAAGCGATGCACGTTAAATCTGTTGAGAGCTCAAACGTCCTCCCGTTGGTGCGGTGTGGTAGTAAGGAGAGGGGGTTGCCAGCTCAGGTGTCGTTCTCGACACTTGACCATGGTTCAAAATGACGAGGTCTATCACCAAAAGCCCTCGAGTAGCTGAACAGTGTGACGTTAATATTCACTCACTCTACATGACGCATCTCCAGTGGCACCAGGATTCGAACCCGTGACACGTCGGTTACAAGTTCCTGATCATAACCACGGGCACCAAACACGTGCAAAAAATAATTATAATAATTCTCGAATTTGATCATTCTGATGTTATTGTAACAAATATTGCGTTTATGGTAAAAGTGAGTATGAAAGAAAATAAAGGAGTTGTGACACCGTACATTTCTATTCAATTTCTGAAGTGGACACATCCTTAAGATCTCACGTCACGGAGTGAGTAAAGATGCATCTGACCTTCCCAGGTGTCAACGCTATCTCTTTCTTTGTGTGCGTGTTCTTGGCTAAGAAGACATGCCGTTCGCTCTTGGCACCAAAGGATTCGGGAGCTGCCAAGAACGTCTTCGAGAGGTGTGTCACGGGGGTTGTCAAGGAAATCTACGCTATCGGCAGCAAGAAGAGAGAACGTTTGTAAAAGTAAACAGTTTCTCTTTCGAGAATAAATGGCCCCGGGATTTTTGATTACAGAAAAAAAATTCTCAAGATATAAGGGAGTCCTGTTAACATTGTAGGTATAGATATATTTTTTAGCATCAATGCTGACTGCTTAAAATAGCTCATTGAAATACATGGGCTGTTTGAGATGAATGCAAGTGCTTAGAAGTGAAATACGCTTAACACCCAACAAATAACTATGTATTTTCCTGCATGTTTTTTTTTCTCTAAACTCGAAACGAAATTCGCTAACACGAAAATAGGAAGTATATTGATACTGAGCTGACACTTAACAAAATGTTTGAGAAAGTTTCTGTATTATTGGACTACCTTTTACTGTATCATTGGAAGAATTCGTAACAGTTAAAGATGATAATGTGTATACAGCCCCAATGATGGCAGACAAAGTCAATTTGGAGTTTGTTCAAAGCTCAAAAAATATCATTGATGCAGATTCGGATGAAGAAAATCAAATGAATAAGGCAGCTCCTGTTCCCACATCATCCGAAACATTATGAAAAGTATTCGAAGTTATGTAGACGCACATTCGCATGATGAAATGAATAATAAAATGGATGACACCGAACAATTTGTTGACTACTTGATGTTATTATTGTCTAAAAACTCAATATAAATGCTTTGTGTTTTAAAAAAACTCGAAAAATTAAGTAATAAAATTTCATTAAAAGTCATTTAAGTTTTTGCTTCATTGAATTTTATTAAATACATTCCTATGTAAATAAAATATACTCTAATAAACTTAATTATGTTGAACGTATGTATGTATATATATATATTTGAATTACCCTTTAAGATGAAATTCTTTTAACACGAAAAAATATTTCTTCCCTTCACTTTCGTATTAAACGATTTTCACTGAAAAAAGGAGCAAAGTGAAAGTTTCAAAATTAATGAAAATAATAATAATGCACAATTGCAGTTTTTAAAAGGTTTTTTTTTTGAAAAAAAATTATTTTTTATTTATCTATCAGATTTTCATTCTGTTAGTGTTCCGGAGTGTCGCGGGCTTTAGTTCTGATGTCACCGAAGACCCGCCGTGCAGAGGCCGCCGATGCATCTTAAATCTTTTTAAACCAAAATCCAGCTAAATAATTTTACTAAAAATTATTCAATTACAAAAAGCTTTTCATTCATTTCTTAAACAATACCATTAAAAAATTTGTGGGATATTCCTTGCATGTCTAATGTTTTCTTTGAAAGTGGCGTAAGACATTTTATATTCTATGGAGATACCTACCCCTTTCAAAGTAAGTCTATTTCTAATTTCCCTCAGTGCGCATTGACAAAAGGATGAAAAGTTTGAAGGATTTCTTGGGTTCATAGATAAAAAGCTCACAGCAGAGTTCTATGTTATAATAAACTTTTTGTCAAAAATGGACTTGCGCCACTTTCAACGAAAGAGTTGTATAATGTTATAATAACAATGTTATGAATCTGAAAATCAAATTTATATACATATATATATATATATATATATATATATATATATATATATATATATATATATATATAGAAATATCATTATATATATAGAAACCAACATTAAAAAGATCCTCAGTTGTAACAAAAAAGAAATTACTAAGTGAATATTATAGTCTCTGCCATCAAAGTAAGCGATCATAAATATTTGTTTCTGCATTCAGCAGTCTTAACTGTCATAAAGAACAACCACGGGATAGCTTAGCTGTCAGAAAGAACAGCATTAACTTATCTTATATGTCAAAAAGAGCTGTATTTGCATATCTTAGCTGTCAGGATAGACAGAGTTAGCATACGAGTAAAATTAGGAAATCGTAAGTAGCTTCTTGACTTACGAAGCACAATCTAATCCAGAAAATATGCTTCTCATAACTGTTTCGCTGTCTGAACAAGACGTGAATGTCAGACTACTCCCATTGCCACAATGATTCTCTCTCCATTCTTCCTTCCTTCCTTTTTCATTCCCTCTTTCGTCTCTTGGAGCCGAAGAATGGCAGGGGAGGGCAACTAGCGGCCCTCCAAGAGAGTCAAACAGTCCGCTTTCAACCGAGATTTCTTTCCCATCCGCGATCTCCCCATTTGGGAAACAAAGTACCTGGGAAAGCGTTTCTACTAAGAGATCCTCTGCAGAGCTTTGAGGTCACAAGAATTTTGACAAACTTGAGCCTGAATTCCATATGCTCTATCACCCTAGTGCTGCCGAAATCGATGCAGCTTGAACTTATTTCAGATGACAGTGTGAAGGAAATGATATTGTCAATTGAAACATTTCCATGTAGGAAGAAATATTGTTCTTTCTATTTGAGTCGACATCTTTTTGTGAGCAACGCTTTCCTTGAATGAAGATCAACAAGTTGACAGACATTAACTTGCAAGCTGAGATGAGAACTTCAGCAAGAAATCTCATCCTTGATTTAAGGTGACCTTGAAAATGTCGTTTTTTGTTTACATAAGGTATCTTTTTTATTTCAAAATCTTATAGTTTGAGCATTTTTCTTTCCAAAAAAATTTTTTTTTCCTTTACGCGAAGTAGAAATAAAGTTATAGTGATTTTAAGAAACATCACTCTATGAAAAAGGGCAGTAAGATAAAACTTTAAATGAGTTTTTCTCAAAACTATGTTTTCGAAAGAAACTCTTTACCAGATACATGGTTTCTTAAGAACCAAACCAGATAACGTTTTGTGGGAATGTTTATTGTACTATTTTTCATAAAGTGCACCATAAGTTTTGTTGTAGGTTAAATATGTTTTCATTTACGGTAGTTTTTATAAAGAAAAAACTTTAAAAATATCAAAATTTTCATAATATTATATATAATTGTCTGTAATTTTTTTGTATTTTAATATTTCTCTTAGATTTTGGTTCATTTTGAAGAGCACCGTAATATGTATATTGTGTATAAAGAAAATTAACGTAATTGTATTAGAAATTTTTATACAGTGTTACCCGTTTTAGTAAAAATTTGGTAAAATTTTAAGAATCGATTTTTCTAAAAATACAATATTTACTTAAAAGTTTTTATGAATTTACATACTTTTTTTTTTACTTTTCCTAAAAACACTCAATTTATTTCAAAAATTTGTTTTTATAAAAAAATTGGGTCCGAAGGTTGGCCTTAAAAAATGTAGAAAAGTATGAAAGGGTCCATTTGTCTCATAAAACTGAATCTAAAATTAATGCAGCTATAATGAATAAGAAACAAACAATAAATCAATTGGATAAAACTGATGCTATTTTATTCTGTTCTCTGTTGTATTCTCGAACAAATAATACATACAAGTGCAGTCCACTATTTTTTTAGATGTTTTTGAATCCCTTCCTCGATAACCGGGCGTTTTCACAAACTCTCGTCTGCAGTAGGCCGAGTTCTCGAGACGACTGTAGTTAAACTATTTAAAGAAACCCTAATAGGTTTTGTTAATCGTCAGTTTCGAAACCGACCATCAAATTTTTTCACAGACCACTGGGCAAAATTATCTGTTATAACTATATAGCATGTACTACGTTTTCTCCATTAATGTACAGTAGAATGTTACAAAAATTGTGAAGAAAGGAATTATTATATGAAACACTGTTTCTCTAGTTTTTCCCTCTTTTTTGTTTTTTATTAATTAGATTTTAATGTAGTGGGTTTTAAATCTTTTCTAAATAGCCATTACAGCAAATGAATTCTAATTATAATGTTGTATTTTGGAAAAAATTCATGTAATTTCCTTAGTATATTGAAATATGCACACACATTTTCAACATTCTGAAATTCTTTTATCCCGCTTTCAATGAAAATTACTGGCTTAGCACTACAATTCTATTCAGTATTTTAATATTTGAAGCAAATTAAATTTAGTTATTCCACTGCTATGCGCGGTGAGTTATGCGCTTCTGTAAGGGAATGCGTATAAATTTATTTAGAATTATGTTTTCGTTAAAATTTAATTTCGGGTAAACAATTTCCCAGAATATTTTTAACGAACCCATTAAATTTCAACTATTAATCGTTCTTTTGTATCGCTGAAAATTTTCGATTATTTCAAGAAACAACATTTTATGACAGCTTTAAAATTAAGATAATTATGTTTTCTATTATAAGAATATATTTTCTATATATTCTTAGAACATAAGAGAAACATTTTAAAAGATATGTTTGAAATTTTCGAATGAATGTACGAGGTGTGTCCAGAAACAAAAGTACCGTTTCATTCCACTACAACCGTAGTAGAGGAGTTAGTACCGGATATAATTATTACCGGAGTTCAACTCTTGCGCTGGTAGGTATTCAGTCCAGTGACGTCAGATTATGTTGTTTGTGAGCGTGTTAGTGAGCATACAAAAGGCTTAAGATTATTGCCAATCCCTCCGACAATGAAGTGCGTTCTGTAATCCATTTTTTTTTAATGCTAGGACTATTAAGCCAGTTGAAATTGCACTTGTGTAGGCTTACGGTGAAAATGTAACAAGTGATGGGGAATGGCGAGAAAGACAATTCAGTGATGGGCTTTGAAGATAGTATAGACGTTTTACTGATATAACAAACTTCTGAACAATGGTGGTGATTGCGTAACCTGCTCTTTCACGTAAAAATAAATTTTGTTCTGGAAAAGGATTTTTATGAGAGTACACCAAAACAGTGTACTTAGTTTCTGGATACGCCTAGTAAATTCAATTGATTCTCATCTAAACATGTTTAATTCTGGTATCAAGGAAACAAATATTTGTTGATTCATTAGGAATAGAATTAATAAATAAAATAATGATTGATATAGTAGGAGAAAATAGTATTTAAATTAAAAACGAGGGAGTGATTAAAATATTATATAGTTGGCCGAACATTCAATGTAATAGCAAACGTCAGAGAAATTTGACAACCATTCAAGGTGATTCGTTGTCAAACACTTCTGTAGACCGAATACATAAACAGGAAGAAAAAAGATACATCAGAGAGATAGAGGTGGGCGAGACAACGAGGGAAAAAATATTGGTTCTAAGCCTACATTTAAATATTTTAAAACTATTCTACTAACTATTTAAAACCACGGGTATCTAAATCAAAAATGAAAAATTATCAGGCACAAAAAACTTGGTATTGATAGGAACTTTATGAAGGTCTTAAAAAATTTATATTGAGATATAAATTTTTTTTAATAATAGAACTGATACTGATTCTCAAGCAGTAAACGATAACAATAACGTTTTATGATTTAAACAGAGAAAACATCATATTTTAATATACTAATAATTTAATATATTGATTATTAATACACTAATATAATATTGGATTGTTCGGAAAGTAATTTCGTTTTTTCCCGACAGAGGACTTAATTGTATTTTTTTGCACCCAACTTCACATTTAAGCCGTATAGTTTTTATATGCTTTGAGAGCTCATATAGCAAGTCTTATGTGTTAAAAATTCCAATTAATTCTACGCAGTAGTTTTTGGTTGGTGCCCTTTTAAATATGGAGAGCGATAAGCAGCATTTTCGACATATCTTACTGTTTTACTACAGAAAGGGTAAAAATGCTGTTCAAGCCAGAAAGAAATTGACCGATGTGTATGGAGAAAGGTGTGTTGACAGTACGCCAGTGCCAGAACTGGTACGCTAAATTTCGATCCGGCAATTTTGATGTCGAAGATGCACCACGTTCGGGAAGGCCGGTTGAAGCTGATAAAGACGCGATAAAGGCATTAGTTGATGCGAACCGGCGAATAACAACACGTGAGATCGGATTGAGGTTAAATTTATCAAATTCAACAGTTTATGACCACTTAAAAGACCTGGGATTATCCTCGAAGCTCGATGCATGGGTTTCCCATGTTCTCACAGAGAGAAATCTGTGTCGTCGCATTGACGTCTGCGATTCGCTTCTCAAACGTCACGAAAATGATCCGTTTTTCAAGCGCATCATCACTGGGGATGAAAAGGGTCACGAAGCAAAAAAGATGAACCGGCTCAAACTATTTCCAAAGCCGATGCTCACCAAAAAAAGGTGATGCCGTCTGTTTGGTGGGTTTTTAAAGGAATCTTTTTTTTTCTTTCAGCTTTTACCGGATAACACAACGATTAATTCGGAAGTCTACTGTCATCAGCTGGACAAACTGAATGATGCACTTCAACAGAAAAGCTCAGAACTAATCAACAGGAAAGGTGTAGTGTTTCACCAAGATAACGCGAGATCTCACACAAGTTTGGTCACTCGCCAAAAGCTTTTACAGCTTGAATTGGGATACAATGCCACACCCACCATATTCTCCAGACCTGGCACCATCGGATTATTATTTGTTCCCGTCACTCCAAAATTTTTTAGACGAGAAAACCCTTCATCTCAAATGAGGAGGTCAAAAACCACCTCGATCAGTTTTTTGCCAGCAGAGACTAAAAATTTTATGAGCGTGGAATTATGCTACTACCAGAAAGATGGCAAAAGGTGTTGGACTAGAACGGCCAATATATAATTTAATAAAGTATTTGTTTATTATACGAAAACGGTCTTTCATTTCCACAAAAAAAAAACGAAATTACTTTCCGAACAACCCAATATATTAATAATTTTTTTAGAATTAACCTATTTTCCTGCTCCTGTATTATTGATTCTCCATGCCCTCTCCTATGCAAAAATGTTAAATGAAATATTAAGGCGGAAACCTCTTTATAGGGCGTATCTTATTTTAGGAATATAGTTTCATAAATGGGTATTCGTAAATGCCAACTGAATTTCTAGGGTAACAATTTTTGGGGGAGCTTACAGTAAAAGTAAAAATAAGAGTAAACAAAGAATTATATTTTAACTTAATAATACATTGCGAAATCTATCTTAGAGCGAATTTCATAACTTTCACCCATTTTGCCTCTTAAATCAAACTATATCTATATACTATATAAAATGGATGTCTGTATGTATGTATGTATGTATATATATATATATATATATATATATATATATATATATATATATATATATATATATATATATATATATATATATATATATGAAGTCGCATCACTACAACACCATTTAACTGATCACCATGGACATCGGCATGTACATGTATTTTTTTGTGGAGAAGGTTTTTGTACTATCTTCTTTGTTGTAGCTCCCCACCAGGCGGTGCAACAGTATATCAACTTCTGCACCATTCAATCAATCGCCAAGTTGCCAACATGGTTCCCGAAAATGTTGCCAACTTAGCTTTATCACCAATTTTTCGCTGTTTCCATTGAATCACCATTATAATGTAAGGAACGGCGTTGCTTGAGAATATTACAATTTTAACATAAAATAAATGCAACAGAAAATAATATTAACGTATTACTCTGTCAGATATAAATGATTTGCAGTATTTTAAGCGTTTATTACACAAAATGTGTAACAATGTGTCACTTTTGCTGAGCAGAAGGAAGGTGTTTTCGAAAATCGAACAAGTTATGGAGTGTTACAAATTAAAAAAAATTCTTTTTGTCAGCTATTACATCCACAGATTTAAAATTTAATAAATATGGTTTTTTGTTCAGCTGAGATATGCAAAAAGCTTTTATTTTTGTTTAATTTGCAATTCACGTAAAATTAACTCATTACAAACTTCTTTGTCCCTCAATCCGTATTGCTTAATTTTTCACTTGACCCGTACGAAGAACAGGTATACCAGTTAGTCTATACTAAACCAATTAAATCATGCTTTCTAGAATTTCAATTATTCGCCATTTGAATGAAAGCTCGTGATTTTTTTTATCGAAAGAACAAAATAAGCGGTATGAAAATTAAATAAACTGCTGAGTTGGTGTTAATAATGGAACATTGTCAAAATTAATCAATAGAATGTTATCAAGAATTAACCAATAGAATGTTGACAAGAATTAACCAATAGAATGTTGACAATATGTATGCTGAGTAAAATGTTGTTAATAATAATTGGACAATGGAACATTATCGAGAATAAGAAACGTAATATTATCAAAACTGAATAATGTTAAGAAAGTTGAGTAATAATACTGTGTTAACAATAATTGATCAATGAATTTTTATCAAAAGGATTGAATAACAGAATGTTAACAATAATTGAAAAATTATTACTCAAGTACAATGCAACGCTAGCTAGGATTGAGCAATGGACTATGTTCACAAAAACTGAACAATAGAATGTTAACAAAGTTGATTTAATACAACGATGGCATTAACAAGAGTTAAGCTACAGAACGCGGCTAAGCGCTTGAAATTCACAAACATCGGTCCCTAAATGCTTTTAAATTTCATTTCACATAAAAGTAAATTTCATGCAATGGACTGCAACTTGTGAATTCCAAGCTTAAAAAACTAAACAAGTTTTGTTGAAACAAAGTCATAAAAAACATTAAGGCATCCGACTACGTTGAAAAGATGTTATTGCCATTAGGAAAAAAGAGAAATATATGTATTCAGGAAAAAGAAATAACATAAAAATGGGGATTTTTTTTCTAATATTTACTATTTGAATATATTTTTAAATGTAGTTTTTAAGAATGACAGTTTCACGAGATAATTTGACCACGAAAAATGAGATATCACCAAAAGCAATCCATTAATCCACTCATGTAATAAACTCTCAGCTTGGAACATAAAATAATTTTGAAGAAAAATCATTCACGTCAAATTCGAATGTTTATAAAATATTCATTTCTAAAAATATTTGTATCCTGCAGTTTGTGACACTTCAAATGCATAAAGTATATGAATGAAAATAAAATTATAATTAAAAATTCCGCTGAAATTTTATAAAAGTAATTTTTTTTAAAACAAGAGGTGGTACACGTTATTTAATTATTAATTATGACTCTTTAAACCTATTTATGTTCTTTAAAATGAGAAAATTCTTTTAATAATCAATTTTTGAAAAATTAGTCTCCGGAACTTAGAAAGAGCATGATTGAATTTTTATCTCAGAAATGAGAAATGATTATTAAAAAATAAGACTTGCTTCTCCTACACAACTCGCAAATTAAAATGAAATGGGAATCTACAGTAATTAAATTCCATGCGTGAAGCGCACACACACACACACAAGTAGTAAAAGCCATTACTTCAATTCCTACACTATTATATAGCTCACTCTCTCTCTCTCTCTATATATATATATTTATTTATCTTCGTGGAATTTTCAATCGTTAATAAAATACATTTTAAAGCGCTCCATTGAGCTGAAATTTTATATACATGATTACTTTGGATGACAATACAATAATTTAATTATAATTAATAAACATTAATTGATTAAAACTAATTATTTAAATAATTACAAATACAGTCACGTTGGCATCATTTTTGGCGACTTGTGTCCAAACTTGAAAGGGTTTTTTTCTCACGTGCATTCAGTTGAACTGAAATTTTATATACACGATTGTTTTGAATAACAGTATGGTACTTTAATGATAATTAATAAAAATGAATTACCACTTAATGTTGTGATTCTGCCATATGTACATACATATTTATATTAATTGCAACTATTTAATAAAAAGTAGCTAAAATAAAATTTTTCTTTATTGATCTAAGTGTAGGAAATGAATTAATTATTTTTTATATTACTTGTTTAATCTGATTTAAAGATCAAAGACAAGAGATATGGAAAGTAGCAATCATGACCCCCAGCTTTGAATTTTCTGGCATTCTTTCTGAATCCATTCCAAATTTCTCAGGATGCAAATTTGAATTCTGAAACTCGCAAGAAACTCTTGATCCCGTTCGGGAGTTTCAAAGCAACAACCTCAGCACATGGAAATTGATCTGCTCTATAATGTGCAGACCTGTCACCAAATAAGGATTCCTCGCATTTCGTCATGACGTCAATATAATTAGAGAATGACTGGCGAAACACCAAAAGCATACTCTGGCCTTCGATTTCGGAATAATGTTCTGGAATACGCCATCGGATAACTTACCGGTTGCGTTTGTTGAAAGCATATGTGGGTGTTACGTTTTGTTTTTCTGTGGGCTACTATGATGAGATGTGTCACTTTTTTCTTATCTTTAGGAACTGAGTAATCATGTTCAATACAGAAACGCAATACCAAGTTAAGAATATTATGCGGAGATCGGTGCATGTGGGGGGGATGAACGTCATTAGTTTTGAAACAAAATCCCGCCTTGTGTTGAAAAACATGACCCAGAATTTTTTTCCCCTGGGGATTAAAAGCATCAGTTTATTTTTTTTCTAAGCATTCGCCCCGCAGAGCCTTAAAATTGAATTTTGCTTTTTAAGGAATTGCGGGAGAAATTATTTCCCAGTATTGTATTCATTATTAATCTAATATATTAATTTCTGTTATACACAAAGCGATATATATTAATCTCATTGAATAATTAAGAAACTAAATTTTACCGATGGTATTAATTTATTTAGAAAAGCCTTAAAGCGGTAACAGTATGTGCGTGACAAATAAATAATATATGTTGTATATAAAACTAATTTAAACGACGTAAGTTGTTTTCGATAAATAACCATAGATAAAGTTAAAAGCTCGAAAGTTATCCAGAAAATACAGAACGTTTAGTTATACAAAATGAGCACACAATATTTATTTGAAAAAACAACGATTTTGTTACAGCTTCCTTCACTTCTCTACATAATCATTTCCTACATGGAAACATTTGTCGCATTTGTTCACGAGATTCAGAATTCCCATGTTATGCACTCACGTACCGTCAGTTCATTAAGCCATGTGTTCAAAGCATATTCAAACAAAAGACCTATTGTTCACATCCTTTGCATGAACTGAGGGGGGAAATGATAAGAGTTTCTCGGCGGTAAACATTTTCGAAGAGATGAAAAGTTGGAGAATGTAATGACCAGATGGCTTAATCCAGTAAGGGTCATAGTCATTTTTTATTTTTTTACATTTTCGTACAACCGATGCGTTCGTTGCTTGACTCGGACGTATGTATCCGTCCTTCCTAAATGCGATTCATTTCTTTGCTCGGCTACCAGTAAACCTATTCCGAACGCTTTGGAGTGTTAATAAAATGACTTTGATCGTGTTTGCGAAAGTTTCACTTACATCAGAGAAAAAATTTGCTTCTATATAAGCCTTTTCTTTTCAATCCCAATAGACCGCATACGCGCTCGCCTCTGTCAACTGGAAAGAGAACCTTTAATCAACAATTACGAGGCACATCGGAGAGTATAACATAGAAATCTTGCAGTTCGTGAGCACGTGCTCAAATGCAGGAAATGCTTACGTAGAGAGGGGAGGCTTTTCCCCATGAATAGAGTGTTGGGGAATAAAATCCGATCGGTGTGTATAAGCCACAGAGGCTCTTCGAAAATTTATCCAAAATTCGAAACACCTGTTTAAGCCGAATTGTCTTTGTCATTTCAAAACATGTCACCTTCAGGGGAAAAATATTACCAAACGTTGGAACATTTTCCAATCAAATTGCTATAAAGTAAAATGATGATAGTTTTATTTCTATTTTTTTCTATGCATTTTTTTTTGACTGAAGCTAACACATTTTGTTCGTTTATTTCTTATTTTGTTCACTGTCTGTGCTAGTCTAGTCAGACTTTCTGCGAAGTTTTTATTTATTTGGAATACGAGAGTGAAGAGAAATTCTTATGCAGTACGTGATTATCGACTTATGATTCACGCCATGGAGAAGAAACTCGCTACGTGATGATTCTTTGTATCCAGACATCCCAATGAGAGAAAGGTAATTTTTTACGAACCATTCGGGAAAATGCAGATTCATACGCTGATTTTAAAGATTTACAAGAGACTTTTTTTTTCTTTTAAAATAAAGGTTTCATTTAAAGCATTGAAATAGTTAAAATATTAAAATCGTTTGAGCATAGGTAATGGAAAATGATAAACAGTTTTTCCAAAACTATGTTTTTACCGAGATTAGTGGACGCGTATATAAGCCAACTTGAACTTTAAAAGAGTTTCAAAAATTCTTAATTTATATACAAAAATATGCAGTTATTTTTTGGATCACCCTCGTCTGTAAACAAAAAGTATCAAAGGGTGCAATCTTTCTTTAATTTTCATCTTTGACATGCCATCCTCATTTTTTTTCT
Organism: Trichonephila clavipes; assembly: GCA_019973935.1. Classification (NCBI taxonomy): domain Eukaryota; kingdom Metazoa; phylum Arthropoda; class Arachnida; order Araneae; family Nephilidae; genus Trichonephila; species Trichonephila clavipes. The sequence continues at coordinate 185,579 of BMAU01017569.1, read as the reverse complement.
TTTGCATCTTTTACAAAATTTTGTCTTGATCAACCATCTCCAATTTTTTTTTATTTTGTTTTGATCACGTATTTTTAAGACGAAAATAATTTTAAGTTACATTCAGTATAAAATATCACATAAAATGCGCTTCATTCACGATGCAAAACTCCTCAGACGTTCGTGAAACCCTTCAGCGACTCATGAAAGAACCTCACACTTACGATACACGATCCAACACTTGTGAACCTTCTTTTTTTGGTGTATACCCCGAATCCTTTGCGTATCCCCTGGGATACGCAAAGGAAGCTTGAGTTCTCAAATTTAGTCGTTGAAGGAATAAATTCATACTAAATATAAAGGAAAATTATTTTTAAAAGGAAAGCATTGTTGCTGAGATCTTACATTAACCACATTGGATTTATCATGGACATCTTCTTTAGTATAACCTTATCCCCATCGTTGGCGTGAAACATGATGCCGATAGATAAAAAATATGAAGTGAGCTCTAAATTTTAATTATACCTCTGCATTTCGACAACTGCCCTGATGATAACATCATGGTGCTACGTAAAATGAGCGTTCAATGCCCTCTCGCTGCATTTCCTGGCCAGTCAAAAATTCCTTACAGTTGCATTTGCCTTGCATACCGAAACAAGTGCCACATGGCCAGAAATATTTAAATTACAAAGGATGCTACAATTAAAAAAAGAAAAAGAAAATGATTATTTATTAAAAATGTTTTGAATTTAACTACAATTGCTCTTGTATGCCACTTTCAGTAGAAACAAAATCTGAAATCTTTCGATGATTTTTCAAAAAAATTCCCTTTTTTTTTATTTAAAGTATCCGACTGCTTGCGACAACTTTTTTTTGAAAAAAAGGAGATATGGAGATCTTTTTGTGATTTTGATATTTATTTAGTATATTTTAAGGAAAAAATCCTAAAATTGGTAAAAGAAAAAATTATTATTATTAAAATGGGAAAAAACTAGTAAAAATGTACGAAAAATTACCTAAACGGGGCCCACTCTGTACAAAGATTTTATGAACAAATTCTCAATTTTTCAATTTTGATGTGTTACTTTGTTATTCCTGTTTGAAGTGACCTTCACGATAAGAGATATTTTAATTTTTACAAAAACTAGAGCATTTTATCTAAGTCATTATACGAAATTGCTTAAAAAAACATTGACTATATTCACATACAGAACTGCAAATTTTGAAATAAAACAGTGATTGATAAATCTAAAGATCAAAACACTTCTACTGTTATGCAGAACATAAACAAAAAATTTCAGCTAATTATTTTCAAAACTTTTTGAGCAATCGCGGTCCCCGTTTGAGTTTTTCGAAAAAAACACATTTCGAGTAAAACGCATTTTAAAGTTTGACATCTTGTGTAAAGTTATGGCATTTGCTTTTACTAAAATGCTTGTAGTTTTTGTTCTAGTGGAGGGAAAATAAAGTACTTGGTATTGTTATTAAGTTAATAAAATGGTCTATAAAATAAAGTCATAAAAAAATTTGCCAATTTTTGAAAAAAATCATGGTTTTAGGGTATAGTCGGATACCTTAAGTATCTTCTAAGGAAATAATTGTAAAAGTCATATCTCAAACTCATTAAAAATGTAAGAAAATAAATTTGTGTTTTTCAGTGGAATCACAACAAAATCAAAACATAATGGAGAGAAAATTCTCAAAATGGCTTTTTAACGGTTAAGTGTAAGAAAAGGTCAGCAGAAAGAAAGTCGAATTATCTATATTTAAGCGATATAATTCCTCAGTTATGTGAATCGTTGTAAAATCATTTCTAAAAATTTCAATTAAATATATTTTAACCTTGTTTACTTATATTACGATTAATTGTTCATAAGTAATGAAAAACAGGCAAATGGTATAATACTAAATTACGAATGATTAAATTTTAACTCACGATAGTTGATTGAATTTTTACTTTTATAATACATAATGTGTGATATCAGAACTAGGATTTCTGATTTTGTGTGCGGCTTTTTCCATTCCCGGTAATATAATTGTCGTTCCCGAAATTCCTGGGAAATACATCAAAATTTAAAAAATTTTAAAAAACAAGTTATTTTTAAATAAAATCAATAATAATTTATAAAATAAGGATACATATAAATTCCAAAACTAATACTTATTTATGTAATGAGCTAAAAGATACTAAAGATATATAATAAATTGATTATTCATTTTTAAAATAGGATTTCAAAAAGCATATACAATTTATACTTTTATCACTCAGCCTAGTTCTAAGCTTTGTGACGAACCAGCCGTCTGCAGAAACTGCTCGCTCGGCCTCAACTGAAGTTGGAGGAATTGTTTTTAAAGCCTCACATAGTTTTATAATGTTTGGTGATGGATTTTCGATCGAGTCGAACAACTGCATCTCTTGTTTCATGATTTTGTTGAAACTATAGTACTTTTTTTGGTTGAACAATATAAAACTTAAATTTTAGAATAAAATGTTTTCTCTAATTTTTCGTCCAACGTCAGATGTTTTTTTTTCAATATCTCCATGTTTTCTTCCTCTGATCGTGAAGAGTTGGATAATGATTCGCAGAAAAACCTTGTCCCTCTCTCTCTCTCTCTCTCTCTCATTTGGGCTTGTCTAATCAAAACAATTTCACCAGGCAATAGCAAAATATCGACAGTAACTTCGTATTTTCTCCCAAAATTAAGGTATTGTATTAATCGTATTAAATTAACGTTGCGTCTCATTAATTCTTTGGATTAGAGAATATTTCATATTTTCGCAAATTCTGTATTTTTTTTTCTTCGTTTATTTCCCCAATAACGAAAGAAAATACACCTTCAGCAGTTAGCAAAGTTGCATCTCGAATGCATAATTTTTCCAAGTCCATTTTACTGGTAACTGTAATTACAGTTTCAAACTCTAGATCCTTTCTTCCTCTTTAGCGTCCATTAACGCTTTTCAAATTGCTGACTTAAATTCTAAAGGTATTTCGAGCATTGCCAGAAAACTATTCCATCGTGTTTTGGTATTCAAACAAAGCATCTTTTCACAGCCAAACATATTTTTGTAAAATAACATTTTTGATAGAGGGTTTTCTGAATAATTCTACTACATTTCTAATCTTTTTTAGATTCCCGGGAAATCTCGGGAACGAAGTGTAATTCTCGGGAATAGAAAAAGCACAGAAATCTTACGATTTCCCTGGAACCCGGGAAAGAAACCCTAATCAGAACACAGCAATCTTCATGTATGATGTGATGTGGAATTTTAAATTATAAGCCCCCGCCCACACACATATCAGATGCTCCACGGTCAGACGAATTCTTCCTCTTATACGATCTTTCAACTACGAGATCAGTCAACAAGGAGCAGTTTTAAAGGCAAAAATTAAACAAGAAAATACGAATATTAACTGATCGCAAAGATGAAGGAAGCAGGATGCATTGCAGCGACGAAGCAGTGACAGAGAAAAATGCGATAGATATTAAAAATACAGAATTCGATTACTGTATTTATAAACAATAATTTATTTTAACAAATGGTACAATAGGATACATTAAGGAAACCATAATGAAATATTTTAATTTAATAAATCGTAAAGATTTCGTAATTTAAATCTCATCCATAAGACAAAAATGTTTAATAAAAGGAAATATAAAATCGACCAAGTACAAACATCTCTGAAAGTTCCTCCCGCTATCTTTGTAATTATTACGAACAAGTAATATAAAAATAAATTCCTATTTAGATCAAGAAAGAAAAATTTTATTTTAGTTACTTTTTGTTAAAGAATTAAAAATAATATAAATATGTATTTACATAGGACAGAATCACAATTATAAGTGGCAAATTAGAAAGCGATTTTCCTTTCTATGTATGGTGTTGGACTATTATTTTTGTTTGTTATTATTTTAATTAAATTTGATTATTCCAATAAAGTAGTATAGTAAAAAGAAATCTCATTCCCAGAAATTAGGCCATCCCAGGTGGTCTTTGGATTAGACGCGCTATCCATTGCGCTACAGGGACACGACGAGCGGTTTTCCTTTCAATATAGGGTGTTGAACTATTACTTTTGTTTGTTACAATTTATTCATTAATTAAATTTTATTATGGGATAATATTTGAAAAAAACTGTATTAAAGTGTCGTGTCCTCCACTGCAAGTTTTAAAAGATGTATTTGAACTTGAGTGGATGAATAGGAAGTATTTTATGAATGATTGAAAATTTGAACATATATAGGGAGAGTGTTAACTAATAGTAGGAATTGAAAAAGAAGCGCAATTACAGAATCCACCAAGTCATACAAAGTACAGCTTGCGCTTATTCGTACTAAAAATTACAACGTGCCTAATCAAAGATTAAAAGAATGAAAGTGAAATTTTGGCTCTGTGCGAGCCATGGTGCCTTCGAGTCATAAAGAAGAGCTGAAATTCATCGTGGCTCAAAGTTCTCAGTTTTGCGTGACGTGGAACTTTGGAGAGTGATGTGCCAGCCAGCTCAGGTGTGAACTTTATCGCTCAACCGAGGTTCAAAATTAAGAGCCCCACGTTGCTTTAGAATGCGATGTCAATTGTAAGAAATTCAAATCTGATTATTAACGTTTTTGTTCCACCCTATCCGATAGAGCAGCGTGTCTCAAACTGTGGGGCGCGAGCATCTCGAAAATAAAAGATTAAAAAAAATTATTTACTAGAATGAAGTAAAACAAAATACTTTCTGACATAATAAAAAAACCCACACATTTACACTAATATAACTTATTTATATCATCTGCGATATTACGTCATCAAAAGTAAAAGCTTCTTCAAAACCTCATTTTTTAAATCTATTTTTGATACCATAACCAAATAAAAAACATTTTATTTGATTTGCTGCAATCCCATGATGAGAGATTTTTTTATTGAGTTTTCTTTTCAAAGCTAAAATACTACTCTTTCAGAGAAAAAAACAAAACCCAGACCCATAATCAAAAAATTTTAGGAAGATAAAAAAATTCATCACATTTATTATTATTGAAATACATTAGCTGTAGGCAGCAGAATGTATTTGCTGCTGTTTGACCTTCGAACTTACTTGTACGGTTAGTTACGTCCCTGCTCTTATGTATTTGTTTTTTCATTTAGGGAAGTTGTAAAACTATTTCTGCAGCGCGTTTTTCCTTGTAAAATATTATTATGATTTTTGGAAAAGCACAGAGAGCACTTTGAAGGATAACTTGGCCAAGATTTGTTTTTACGAGTACTCCCAAACATAAAAAGCGTAAGGAAAAACGTTTTACACAATTTTTTTAGAACATCCATATTGTATTAAATGCACTTTTAACCCGAGAGCGGTCACGCCGAGCACAGAGTGCACGAAATCGGCAATTCTGGCAAAACTGTTTAATTGTTACCAATGGCCCTGACATTACCGTCCTGTTTGACAGTCTCAAAGGGAACTAATATATATTTGTCACATATATCCCTCTTTTTTGGGAGTGACAAACGTTTTTTTACAATCTTATGGTACTTGTTTTGACTGAGTTCCTAGTGCGATCTCTTTTTTTCCAAAATATTTTCTGTGTTCATGCTACATCCTCCCCCTCCTACTATGAATAACTTAGTGATTTTGATTGCTTTGTCGTACGACTTATTGTGGTTTGGTAAATGAGCATGATGAGCAGGTAAATAAGCAGAAGATTATATACACTCCGGAACATTGAAAATAGCGACCCAAGAAGAAAGCATCGGTTTGAAAAGAAATTTAAAACACATAATGACACAGATGAGAGATTCACTTGATCTCAAAAACAAGACAATTAAATGAATACAGTGTGTGCAACGACACACATACTGGGCAACTTGAATAGTGCGTTGGACCACCTCTAGCTGCAATGCATGCCGCCACATGGTCCGGCATTGAGTTGATTAGACACCTTGTGTTGTCCTGAGGCAGATGTGTCCACAAATCTTGAACAGCCAACTCTAAATCATGTACAGAGTGACACGATGGCCTCTGCTGTTTTAGCTGATCCCACAAGTGCTCTACAGGGAACAAATCGGGGGAGCGGGCCGGTCATGGAAGAGTCTGAAAATGACGTAGGAAGTTTTGAGTAACTCTTGCTGTATGTGGACGAGCATTATCTTGCTGGAAAATTGCCCCTGGGAGACCATTTAGGAAAGTTCCTACATGGGGTCGAAGAATATCATCAACGTAACGTTGGCCCGTTAAGGTTCCACGCATCACAATTAAAGTGGACGGGCTATCATAGGCTATGGCCTTCCAGACCATTACACAAGTTGTGTGGGCAGTGTGATGTAGAAAAGTGTGGGGGAATTGTACCGCTCTCCAGGGCGCCTCCACAACCGTACACGAATATCATCTGTCCCCAAAACAAACCGGGATTCATCACTAAACATAACCTTTTGTCGATCTGTGACATTCCACATTGATCTGGCTGGGCACCACTGTAGACGCAGTTGTTGATGTTCCGGTGTTAAAGGCAGTGCACGGAAAGGGCGCTTGGATTTAAGATTTGCTTCTGCAAGGTGTCTGGAAATTGTTTGTGGAACAATTGCTACGCCTACGTCTGCTCGTATCGTTGAACGAGTCACTTTGGGGTTCACAAGTGCTTGCCGCACGATCCTTCGATCCTCTCTCCTCGTGGTCTTCCTGGTCGCTCCAGACCCGGTTTTCCGCGCGTGGGGACTTTCTCGTGTCCACTGCTCCCAACAATTTCTAACGGCACACTCCGAACGATCCACCTGGCTAGCAACACGGCGCGTCGACGAGCCTGCAGTTTTCATCCCGATGATGAGGCCTCTCTCAAAGTCGCTTAACTGTGAGAAATGTCTTCTAGTACGTTTACCTGACATGTTTCGCTTACCAAAGTCTTCCTGCAATCGGCGGGTAATTGTCACGTTTATGAATCTTAGAATTTGCGCTGGCTTATATGGCACCCTCTTCCTGATTCTAGCGTCACCTCGGCGTGTATGAGCATTCGTATTGGCACAAAACACGGATCATTTGCATATCACATTACGCTGTAATTATTTGCAAAGTTTCGCAGTTGTACTTAGCTTCCTTCTTGGGTCGCTATTTTCAATGTTCCTGAGTGTATATATATATATATATATAATCTTCTGTGCGTGTGTATGTGACTAAACTCCTCCAAAACGGCTGGACCGATTTTGATGACATTTTTTGTGTGGGTTCAAGTGGATTTGAGAGTAGTTTACATTCACAATTAGTTAAAAATGCTCAAAAGTTATGTTAGGGTGCATGATTGTTCATAAAAAATCTTGGCCAATATTCTAGAGGCCACAATTTTGAGCGGCAAACTTCAAGGTGAAGTTGTACTTCTACCTCAGATCCCAATGATTCTTTCCGATTCACCTACCTATTCCAATGTTTGCAATTTTCAATTCTCTTGGCATTTTCTATGACCATAAATAAATCACAAGGTCAAACAATGACAATGTGTGGCTTAGATTTAGAAAACCTTTGCTTTTCGCCCGGCCAGTTATGTTATATATCCGAGGTTTGACAAACCATCGCATTTGTTTTTTATACCCCTCAAGGATTAACCAAAAACATTGTACATTCAATGGCATTACGTAAATTTTTTTATACAAGTTTATAACTTTCTATTCAGAATATAGCTTCTATATTCTAACTTACTTCATAATAAATACATACTGACACGCAATCGGTAGGTCGAATTGTGGTAACTGTACATGTGATGATGTCAGGTATTGCAATATAACTTTCTTTATAAAAAATTTCGTCAAAACAGTCCTGATTATTCCAATTTATTCAAAGAAGTTTGTAATTTTCAGATTTAAGACGTGTGTACAGGACAACGTCTGTCGGGACCGCTAGTATATACAAATAAAAGAAATGGGCATCTTTGATCTCTATTGAAAAAAGTTAAAACTGATAAAAAAAAGGGATGAACCTGCTGAAATAATGCATATTAAACTAAATTTGAGAAAAGCAATGAACATGAAACGAAAGAAAATTTTCAAATGCTACCAAAAGAACCCCATCAACTAAAATATGAAGCCATAAGTAGCAGAAGACACACTTTGCTTTGTCAAAAGCACACAAGCAAGGAAAAGTTCAACATGCTATTTGTCGAACATCAAAGGACAGTAAAGTTACAATAACTTGAACAAAATATGACAGTTTTGCCTGCAAATTACATTCCTGTAATGTTTTCGAAAAGTGTCTGTGATTTGTGTCTTTTTTTAAGGTCACACTCTTTTGAAACATTTTAGTTCAGTTTTCTTGAATTTTTTCCTAAAAATATGAAAGAAAAACTGAAAAGTCCTTGAATGTAGGTAAGTATATTTTCTTTTAATTAAGTTAGTCACTGGAATTATAATTTTTATTGAGTACTATAAAAATATTATAATTATAAAAAAAGTATTGAGGTGACTCAATAAACCCGCTCGACCATTAATATCGAGTGCGCGCCTGCTCCATGGTTAAAACATGTTGAAGTCTTTTTGCTTTAAATAAATAATACAATTATTCTTAATCGGAATTTTATATTATTGTTCATTATTCAACATCAATTCTAAATGCTAATTCTGCGAGGCTTAAAATTACAGTTCGCTTAAAATTACAGTTCGCTTAAAACTAATTATAATTTGAGCAATCATTTCACTTTTTGCAAACATTGTCACGCACTTGGCTTTACTCTCCTTACAATTCAGCGATTATATCAATAATGTTTTTTTTTTTCAAATAAATGAACTCGTAGAAAGAGCGGGTACTTCAGCCGGTATTATTTTAAGGTATCAGTGCTGCACAGAGTATTTTACAACTAATTAATTAATACTAAATTAAGAACAAGTTTAAAAAGTATTAGCGACTTCCATGGGCTTGTCTTGCCGAGCAAAGTTTTTCAAAGGAATGCTTATGATTAGAAATTGATCCTCTGAGTTCTTTTTCTATATTTAGCTGAGAGAGAGAGAGAGAGATCTATATTTTGTCTTATAAGCAGCCACCGCATTTTGCAATATGTTCCAACTTAAAAATTAGAGAAAGGAAAAATAACGTAAATTAAGTAACATATACAAAATTTAATACTTATGTTATTAATTTGTACGGTTTATAATTAAGATCGCCCTATTGTAGCTTTAGCGTCAAAGTACATTATTATTGCATTCAGTACATTATTAATGTATGGGGGGGGCGATAAAAATTGATTGAAAAGAGGGGCGCCAGTACTGAAAGTTTGAGAGGCACTTTTATAGAGACTTCAAATGTTACGCGAAAAATTAGCTTTTGCTTACTGTGTTGACATTAATATCACTCACTGTTTTAAAAGTTGGGCTCTTTCAAAGACAGGTGTTATTAAGTAATTCTACAGGTGCGGACATTTCGCATCTAAAATGCCACTGCGCAATCTCTGCTCCAGCACAACTGTCTTTTGCTAAAGAACATAAAAAATTCTGATATTTCATTGCCTTTTAGATAATTAAGAAATTTATCGGAATGCTAAAAATGCCGTAGACTTGCAATACAAAAGGTTCTACCTTTGAATATTCATTTAAACACATTCTGGCATAAAGTTTGACAAACGGCAATCCTGATGTGGTTGACATTTTATTACTTTCAACAGCTTTATTCTCAAACACTTTTCAGACTTAATTATTCCTGTTCAAATCTGTTGCCAACGTGTAACACAAAGGCAGCAATTGTTCAACCAGTAAAAAAATTTTTTTAATTTGAAATGAGATAAAATATCTTGCCTTTCAAAACGAGACACCGAACAGAAGCTTCTGTCCAAGCAAAAATCGTCAATGAATTTACTTCCTAAATTTAAGGAAATTTGATTTCAAAATTTAACGTATCGACCGTTGACGAAACTTAAACAATTTTCTGTTCCAAAACACGCGCTAATAATTACTTTTTACGGGTATATCTTTTTAGCGAGTATTGCATTTATTCTTTCACTGTGACTGTACTCCTGCGAATAATTCCGAAATACATCTACTTCCCCAGATGTATACCTCTTATAAAAAGTATTTATAAAAGGGTATTTATATAAATAAAAAGCTGTCATTTACATTATACGTATATAAATCTCTAGTATTTACGAAAATCTTTAACATTCAAGTCACTTCTGTCTCACACACAAGTAGAGCTTATTAAATATTAAAATATATACAACTCAACTCAGTGGCGTGACAGCCCATACAGGCCAAGGCCTACTGTGCCCAACTCAGTTTTCACGACCGTGGGCTCAGAGGTGCTCAAGCAGATGTTCCAGTCAGGTGATCAGTCTGACGTGAACCCCCCTATTAAGCTTGGTAGTCATTTTATCGACGCACTGAAAGGATGAAAGACTGAGTCAACTTTGCCCAGACCAGGTTTTAAACCTCTGACCTGTGGTGCGAAAGAGGGATGCACTGGGCTTTATTATAAATATATACATGTACAGTTAATATAATAAGAATCCCGACTACTCAGGCTTCAGACTTATTGCCTTGCTGGACGGGAAACTTTGAGAAGCCTTAATAGCGAAGAGTGTCTACTCAGCCGGATTTTTATCGTTTTTCAGCTCTCTTACAACATGAAATTCTTCTAGTTTTAAAATGGTGTGAAATGATATTGTATCATAATTCTTTTATTTGTTTAAAAGCATATAATCTTTCACAATATTTTAGTATAGCATTACAAATTGTAGTTTTCGTAAAATTTTGTTATACAATGAGTATTACAAAATCATTTGTTAGTGTAATGTTTATATTTTGATAATATCGTTTGTTAAGTAGCCAAGGCAGCTGCAAGATCATGGTCACGAACTCATGGCCGGCGTTATCCCTAAAGACCTGATCAGTAGAGGCAATAATACGCATTAAATCTGTCGAGGCTCCCATTGGTGGGGAGTGACAGTTTGAAGAATAGGATGTTAATTCAGATGTCGTACTCGTAAATTGACCGATGCTCAAAAATACGAGGTCCGTTGACAATAGTTGTCTTGTTCCTTCCAAGTGCTACGTTAATAAACAAATCAATTCAAATTGTTGAGTAATAATTGTTTCAGTAACAGAAAAATTTCTTCCCAAAAAGAATAATAATAAAAAAGAATGCTGTTTTTATTTTTCTCTTTCACTGTAAGGATCCTCGATTATTCATGTATTGTTTAGTATGAAATTCACATAAAAATAGTTCATAGATGAATAAATTTCATTCGAACAAATTTAATCATTCGCAATTTAAGGTCCATTTGTGCTGAGTTAAGAAATAAAATTTGTCGCTGTCAGCGTGTTTTTGTAACTTGTCTTCTTTCCAAGCACTACAGCCGGTTAGCGGCCAGGTCCGTGAGCTTAGACCATTTTGATCTCCATCGGTTGACTTCCTTCAACCCCTTTATCCATCCACCTTGTTCTCATTTCCTCTTTCACTTTGGAGTTCGGAAAGTCATTTTCTTTACAGGATTTTATCGCTGTATCGAAATACATGTCACAGCCACCTTATTTGGGAAGCCGTGTGCACTTTGACTAGGTTGTCTTCTCTGTAATTCGATTCAAGTTCAAGACTGTATCGTATTCTCAAGATTCCGTTTTCTCTAACTGTACCAAAAAATTTTCGTAAGATTTTTCTCTTGAAAGCCATCAGCTTCTCTTCGTCTTCTTTGTTAAATGCCCAGCATTTGCTGGTGTTTAAAGCAATTGGACTTGTAGAACTCTATTTTCGTTTTGCTACTTGTGTATTTACATTTAAACTGGTTTCCTAATCCGTGATAACATCTGATAGCCATCTTTATTCTATGTTCTATTTCAATTTTTATGTCATTACTGTTTACAATTGTGCCTAAGTATTTAAATTGAATCACTTGCTCAAATGCATGTTCATTAATTTTTAGCGGTTGAAGATTTGAGATTCTGTTTGGTATTGCCATTAGTTTACTGTCTTTTTTTCGTCGACCGCCAATCCTATGTTTTTTGCTGCTGTCTCGAGTGCGCTGAAAGCTTCTACTATAGCTACCTTAGTTATTCCCACAATATCAATATAATCTGCAAATTCTAGCAGATGTACGGATTTAACAAAAATTGTTTTCATAACCTACATCGCACATCAGAATCATCGATTGAATATCGATGTCGCACTCAGAAGCTTCATGATTCTCGTAACTTTGAGCCTCACTCAAGGGACGACACCCTATTTTCTTAACTCCCACACCAACGTGAGGGAGATTTATAATACGCATCGCAAATTCTACAGAACGACTCTTTAGTGGTATCAGGATCACGACTCGATCGAAACAATCTTTCCGTCGAATCATTCAAGTTTTTCAAAGCGCGAGTTCATGATTACTCGGCTAACGGAGTTCAATTATTCTCTAGATAATAAGACTTTCAAGATCGATTGAGAAAAAATGCCTGCAAAAGGTATGCTTGGCGTGGAGTTCTTTTATAGTAATTTTTTTTAAGAAACAGAGTTTCAAAAACCTTATTTTAGCGGTTTCGTACTCCCAAAATAAGTACGGCTGCTGTAAATAATGTGTGTGTGGGATTCGTTCACCACTTTTTTTTTATCATATTATGATCCACTTACTATAATACCTAAAAACTGGACATTGTTCTGCATTTGTATGAAATGAAAAATGAATATCAACTTCGAATAAGACAAACACATCTTTTTCTTTCTACTTTTTGCAACAAATTCACCCCTTCCATCTTCACAGTCTATTTCTTGGACAATTACAAATCGATAAAACTCCCGAGAAAAATTGTTCCTCGCTAATGCTAAATCGTACATATTTTATAACTTTTTATTGCTAATTTCGTCTAACATTAAAGCACAGTTTCGGAACACTTATTTTCAGGTAGATTTAAGACCTAATATTAACATAATCTCTTATCTTTACAAAATGACCAGATTTATGTGCATGCATGAGTAAAACTTCAGCTATTTAATAAAGACAAAAAAAAAAGTTAACGCTGATGCTTTAAAACTGTTTAACGCTGTCATCTAAGCCCTAAGCCAAATAGTTTTCCATTGTATACCACTTTGTTCTGCATTGTGTTTCCATTTGCTTGCTTCACTTAAACTAGATTTGTAGTGTCACTTGATAAATTTTGCTACTATTTTCTTTTCTTTTCTTTTACTCTTTGGATTAATTAATGAATCGAAATGCCCAGAGAAAGCAAAAAGGAAACAACACTATAAGGCAAAAAACTAATTTGTTCGTATTATTTAGTCCGTATATTTTAGAGTTTGAACTTAAATTTTGATTTTTCTGGGGTATCTATCTCTTTCTCTTCTGTTATTTTATTTATAGTTATTTACTTGCAGCATCACATGCCACCTGTATATATATTTTTTAAAAATTATTAAAAACGCGTTACATATATACTCAATTTTTTCACCTTTAGCACGGAAAATGTAAATTTCATGAGTCTTAGTAAAACACAGATTTTACACTGCTGGCCACCGTAAATGCAACACCCTGAAGGAAACATGCAAATAACATGAAATTTACAACATGTATTAGCGGAGGTGTGATATGCAAATGATTCGAATTTCAGCGCAGACACATATCACGCGCGCATGTGGCGCCACCTCAAAGCGCTATTTAAGGCGTGGAGATTTCAACGATTTCAAGTTCGGCAATTGTGTTTTTCATGTGTTTTTTTCAATAAACGATCAGTTATGTCTCGTAGAAAACAGCGATCAGCTTTAATCAAGTATCTGAGTTCGACAGAGGAAGGATAGTGGCCTACCGAGAGATTGTGAATTATCTTTCAGTGAAATCGGTAGTCGTGTTGGACGAAACCATATAAATGTAACGCGGATATGTGACCGTTGGATGCAGGAGGGTACGACGGACCGACGTAATCGATCGCATCCACCTCAGTCCCCCACTTCACGTGAGGACAGGCAAATTGTGCTCATTGGCAGTGACGGATCGCTCAGTCACATCACGAACCGTAGCACAGCACATTGAGTCTGTAACGCATCATTCAGTGTCTGCGCGTACCATTCGACGCCGTTTACAGCAGAGTGGTCTGTCCGCAAAACGTCCATTGCTTGGTCTACCCTTGACGCAGAACCACAGACGTCTCCGCCGCCAATGGTGCGATGAAGGAAGGATGTGGGTGGCAGAATGGAATGAAGTTGTCTTTACTGATGAGTCACTTCTCTGTCTGCAACACCACGATGTTTGGATTCGAGTCTGGAGACACCGTCGAGAGAGGATGTCGAACACCCTCGCCCCACTGGTCCTGCACCGGGTATTATGGTATGGGGCAGTAATGGATATCACTCCCTCCTCCATTGCTGGTACTTTAAACAGCCAGTGCTACTTTTCCGAGGTGTTGGAGCCAGTTGTCCTTCCTTACCTTCAGGGCTTGGCCACAGCCATATTTCAACAGGATAATGCGTGACCACACGTGACACGCATTGTCCAAAGGTTCTTCGTCAATCACCAGATTGAATTGCTTTCCTGGCCGGCTCGCTGTCCGGATCTTTCAACGATAGAAAACATGTGGTCCATGGTTGCTCAACGATTGACCCAGATTACACTCCCAGCTGCCACACCAGATCAACTTTGGCAACGTGTGGAAGCTGCTTGGTCTGCTGTACCCCAAGAACACATCCAAAGTCTCTTTGAATCAATGCCGAGGCGTGTGGCAGCTACTCTGGCTACTGGTTCTGGCAGGAACCACACTTCCCAGAAGTCTATAAATTTAATCATTTGATACTTGGTCAACATGTTATCTACAAAATAAATTTTGTTGTGCTATCTCTTGTCTTTCTTTGTGTTGCATTTACGGTGGCCAGCAGTGTAAAAGCTTAGGAACAAAAAATATCGGAGTATATTTGAAAGAGGAAAGAAAAAAAACCTCAAATACAAACAAATAGCATTTTAAACCATGCTACTTTCTACATGCTAATGAAGTCAAATGATCCTAATCTTACAAAGGGGATACATTACCGTTTCAATTAAAAAGCTACTGGGAGTCTATAACGTTAGCTTTAAATCCATAGAGAATAAGTAGTATAAGATTGCATTTAAAAATTGTTCATTTTTCATAAACAGGAAAAAGATATTTTGTTGTTGATGTTCATTGAATTTTTAATAAAAAAAGAAGAAAATAGAGAAAACGTTTATTTTCGGGAAAAAAATTTTTAGAATACAAAAAATTATCTTTAGTATATTTCCCCAATGAAATTTATTTTATCTTTTTTTTTCTATTTTATGAATTCTTGAATTTTTCAAAACACATTAAGGGATGAATAACCCCATCCCTCAATTAACATAAATACAAAACATTATCATGTAATTTAATCAGACTTAAGTATGACCCAGAATCAAATTAAGAATATTAAGTTAGTAGTGAATTCAAACCGCAGTTAGTAGTGAAACACAGTCGCAAGACAAAGGTTGACGTACATAAAATATGTCCACGTGTTGCAGTATGCCTGCATAGGTGTCGAATTCGTGACCTGAACGTGATCCATAACTATGAGATGCATTGTTAAGCGAACCATTGAGCAGAGTCCAAAATGCATTCACTAAATAAATGCAGAAATCAGAAAATCAGAAATGATTGACCCGAATAAAAAATTTAACATTCCCAGATAAATAAACAGAAATTGATAATTAAGAGTCAATTATGTAAATATTAAAATATGAATTTTTTTCGTATGTAACGTTTCTTGACATAAAGTAAAATTTTTCACAAATGTTCTATGCGACTTCCTTTAGTCACCCATATAATATCACATTGCGAACTTTTTCCTTTACACAGGCATCCAGTTTCCTGGAACTGTTTATGCCATCTCCTTATACTCTTAGATGTCGGTGGATTTATATGGTAAATACTTTCATCGAAATTCATGCTGAACCGTGATTACTGAGACTTTTTGCAAACAAGAGCACACTGAATGCCTTCCCTGCTGCTACGCCATTTCCATTTCTGTTCACAATTACAACATTGCTGTCACCTATTTGACAGAAACAATGTTAGAAATTCAAAATTTCATATTTTATCTTTACAATGACACATTATTGATCATTTTCTGTTTGTTCATCTGGGAATTATTAAATTGTGTTATCAGGTCATTCATTTCTGATAACCCTGTATAATATGTTGCATAATTATCCCCCATTTAATAACTTTAGTCGAGTGTCTCTAAACTACGTCTTATTAAATTGCTTGTTCACCTTGGGTTTGCTATATTTCGTTTAAAGACCATTTTTATTTTTTAAAAAAATAACCATCTTGAATTTGATACAAGCTGTTAATCGAATCTGATCCCAATTTCTAACTGTGATTTTACTCCGGAGTCCACATCCTTACTATCGCAGCCATATCAACTTTCAAGATAACTCACCCAATTGTCAACCCAAATTTCATATGTGTCGTGGGCATTGAATTGGTTTCATATTTCTCTGTTCGCCGCCAATCGAAATCTAACCGCTCTTTTATATGGCAAGTTCGAATACTAAAAAGCGAATCTGGGATTCACCGAATTCTTACATAATAAAAAAATATAATATAACTATATCATGTAATATAAAATTAAACAAGAATAGTAAAATAAGAAAATTTAGTAACGAAAATTAGTTATTCTTTTATTGATTTTTTTTATTTATATCCATATTATTGTCAGCATATTCCGCTTTAAGAATTCATGCGGTTTCATTTATAGGGCTGCGATATAGTACGCAAGTACCTTCACAGAAATAAAAAAAATGTATAAATAGTTTTTTATGCTGATGTGTGTGTGTGTGTTCTTAAGAGAAATATTGGCAGTGGGGTTATTGTAATTGGAAAAATATATATATATATTAGTTTTGCTTAGAACTTTGGTGATGTACGATAAAAATAGGGTGCTACATTGCACCACCGGCTCCTTTTAAACTATTGGACTTCTATCCATTATAATACTAAAACGCAAAAATGGCAATAAATAAAGGAAAGTGTTGAAATAGGATCCAGACTTTTTTTATCTATAGAAAAAAATGCACAGACTCTTGGGTTTTATAATTTGGAAAGAATCATTTCTTTCGAGTCAAATTTATCTGTGAGCTGATTAATGAAGAATTAAAACTGACGATTCAGTTATGATCTTTTAAAGCTTTCATCCCAGCACTCCGGAAACACGATAGAAAAAAAAAACAAAGATAAAAACAATTTTTTGAGTAACTAAATTCATTGATATTTTGAACAAATAACTGGTGTATTCGCATAACAACTAGATTCAGCTTGTCAATATCGACGACTATTAAAAAGGATAACAACTTGAACTGAAATCTATCAATTTTTTCTCGATCTCATTTATCATTTCTCCTCGAGTGAGTAAATATTAACGTCGCACTGCTCAGCTACTCGAGGGCTTTTGGCGACGGACCACGCACTTTTGAACCATGGTCAAGTGATGTGGACGACACCCGAGCTGGCACCCCCTCTCCTAACTATCACACCACACCAACGGGAGGACGTTTTAGCTCTCGACAGATTTAATGTGCATCGCTGCCCTGCACGGCGGGTCTTAAGTGTTACTGGGCTCGAACTCTTGACATGCCTGTCCTGATCTGATACCTTAACCACCGGGCTACCGCAGCCCTATCATTTATCCTCACAATGAATTAGAGAGCAACCTATGCCACCTATTTACATAAACTTTGAACATGCGTGACAAAAGAAAAATACCATACAATCTTACAAAATAATCGTAAAAAAACAAGAGCGAATTTAAGAAATGTTTGAAAGTACATTCAAATGTAACGTTTTATCAATACATATCGCCAATTTAAAAAAAGAGAGATCTTACTCATGTAAAAGGGCCTATTCCATAATTCGAGATGCATTATAGCAATTATGTAAACTCGTATTTTTCAAATGGGACTGCTGATTGTTATTTTTATCATTGAAGACCTTATCTGGGAGCTGGTGTCTTTTTTTAGTGCGGAACCCTATAAGTATATACCAATAGACACAATGCAATTTTGAAATGCCCTATAGGAAGGCACCTAAACTCTGACGATGCAAAATTATACTAGGAACTTAATTTTGACCAGAGCACTTAAGATAAACATGCATTCAAGGGAGTTTTACACGCCGCATGGTCATACGACTGTCGATTCTTTTCATTATGAAAATCTCCCGTCTCGGGCCGGATTCGAACCCGCAAACTTGGATGTATAAGCCTAGTGCCTTACCCCCCGTCCCCAGCAGGTCAATTATAAACTCATACTTCACGCATTAAAAAAATGCTTTTAATTATTTTTGAGCTCAAAATACGAATAACTTCGGAATGTAAGAAATGAGATATCGCTTTTTTTAAATATCTAGAATGCTTTAAATCTTAAGAATGAATTAGATGTTTGTGAATTCTTTGAATAACTTGCTTCGGTTTTTTTTATTGAAAACAAGAATTCGCTGGAGAAAGATCGCATTTCACTGGATGAAAATTAGTTTTAAATACTCTCAATAAATAGAGAATGAAGTTAACTCAGTTTCAAAAGTTAAATCCTTAACGATGAGAATCAATAAAACGGGAGTCAAATACAGAGGATTCCATTATACATATTTTGACGTTTGAGATAAATAACGGTAGCGTGATATTGATTAAGTTAAACACTTAGTTTATTTACGTCACAGCTATTATTCATAGATTATACATTGAAGTTATTTAACTTATTAAAAGATAATTAGAGTTCAAAACAATGGTTTGTGAGGGGAGAGTTCCCCTTTCATGCGTCCCCTCTCTTCGAAGGTTCAAAGCATCTGTCTCTCTCTCTGCTTCGGGGGATCATGGACCGGCGCCTCTTTTTAGCATCTCGTTACATCCTGCTAGTAGCGAAAGGTGGTCCCTCCTGGGTCAAGGCGGACCACACAAAAACTTTCGAGATGCAAGATGCCTGTGTGAGGCTTATTTCCACAAAGGGACCGATTAACAGCTGGGAGGCGGGAAACCTTACAATATGTTTAGAGTAATTCTTAATAAAAAGTGAATTTTTGTGATGTTTCTTTTTAAGCGCTTTAAGTGTATACGAAAATAAAAAATATTTTTTAAATATATCTGTAAAACTGGTTTTACTCTTAATCAAACAAAATAGTTTCTTCATAATTCATGTTTTTTGTTGATTATCTTTAATTCTTGTATTAGACTATAAGGTAGGAGAAGGGGGTGTCATCGTTACTTGACTATGGTTCAAAATGACGAGGCCCGTCGCCCTCGTGTAGTGCGCCATCAATATTCATCAGCCCAGCAATGCTCCGAGCTCATGGCCTAGTGCTCTGAGAACATTCACTTTAAAATCTATCAGTTTCGCTTTCTTCAGTCGCTGTCGTGCGGGTACTTTTTCTATTGGGAACAGCTACGGTTAGTGATAACAGACAACAATTTTACGGGTGGAACTCATTTTCAACAATCTTTCATTATCTTGCAAGTGAAAAACATTTCAAGAAAATGTGTCGATTGGGAGGTTGACTATTTTGTAAAACAAACAATCATCAGTAGTTGTTTGATTTGAAACGCGAAAGTGCTTTATTTTTAAAAAATCCCAATAAACAGGAGTCATTCAATGACACTTTTCTTCAAAGATCTCTTGCAAGGTGATAAATAGGCTTTCTTGAATATTCCTTGCAACAACAACAAAGTGTTTTGCCAATGGTAATATCACATCGGTAACAAAGACATTCTATGGAGTTTGTTATATTATTAGTAATTATATGAAACTGTTTACTGATGCAGAACTAGAAGGAGAGTTTCTTAAATGTTTCTAATTTAGTGTTAGTGGCAAAATAAAAATATATAAAAAATAATAATTAAAAAAAAAGATTAAAACAGAAGTTGTAACATTTGGATCAATTTTCCACATTTTAAATTTTGAATGTTGTCTTGATCTTAAATTATTTCTTCCCTCCCGACCCCATTTATCTTCCATGTTGCAGCCCGCGTGAGATAACTAACATACGCATGCGGCCCAGCAGAAAAAAAGGATGAGTACCCCTGCACTAGACTATAAGGTAGTGTGAAGATGCATTTTAATCTAACTCTGCTACTTTGTTTATTGATCTGTAACAATACTACTTTCTTTTATTTTGTTTATACAGGAATCATTTAGATCAGTGGTTCTTAAGTTTACGACCTCTTTATGTATCGGCGTGACATCGCAAACCCCAAAGTTTTTGAACATCCCTTCCTTCCCGACTTCTTATTCTTGATCAAAATGCAAGTTTTAGTAGAGTCGTTTCATTAGGGACAATTGAGGGATCTAGTCTAGGATGAAAAATCTTTCCATTTTTCCATAAGGCTTTACTGAATCAGTAAAAGAGGGAAATCTCAACGGTACAGGAGAGATTCCCCGGACCCCCAGGGGTCCATGGCCCACAGTTAAAGAACCGCTGATTTAGACCACGGTTGGCCAACCCAAATGACCTCGCGGGCCACTTCGGAAGAACTTTACAATCCCACGGGCTGCATATAAAAATATATATCCATATATTATCTTTGGATCCACTACAAACATTTGTTGAAGTGAAAATTTAAAACAAACTAATATATTATTATTGTTTTCCATGTATACAAACATAGATAATATAACAGGTATATGTATTGATCAAATAATGTTTAATTTATTTAATTAGTGAGATGTCTGGTTCTCAACTCTTTCACTTAGTTTTTGCAAGTCGATCTCAATGCATATGTATTTTAGTATCGTAATTGATATTGCAGACTTTCTTGCGTTAAGTTCGAGCATGATATATGTCTCATAAATTTCAATTTAGAAAAAAAAATATTCGAAGTAACAGAAGCAGCGTGTGATAAAATAACATTTATAGGATTTATTTTTTATAAAAAAAACCTTTAAATAAAAAATATTGTACAACATAGTAGAAGTTTGTAAAGTTGTCAAGAATCTCGCGGGCCGCAAAATTATTTAAGGTGGGCCACATGCGGGCCCGGGCCGCGGGTTGGACACCCCCGATTTAGACGATGATGATTTACCACAAATTAGTCTTAGTGCTAAAATTTTTATAACATTAATTCTAATTATTTTTTCTTCGAAACATTATTTCACTCCAGTAACATAAAAATAAAGAACGTCAACACCTAAAAACTAAAAAAAAAACTATGTTTATATAACTTTGTTTAATCCTACCACAAGCCTAAGTATTTAATTTTATATTAGTATCCTGTACTGTTTGCTATATTTTCTTTAATAATAATGATGATTTCACTCACAAAGGTACGGTAGGAGCATGACAATTGTTGTATATTGGAAAAGTGCTGTTGTGTATAACCACATGGAAGGGGGATGAAAAGAAGTGGGTTCACTTACTCCTCCCCCTTTATTGCCCTCAGTCAGCAACTACTCTGAAGAAGGACTTTTGAAAATTCAGGTCCGTTAGCCCTTTTTTATTTTTGAATTCCTACTATTAGTTCACTCTCTCCCAATATATCTTGCTCAAATTTTCAATTGTTAAAAAAATATACTTTCTATTCATCCATTCAAGTTCAAATACATTTTTTAAACTATTTTATTGGAATAATTAAATTTAATTATTGAGTAAACAGTAACAAACAAACATAGTCCAATACTATATATAGAAAGGAAAATGGCACTGTAAATCACTTTCTATTTCGTCACTTATTAGTGTGATTCTGTCCTATGTATGTACGTATTTATATTAATTGTAACTATTTAATAAAAAGTAACTAAAATAAAATTTTTCTTTGTTGACCTAATTAGGGGGGAATTTACTTTTATTTTTAAAGGTCGTTACTTTTTGAGATCCTTTTTTGAACATACAGATGGTATTTTGACTTTTTTTTACGCTATTATAAAGAAAGCATCTATTACAGATTTACTTCCGAATACCTATTCTGCATAAACAAAGCCCCAATATATTTAAGAAAACATCTCTAAGAAAGAAGCATCGAATTGACTGAAATGCTTTTTCACACGAGCAATTCTTGAGTCGAGTTGAACACCTGTAGAAGAGCGTGGGAAGGAGTTGGTAGCTATCCAAACGCGTAAGATTTAGTTCACTGGCTCAAATATTTTTCTTCTGCCACTACTTCAGGGCTCTACTATGTTTTCTTTCTTGTTTTTATTTTATCTTGGAGCAATTCATCAGGTAGAAATTTGGGGGGTTCAATTTGAAACTTACGTAACTATTTGCATGGAAACGAATTCAGCCTATAGTTATATATGAATGGATGTAGAAATAACAAAATATAAAGTTAAAAATTCATTTGCGAGAAATGTAAAAACTCATATTAATTCGTTTCCAGTTATTTCGACAGTGATGCTATTATATATATATATATATATATATATATATATATAAATATTTTTAAATATTTTTAACGTTCTGAAGCAAGGCATGCATACGTACACATTTACTAATTTCAACTTTACATTATAATTGAATTTATCTTAAACTGAGCCAGATATTATAATCAAGAGCTCACGATTTCAAGTTAAGCTGGTCACGGTAGCTTAGCAGTTCCACTCACCAGTTAGTAGTCAGCGTGTCATGAGTTCGAGCCCTAGTATCTCTGAAGATATAGAAAGACAGATTCACGCTTAATTTGGTGGCCTCGGTAGCCGAGTGGTATAGGTATCAGATCGCGGCCTGCCTTGTCACGAGTTCGAGCCCAGTATCACTAAAGACCCTCCGTGTAGAGGAGCGAAGTCCTTTAAATCTTTCGAGAGCTCAAACGTCCTCCCGTTGCTGTGGTGTGGTAGTTAGGAGAAGGGGTGCCAGCTCGGGTGTCGTCCACGTCACTTGACCATGGCTCAAAATTACGTGGTTCGTTGCCAAAAGCCCTCGTGCAGCTGAGCAGTGCGACGTTAATATTCACAATCAATCACGCTTAATCTGTCGAGGCTTAAAGTTCTCCTATTCGCGTGGAAAGAGAATTTGGAGAAAGGTACCAATACACACTCTTTCCTTTAGATTTTCTTTTTTCGTGCTTTACATCAAATGAACTTAATACAGTTTTACCAATGATTTTTTTTCCTAAAAAGAACTAAAGTTACTATCTGAATTAAAATTCAAGTGATAATGAACTGAAACTTCTCACAGAACAGCGTTTCGCACGACATCAGTCAGTTCTAACAAACATAGTTTTCAGTTGTTCGTTAAAAAATGTCAAAATAATAAAATTTAGAAAGGGAATTTTTATTTTATTCTATATACATCAATTATTAAGTGAAAATTTTTTATTCGAATTTCTTCATTTATTTTTTAACTATTTTTAACTGTGTTGTTGATATTATTGGGAACACCACACATTTTCAAAACAAGTAAAAAATGCCCAGAATTTTTTATGTTAAGTAAAATAAATAACAGAAATCAAAGAATATTCGAATTATAGAGCTCTCTCTCTCTGTTTTGTTATTATTTTTACTTAACAAACCAGAAAGATTTATTTGCTTTTAGAACTCCCTATGGAGCATTCCTCCTCCTCCCCCCACACACAATTATACTAGAACGGTTGCTTAGAATAGTTCTTGTTTTATTGGATATTTCCCGGAACGTAGGAATTGTTATTGACAAAATGAGGGGGAAATCAAACGGTAATAAAAAGGAGGAAGAAAGATTACCTGAAGACGTCACTAAAAAAGGGAAAAATGCAAATAGTTTATTCCCTTCAAACCCTCAAGAGCTACACAACATTCGTTTTCTGCAACTCGTGCAAAAACATGCAGAATAAAAATTTATCAACAAAAGAAAGATTGATGTTGAGTTTCAAAGTAAATTCATGTTATCTGAAAAGAAAACAAGGTGAAAAAAATAGACAAACCATTTTCCAATCAATTCACGATACAATTTTTTAGGTGTAGAAATATAAGACGAAAATCTCGTGTTGAGGTTAATATATGACGATATTCAAAATATTGGTCATTCTTTTTCCCCTCTAAAAAGATTTAAGACGCTTTATTCAAAGCAGATGCTTTGGAACAGATTAATTTATCAATTTATATATTTTGTTTATCAAATGAGAATATAGATACAATGAATTGCAAAAAAAGTGTGAGAGAGAAATCTTAATTAAAACACATTAATGTTCTAGTTATTTTTTAGGTTTAAAAAATAGGCTCTTTTTTGACGTAACTTACTTAAAGCATTTTTTAGCTGTTAAAGAATTTTATTCTTTAACAGCTAAGAGAAATACTTAAAAAAATACTAAAAACCTATTCCATTCATGTTGGAAAAAGCTCCAAAATTAACAATACATTCCGACTTGGAATATAAATATGATGTAAAATGAATGGTTCTTTAAAAATAAGCTAATATTTATATGTTAATATAACATTCAGTTTTGTATGTATCAGTTATATTTTTTGATGTCGGCAACTTTTCCTGTGATAAATGAAAAATTGTATTTTTACTGAATATTTCTAAAAGTTTAAGAGCATGGGGAATGATAACATCGATCATAAGTACACGAATTTTTTTTTATCATAAAGCTCTTTACAATTCTAGAAAAGCACCCGAATATTGATGATAATTCGTATATATTGATACTTCTGCCGAGGTTTTGGACAAATTTAGCCTTAATTAGTTCAATTGCATTAATGCCTAAGCATTAATGCAATTGAACTTTCGGCAGCTACGTCCTCAAGGCGATATAATATGTACTGTGTGTTGCCTGCATAAGCATATATTTTTACATTCTTACTTTTCAATAAAAACATTTTTTTAAAAAATAGAATTTTATTGCTGAAAATTCTGTATAAAAATGTGAATAAACTGAATAGAAGAGAAATACCTACAAAGGTATTGAAGAATATTACGAAAAGAAATGAAAATATATGCATTTAAAGAAAGATTCACAACAACGACCTTGTTGAAAAATGAATTATTCATTTGTAGGGAATCGTAATTACCTAAAGAACATATAAATACACATCTACTATCAACATCTATTACCTATAACTAATTGTTCTTATTTTTAGTAATACAAGAAATCAAGCAATTTATTGGAACTATAACATCTTTCTCAATATATAATATGTTTAATTACTTAATAATTTAAGGAACTAGCTCTCTCAATTTCAATTTTTAGTAACACACACGTCTTTAAGTTTTTCTTTATTCATAGCATAGTGTTCGTTAATAAAATCCGTGTTCACACAAAAAAAAAACACATTCGAAGAAATAAAACTTGAATGATTGTAACATACTTGTCGGTTGATCGTTCTACGTCCTTAAACTATAATAGATGGGCGATTTTTCATTATAATACACATATTTTTGAGACCTATCCCTATAGGAAAACAAATAAGAAATTAATACGCAAAAGAGGAAATGCATTGATTGAAGAACGAGCAGTATATTAAAATATGCCATCGGTTTTATAAAAGTAAAACCAGAAGATAATTATGTTTAGGGGACATGGTACGCGATTTACACATTTTTAATTTCATGATTTTCAAAAAATTTTTCGGTTGCTCTTTATGAGTATGTATTAAGTAAAATTGATTTTATGCACAAAATTTCATTAAAAGCTAAAATTTAAGAGAAAAACTTAAAATGTATGAAGTGATTTTAAAATGCTACTCTCCTCTTACAAAATATGACGCACACACACGCAATTTGATTTACAAGTACGTCAAATTATGTATAACAAAAATTGATATTGGTTTTGTGATAACATGATTGGTATTCGTACAATACTTCTTTTTATCAATGCTCAATGAAAATTCTTTAAAAAAATGTATAAATTCTAAATTCAACTATTTTTTTAAAAAATAAGTATTGCTTTGATTCAAAAATGCATACCCACTTTGGTTACATGTATTATTAACAATAGTTAGAAAACATATTAAAGCATTTGGCACAATAGTAAAAAGGCCTTAGCATTTTGAATGAAGACAAACTAGTTATTTTATCTTTCCGAGATAAGCGAGTTTAAAGTTTTCATTTGCCATTGGAATATGAATAAAAACGAACGTAAAAGTTATCATACATCTGCAGTTTTTTAACTTAGAGCTTTCAAATTTTGTGAGATTATGGGGGGATGTAAAGTGTAATTTAAGCTAAAAAATTAGATTTGATTTTTTGACCAATTTTTGTCAGTTGAATCGTTCTGTGTGTCCCCTTAAAATGCTTTGAGACCTTGAAAAAAGTTGTCTTATTCTTTAAGGTGGGTCACTTCACGAAGTCTTTTTCCAATATCATGTAATGTTAAAATTGACCAAGTTTAAGGAATATTTTTAAAAAATTGGCTGTTTAATGTGTCAAAACCAACTTTTTCACATCAATTAATGGATTGTTATTTTTACGGGAGTATTTCAGGAATAGTTTTTGTAAACAAGTATGGGGGGGAGTAGCAGAGGTAAAAATGACAAAGCAAAACAAAAAAAAAATTCACCCGCACATTTCATTTTTTTTTTTTTTTTTGGTAAACGTCGTTGTTAAAAACATTCATTAAAATATTTATTCATTTTGTTATTAACTTGTGTGCAAAGTTTTAAGATAAAAGATTAATAGTTTTTGTAAGAGAAATGTATTATTATACCCAAGAGTTTACGCACTTATTATAAAAATATAATTTTAAGTAAAATCTTACTATTGACTAATGCATTAACACCACAACTTGAATTGGCATAATGCGTCCAATTAAACAAGAGCAGAAATTAATCTGCATTACAAACGTAATTAGTTGTGTATTTTTTCCAATAAAAATGATAAAATGTTTTTGTTTTTTTACCAATTTTCGAGGAGTGGTCCCCTTAAAATTAGATAATTAAAAATGTTTTTACATATACCGTAAACTGCGGCATATAACGCGCACTTTTAGCGTAAAAAATCTCGAAGCTTAAGGGTACGCGCTGGGTATAAAAACAATAGCTTTAAAAATAACAAAAGAGATGAGCATAATTTTTTTCTTCTTCTCCATGTATCGAAATATACTGTTTCTATAAAAGAAATGACTTTCCTTATAAACTAAATGAGTTGTAGTCCTAGAAGAAAACTATTTTGTCAAAAGTCTGGGATAATAAATTACTTGAAAGCATAAGAGCAATGTATACTAATAGTTCAGATGTCTTCATGAAAAGATGGGTGCGCTTCATGGGGTGAAAATTAAAAAAAATCAGCTTGAAACTAGAGGCGCGCGCTTTTTACGCCGCCTTTAGAAAGAGATAAAAATCTCTTTTGTCAGACATTGTTCAGCTGAGATATGCAAAAAGCTTTCTTTTTATTTAGTTTGCAATTCACTCATTCAAAAATTCTTTTATCCTTCAATCTGTATGGTTTAATTTTTCAATTCACGGGTATGTCAGCAATATAATATAAATGAAATATATATCTATATACAAGATTCTCTTTTACTACTACTTAAGCAAAAGGTATGTCACAATTATTTGCTAAATGATCATTTTTTTAATCCATTTTATTATTTTAAAATCTAAGAAGGAAATTATTGTTAAATTAATGAATATGTTAGTATAATACATTTTTTGTGCGATATAAAATATCAAAAAAATTTATAAAATTAAAATAAAATATCAAAATGTTTTTTTATCCGATAGTTTTTTTTTCTTCTTTTTGAATGTTTTGTTTCAGTACATGTCTAGGCTTTCCCCCCCCCCATACTGTTTTTTTATAACTTACGCACGCACACACACACACGCGCGCGCGCATATATATATATATATTCAAGCAGTTAAAAAGAAATCGCTTCAGTAGCTATCCTTAAATTATTCTTTTATTTATTACTTATAGAAAATGGAGTTTAATTAATATATATGTTTTTAAAAGGATTATTTCTATTATTTCATTTCTAAATGAATTCTTTGTTAATTAAAAAATACATCGTCTATTTTTTGGATAAAAATATATTTTAGAGACATTTTTAAGCTAACTATATGTAACGATTGATGGATTCATGAAAATCTGAAATTTATTTTATTATTTTAGTTTCGTAGAAACTAACTATTATTAAAAAAAACGATCAAAGTTTTTTCTTTTACTCTTAGCATCAGAATCATTTTTTTATTGCTTCACATTAATAATTTTTAACTAACGCAAAATTGTTTTTTTTATAAGTCATACATTGAAATTTGAAGCTATATCTTATCTGTGAGGGGGAGGGGAAGAGGGAAAAATAATTTTGCTCTAAAAAACCCGTGTTATGCTAGAGGAGAGAGAGAAAAGAAATAGGGTGGAACATATTTAATATGTTAAATCGAAAAAATATGTGGAAAAAATTTCGAAAAGGGGAAATTTAATGAAATAATTTCAGAAATCACTCACATTGCACGCGTACAAAAACGCACACATAATTGCTGGCGTCATGAGGGAAAAAGAAAGCCCATGCAACGCCGGGCCATGCAGCTAGTATTATAATATATGTAACTCTCTAGACTCAATAAAAAGTCAAGAGTAAGATATTAATAATGAAACCTCTGTCTTCGCGAAATATTCGTCCGAATTTAATTTCATTAATTAAAACCTTCCCTTAAATTAATTAATAATTACAGCCTTAAATTAATTAATAATTTTTTTAAAAAATCAAAATTAAAACGCTTTACTTTTTTAAAGAAAATCCTAACATTAATTAATTTCTCGCAGTTAGAGCTTGTCATTGTACAAGACATAAAATTTTTTCAATGAAATTTCTGCCATTTATTTTATTATTCATACCAAATTTTTTTTCAATAATTAGACAGATTTAAAAGAACTTTTGTGATTCTAAAACACGCAATTTAATTAAACTTTGTATCAAATTTATCTAGTAAAGGAAAAGATTTTTTTTTCATTTGACGAGAAATTATTATATGAAATGAATTCAGTTTATTAGCAGAAAGATGTCATGTAAAAATTTTTGGACTAGAGAATAAATGCAGAGATAATTAAAAGAAATACACTTGCAACAACAATTGACTGCTTTCTCAAAATCATCGTCAATGCTTGCCAAGAATGATGCAAAATTAAGAAATAATTCGAAAGTCTGAAGACAATCATGGCAATCTCACAATTGTCTTAAAATTCTGAATAATTTGGCTGCATTTTTAATCTTTTCTTAAATCCTTGAGTATTTACAAATTAAGACAAAATGTATGTAAAAATATTTTATACAAAGAGTGAGAACTATAATAAATATTCATTCCTTTAATAATAGATTTTTTGAAAATTCTATTCGTTAGCGGTGAAAGCAGGCTCGAACGCATATTTTACGCCTCCTCATATTTCAGTCATATTGATGTCTATGTGAATGAGAAAAGTAAACGCTTCTGACAGGGTAGGAAATGAAAAATAGGATATCACGACGACTGATAGCTTATGGTATCTTGAGTAATTAAGCTTTGGATAATATTCGAAAGGCAATCAATCATTTTTTGTCGTTGACTTACTTAAACTTTGGCTTGTGGCCTTGTAGTGTCATATCGCCGAAATGATTGAAGTATGAATGTTTTAACAGTTTAGAATGAACTGCGTATTTAATATAAATAATCCTTGAAGATTTTCATTTTGTCTAATAATGATGTATATAACAATTTTTAGAAGAAAACGTCAGGATCTCTTGAGAAAAGGAAAGTCTGTTTTTAAAATTGAATTATAAAGATTGAAAATTATTTTATTTCTTCAAAAATATCTCATCTCTTTTTAATAATTAAATTAGTTCTAAAAATCCCTGCATTTTTTAATTTTGTATTTATATTTTGCCCATTTCCACAGTGTTTTAGCAGTTAAAAAATTTGTTGATGAAATAGAGAAACAGAACAATAATGGTTGGTAAAAAACGGGATCCTTAAATTATTAATGACAAAAGTTTGCTTGTTATTTAAATGCATGCACTTTTATACCTAAAAATTCATTTTTCCAAAAATACATGTTCATGATTCATGTTTTTAAAGTTCTGCTCTAAACGAATTTTAAAAATAGCAAATTATATTTTAAAAAACAGCTACAAATGAGCATTACTACATGTAGATAAAAACAACTACGTCTGCATATGAGATTATGATATAAAATTAAATTATTAAAAAAATATCTAGCAATCATTGTGTAGTGGCTCACATTTTCTACATAATGTTATCGAAAATTTAATGAAACTTTACTGTCTTTATATGATGCTAACATGCACAATATATATATTTTTAAAATTCCTGATAATGTATTTTTACTTTTAATATTATCGGTATAGATATAAGGTATTCTTGCAAAATTTCGTGTTACCAATCGAACTTGGGGAAAATTTGCTTCCATCTCTTAAATTAATTTCTTAATTGAAAGGAAAGATAACCATTAAATGTAATTTTAAATGAAATTAGTGTTCAAGTAACCCAAATTCAGGTTTCTCAGTATGTTTTGAAACATGATAAATTTATTTAAAATATTTAACAGTCACCCATCCGGTCGAGTGGTTAGTGACGCTGACTGCGGTGCCGTAAGGCCTGGGTTTGAATCCCGGAGAAGGAAGTGCTGTTTGTAAATGTATAGTGCCTTTTGCGGCATGGGGGTACTCTAAATAGCCGTCGAGCCGCATGTCCTCTCGTGAGGTTGGTGGAAGGCGAACAGCAGTACGAGGCCTCTAACCACCCCGAAGGCGTTCTCCCTCAAAACTGGGGTGTACCGAGCAAAATCGTACTGTCACCTGTATGGTGCTCAAAGCTACGGGTAACGACAGGAGTACAACTAGCCCCTTGCCACGATTAATTTCGTGGGCCTTGATCTGATGTTACTGTCGATCAGGCGGCATAAGTAACAACAACAACAAAATATGTAACGAATATTCTCCTTGCATTGTTTAAACACAGAAAATAATATATTGCATTTTTTTAAAATGCGCATTACAGATATAATACTCTTCTCTTACTTTATTCAAACTCGATGCAATAAAAACATTTATAAATACGAGTCGAGTTGAAATGCTTTTCTCCTTCAAATACTGTTTCTCAAAGACACTTTTTATACATGCTGCTGATAATCCAATAAATTCCGGGCCATCACACTCCGTCTATTTTTCTGCACTAGACTTTATATAAATGCCAAAATATAGATTTTACGTGAGTAGTATTTCCAGCGTTCCTTTTAGTTTTGAAGTGGAATTTTTCTGGAACAGAACTGGGGAGATATATTTAAGAACAAAAAACTAGAAATTTCATTCCCTTAAAACATAAAAAAATTATATAGAAGTACGATGAAGAAATACTTATTTTTTAGTAAAATGTTTCAATTTTAATGTAGGCACACGATTTTCTACACATTTTAATAATTGATCTGAGGATAGTATCAAATAGGTTACCATAACTCATAATACATTTGGCGATAAACCTCTGTCATGTAGTTAATCTTTGGCGATAAATCTATGAAAAAGGAATTAATAGGTAAAAACTTTATTTTTATCAAAATATGTGTAAAAATACAGAGCGAAATCTTGGAATTGAGCAACATTTTATTCGTATCACCAGTTTTCCAAAAACGAGGTTTTTGTAGCATGTAGAAATTTATCATACAGTTAAAACAAACGATTAAAAATTTTAATATGATTTCTATATTAACGTCTTCCCGTTTCAAAATTTCTTACACATCTTTTCATTGTCAGACACGTTTCTTTTATCTCTCTAGAGCCCGGCTTAATTACATACAGCTATTGAAATGATTTTTTTCTGATTGTTTGATTAAACAAAACACTATATACATTGATGGGGAAATGTTTATATATATATTCACTAAAAAACATTGAAAACAAAAGAATACTGTCTGATAAAAATATTTTACTACTTTATTATAATTTTATAGTTTCATTCCTCTACATTTAGTAAATCATTTAACCATAATCTGGCGAAAAAAGTATATTATACAAAACTAACAAATTCATTATTTTAACAATTATTTTCTTAGAGCTTAAAATAATAAAAGGGGTTTGGTATTTTCATTTACTCAATCCATAGTTACATAACAATTTCCTTCTTAGGTTTTGAAATTTAAAAAATCGATTAAAAATGTCCATTGAGCAATTAGTTCTGACATACCATTTGCATAAAAAAAATGGCTGCAAAAGTAAAAAATCTCGTTTATTAGGAGGCCATCAACAGGAAAAAAATTAAATTAGTATTACAGTGTAATACTGTAATTGTAATTCAATAGATGTAATTCAATACTAAAAAAATTAAATTAGTATGAACTAAAATAAAACTTCTATCTAAAATAGGTGTCCCCGTGGAAAAAATCTAAAATCAACACCAGTTACTGAATGATACAAACAATAAAACATCTTGCTAAAAATTAATTATTCAAACAATACTTTTTCGCAACATTTCTATTACAAAAAGCAAACAAATGAGTACATACAATTATAAATAGTTATAGTAATAATTGAAATATATGTATATATATTATATGGGCAGTATGATAATATATAAAATATGTATATGACATCTAACAAACTACACAAGGAACAGATTATCAGAAGCAACATTAAACCCTCAGATGTAAAATCACGTCAACACTGAATTTTAAAGAAATCCAAAAGGAGATACTAGAAAAAATTTTCAAGCTGCATATTTTTCTGAAAAAACTTTTTCGATCACAAATGATATATTTATATATTGCAAGATTATCAGAAGCAAAGTTATTGTGACAAAATATCAGGTCAACATTGAATTTAAAGAAATCCAAAAGAAAATACGAGAATATTGATCATGGTTCAGCAAAATAGCATTTTGTTAAAAAGGATTTCCGATTTTTTTCATTCCAAACAAAGATGAGATCTGATTGGTCAAAGAGATCCTAAGGCCTAAAACAGTGACGTACAAAAAAACAGGGTTCCCAATAGCAATAAGTTTGAATTTAGTCTCATTTTCTTTCTGTTAAACTTCAAGCAATACAATGAAGAAAACATTGAATTTGCGGATGAAAGAAATTTTTTTTTCAATGACAGAAAATATTATAGCAATGTATTTATGTGTAAAAAAGGTTATGCACAATGCATATGTTCATGTACAATTAGCTAAAAACTACATTAATTTTTGTCAGAAGGAACGTTTAACAATGAAGCCACAAACAGTTTTGAACAAAAATAAAATAAAATAACAGAAAATCTTACATACCGTAAAATCCGGCGTACAACGCCCACTTTGAGCACAAAAAAATTAAATCGAAATTTACGGGTTCAAGAGCTTTAAAAATATAAAAACATGAGTATACAAAAAAATTAAGACTTCTACAAATATCAAGTACTGTTAATTTAAAAGAAATGACACACACTCCTTATAAACTTAAAGGGTTGTAATTCTATATAGAAGTATATTTTTTTTCTATACCTTGGAATGATATCTTGAATAAATGACTTCAAAACATGAGCATTGCATATGTACATTTCAAGTTTCTTCGTAAAAAAGAGGGTGTGCATTATACAGCGAACATAAATATTAAAAAATGCAGCTCAAAAGTATAGGTGAGCGTTGTATGCTGGATTTTATGGTAATCC
Organism: Trichonephila clavipes; assembly: GCA_019973935.1. Taxonomy (NCBI): domain Eukaryota; kingdom Metazoa; phylum Arthropoda; class Arachnida; order Araneae; family Nephilidae; genus Trichonephila; species Trichonephila clavipes. The sequence goes on along the minus strand of BMAU01017569.1, from coordinate 152,181 downwards.
GATATTTTCTTTATATTGTTTTTAGCATCAAATTGTCAACAAATTGTTCGAAATCGTCCATTTTTTTATTCATTTCATCTTTGGAATGCGAGTATAAATAACTGCGCATATTTTTTATGACGTTCAACATTGAACGGCATCTGCTGATGAAGGAAGAAAAGCAATCTTTTTTTTCCAATAAAAAAATGTCAGAAATGTACAAGCATAAAATCTTTAAAAATCTATATGAGTGAGTGAGGGAAGATTAACGTCGCACTGTTCAGCTACACGAGGGCTTTTGGCGACGGACCACGTAATTTTGAACCATGGTTAAGTGACGTGGACGACACCTGAGCTGGCACCCCCCTCTCCTAACTACCACACCACACCAACGGGAGGACGTTTCAGCTCTCGACAGATTTAACGTGCATCGCTGCCCTACACGGCGGGTCTTTAGTGGTACTGGGATCGAACTCGTGACAAAGCCAGCCACGATCCGATGCCTATACCACTCGGCTACCGCGGCCACAAAAAAAATCTATATGAAGAACAGATTGTAAGAAGGAAAGTTAAATCATAATGCCACACGACAAAAATTGCATTAACTCAGAATAAATGCAAAAGTAAATTAGATGTAATTCAATATTAAAAAAAATACTGAATGAAACAAATAATAAACTGTGTTGCTCAAAAATTAATTAATGAGACAATATTTTTTGCATTATTTCTATTAAAAATTATAATTTTATTGGAAAGAGCAAAGGAATGAGTACATACAATGATAAATAACTATAATGATAAGTGAAAATATATATATCATATATGGACAGTATAACATAAAATATGCTTATGATCTCCAGGAAACTATGTGAGGAACAGATTATCAGAAGCAACATTAAACCATGATGGCATGAGATGCGTAAAATCACATCAACGCTGAATTTTAAACAAATCCAGAGGGAAAAATGGGAAAATCTTTTCAAGGCGCATCTCTTTTCTGTGCAAACATTTTTTTGATCACAATGCAATTCTGGGCCATATAGCTAGCTATAATATTAAATTAAATTAAAAGGTTAAAAAAGGGTTTAAATTTAAAAATTAAAGGTTATCTAAAACAGAAAAAGTAAGCCCTATTTTCGATAAACTTGACATAAACAGTTTTGAGAACAAAAAACAGCATATAACCAAAAATCTTCAATATTTAAAATTGAAAAAGAAATAAAATAAATATAAAAGTAACCTTACACATATAGTAGAAATTATAACATTAATTCAAACCGCGAACAGCTACATTAAATAAATTAAGGTCTGATTTTAATGAAACTACCATAAGCAGATCAGAAGAAAAAAAGTCAAGAAATCTTATACGTAAATAGAAATTCTAACTTAATTCACACCATTCACAGTCTGTTAATCCCAATTAGTTTGAAATGAGTATCATTTTCTTTATACATCTTCCTACTTTTTTGTTACAATGGAATAACATGGAATTTGCCAATAAAGGAAAAGGGTACTTACGTAGTAGCATCACCGCAGCAAAATTTGCACCTTGATATCAAAACAGATTCTTATGTGTTTTATATGAAAAAAAAAGTTACATTTTGGTGAAACAAGTCCCACTCTGGCTGCGGTTACTCTTATACGTAAGTATCTGGAAAAGCAGTTCCCTTTTCCTTTTTAATGAAAGAAAATGTTGTTACTTACATTTTATCGCACCAATGCCAACATTCAAAATAACTCGCCAACGCTGTTATCGCATGTGTTGTGTGCGCTAAATTGGGGCAATCATATGCTTTGTTTCATATAATGTCACCAATTGGTTGCGATAATATGCAAGAAGCGCAATGTCATAGAAGGATTATGTGGTACTTATGTATTATTGCAACAACTCTGCCAAACTGTATTAATAACTCGTCAAGTTGGCAAACACGATTTCATTTTATGCTATACTTATTAATGGGCTGGGTTTTGTGATATCAACTTCAGATGGATTGTTGTCTAAGTACAACTGGAGATTGATAGTACCACTATTATTCAGTTTTCTAAGAACCAAAAACCAGAGTTCCTTAGAACTGATAAGCACCAAAATATGTATAAATGTTTAGCAAAGTCGACACTTTAAAAGTCAACATATAGTTGGTAACCAACATGGAGAAAGCAAAAAATTTTCAGATGCAGCCTAAAGGTTAAAAGAGTGCACTCGGGCCTTTTTGATGCTAATAGCAAAGCTATGACGCATCATGAACATGAAATGAAATAGGATATTGGATGGGAAGGTGGTATGAAAATATCTTTAAAAGTAGCCAGTACAGTAATTACGTTAGGCCTTGCAAGAAGGGTGTAATGTTCCATTATGCAATCAACGTGTAGTATAAAAAACGTAGAACTATATAAGAAATAACCACATACAAAAATACAACAGATACATGAATTTAATGAGCATTAAAGTATAAAACGGCCTTGCAGAAAACAGTTTTTATTATTATCTAAAATCACAGCTACGTTTAAACACAAAATATACCATACACGAACACACATATAAAAAAATAAAGTGCACAGTGGCAAAAATTATAACATTTTCATTTGTGATAGTCAATTAGCATTAATGAATAAAACAAAGTTTCATCACTTTAGATTGAAATTCTAGAAAAGGATCAAATGCGCTTAATTAAGAAAACACAATTCACTTCGTTCGACATCGCTTATCAATTGTAAACAAAAGCGTGTTGCCAATCCAACTAACTAAAAGCCCAGTTGTTGAAAAAAAATGGAAAAGTCGCTTAAAAATTTAATTTTAAAAAATCTAAAGGGAATTTCAAAAAAAAAAAAAACCCTTCGTAGTGCACATTATCAGAACCTAGAATAATTATGTGCCAAGTTCTATACTTTTGGGTTGCTTAGTTTGGGCGGTAGAGGTGAAACACACACACTTATCTTCTGTTTTATTAAAAAAAAAAATATACATTATTTAATAAGTACACCACACACTTTTAGACTTACTCCTGTCTGAACGTTTTCTCCTTTTTAGGTATCCTGAATAAAACGTTTCACTCATTTCTACTCATATCTAAAGCAATATTAACGCTAGCTCATTCGAAATTTTTGCTTAGGTATAACAAATGAATTCGCTGTCATTTTAGAAGTTTTCACCCCTGTTTAAGAAAAAAAAAACATAAATAAAAAAATTTCAGTACTAACGCCATAATTTTTGGAACCCCTTTAGATTATTAGACAAGTTGTCAGTTACATTAAAACTAAAATGTAATAACATTTTTCCTTTAACTTACATGAAATTATATAAAAAAAATATGACTTACCTTGGGAAATAAATTTCGTAAGAACTATTCAATTTCTTCCAAAATTTTCCTTGAAAGAACACATTAATACACTTTCAAATTAATAAATAAAAATTACGACAAAGGTTATTCACAAAAAAAATAGCAAAATTAAAATGAAGGTTGAGTGTGGAAAATCTGGAAGCGTGGAGAAATGCAAAGTCCTACATTGTATGATTTTCAAGTATAAAATGATTGTTGCGTTTTTTTTATTAACACATGGTTTGGGACTATACACTTTGGCTTTTTTCACCCTTTTTGTACCTATTAAGGTTAGGAAAATGCCTTCAAAACAATCAAATAATAACCTGAAGTCAAGGTTTTTGAAATAAGAAAAGTACGCGAAATCTATTCGAAAGTAACAAAAACTGTAACAGAGAGAGAACTGACGCTAAAACCCTAAAACATTCCCACTGTAAAGAAAAAGAAAATAAAAAAGCATTGGGAGAGTTATTAGAAGCGCGAATGTTTTATATCAAGTGGAAATTTTACGAGCGATTTGTTGACATTTCGATTATCCCCTCACAGCTGATGAGCGAAATACCAAATCCAGGAAGAACATAAACAAACTGAAGGTCAGGTTACCTCTAGCTATATGTTCAGTTTCAATATAATTGACATAGGGTGCCATCTAGTGGTCATTAAAAAACGTTCCAGCTGAAAAGTCATATATGCATCGCCCGGCCAACAAGAGCGCCTTTCTAAAATGCATATTTGCACTGCCCGTCGTGAAGGGGCTAAGTTAGGCTTAGCGACGAAATCACCCCGTCCTGAAGAGGTTAATAATAATAAAATAATCAACTGTAGCGAAATTAAAAATCTTGTAATTTTGAGATGGGAAAAGAACTATTTTTGAAAAATCCAAGAATACACATTACATACCAAGAAGATTCCTTTCAAAGGAAAATACCTCCCAGTTTTTACGAAAGGTATATTTTAATCTCGATTAGAAGAAACTGTACGATTGAAAACTGTGTTACTATGAAACTTGAAGAATTTTCTCACTCTCGTACCTATAATAAATTTGAGATTTATAGTGAGTGTGTTTATTAACGTTGATATTAAAGCAATTTGAGAGTTATTGGTCACGTACATTGTAATTTCGAGCCGCTGTCAAGTGACGAGGACAAAATCCGAGCTGCCTCTCCCCGTCCTACCTCACAGAACTTCTCTACCCTGCAGAGTGAGTGAGTGAATATTAACGTCGCACTGTTCAGCTACACGAGGGCTTTTGGCGACGGACCACATCATTTTGAACCATGGGCAAGTGACGTAGACGACACCTGAGCTGTCACCCCCTCTCCTAACAACCACAAAACACCAACGGGAGGATGTTTGAGCTCTCGACAGATTTAACATGCATCGCTGCCCTACACGATGGGTCTTTAGTGGTACTAAGCTCGAACTCATGAAATGCCTGCCATGATCCGATACCTTGACCACTGGGCTTCCGCATCCCTCCTCCATCCTGCCAACGTGAAGACCGAGTTACGATCGATTTAATCTGCGTCCACCCTTCTACACGACGGGTCCTCAGTTGCATTAGAACCCGAGCTCGCGACTCGGCAACATAAGCCACGAGTTCGTGATCATGATTTCCAGGCTTCAGCAATCTGAAAAATTTAGTACTTGGCAAGTATGTGGAAAACTATTTCAAAATCCCAATCTTAAATTAAAGTTAATTACATTTTGTATGAAATAAAACGTATGAAATGAGATTTGAAACTTTAATAATGAAACTTGTGTATTGTAAGCAATCATTTCACTCCCATAAATGAATAATAATTGTAAGAAATTAATAAAAATGACGAGAAACCATTCTAATGTGCAAAAGCCTAATTATTTGCATTCCTTAAAGAGGACTCGGCGAGAGGGACGCATTTGGAGGATGTTTCGGGCATTAATACACGTTAGAGCATTCACATAAATATCGAATAAGCTGCTTCAGAAAGAAAAATCAAATTATTTCGCCTGTTTTGAAAAAGGAGTGCTCTATAGAAAAATCAACATTTTCTTTTTTTCGATCCAGTGAAGTTGTTATTTTTCCCCTTTTTCTAAAACTATCATTTGCTGCAAGATTGACAGATTTTTTCAGAGCTGTTTCTTATGGTGTTGCGGTTCATCCAGTGGCGTAAGTTTCTAAGTTAAAATTATGTATTTTATTTTTGTTTGCGGCTTCTTTTAAAACATGACATGTTACTATTTTTGCTACAAAAACACAAGAATGTTCCGATTAATGAGCGATTGCCAGACTTCTTCAATGCAGAGAACATACGTGAACCGGTGAATCTGAAGCCGACGCATGAGCTTATAATTGCCGCTCTATGGCGGCACATGACATCCACTGGAGAACCCAATCCCGTGCTATTACGGGAAGAGCTGATAATCAATATTTATTCCCCCCTTCATTCGCCAGGTGGGGAACGATTTGTGGCGGCTGGTATGGTGGGATTGGAATTGCAGTGACCGCTCTTTTCGCCCAAAGGGGCAGTGAGCGTTATCGTTTACTTTCAATGTAGGTGCATGTGTCATCTATACATTGCATACACTGAAAGGAATCATTCATTATGATTATAACTTAAGCAAAAGATTCTGTCGAATCCTTTTCTTATGTAAACACAGTCGCTACGATTGCAAAAAGCCTATTCTCCAGTGTAGCTGGCGTCAGTGTTCCATAACTATGTTTCTTTTAGGAAGCGTGTCTTAATGAAGGCGGTCATCCTAAAATGTTTTGGTGGTCGATCGCGATCGACTTAATGCTTATCTCTGCTTTACAGCATTCATAAAATGGAAGAAATTATTGGAGATTTCGTCAATTGTTTTTTGGATACGGAATTGAAATTTGGAGCTTGAAAGGAATCGTTGACTATAGTATTTAAAGACCTTATGGAAACCATTCAAATATTGTCACGTGAGTGAGGTATGAAAGAACTGTATCTAACATTAAGGCCAGCAAGTATTTTATTTTGCGATTGACCATGCTTCACAATTACTGTCTTGTGTTACGTTTCTTATTATAAACAAAAAGAAAATAATTATTCATATTTTCCTGGAATATTATTTGTGTTGTAGAATAGATTTTTTTTAAATAAAAGAAATATTTTTGTTTTATTTTTTAAAGTAATCATTATATAAGAAGAAAATATTTCTGCTTCGAATATGAATAAAAAACAATATAGATTTCTTCTACAGAATGATTCAGTTTCATATTTAGCAAAATTATTTCAATGCGTGGAAAATATTTACTAACAGATGTAATTAAAAAAAAAACAAGCAATATAAAAAAATTAAGTCCATTCCTACTTAGATCAACAAAGAAAAATTGTATTTTAGTTACTTTTTACGAAATAGTTAGAATTACAATATCAGTATATACAGTATATATGCATAGGACAGAATCCCACTAGTAAGTGACCACAAGAAAGCGATTTTCCATTTCCTTTCTACATAGGGTCTTGGAATATTTTTGTTCGTTACTATTAATCCCTTAATTTAATTGTTCTATTAAAATAGTATAGTAAAAAAAGGAATAGCATTCTCAGAAATTCAGCCATCCCAGGTGGGATTCGAACCTTTGTATTAGGTCCAACGCACTGTCCATTGTGCTACAGGGACACAACGAACGATTTTCCTTTCTATATGTGCTGTTGGGTTATTTTTGTTGCTATTTATTCGTTTTTTAATTTAATCAATGAATTAATATTTGAAAAAAAAACTTTTTTTATATATTAAGTGTCATCCACTACAAGTTAAAATTTTTTTATTTGAATTTGAATGAATAGAAAGTATATTTTATCAACGATTGAAAATTTGAATATCTATATACATAAAAGAATTTCTAAATTCGAGAAATTTCTAAAATTATTCAAGAAACACATAATTTAAGTGAACTTATCCCGTTCGCTTTAGTTTTTGATTTTAACATCTCTAAAGCCTCTTTATTTGATTATTAATACGGGGCGGGGGAGTAATAACAAACTAGCAGCATCTATTTAATAATGATTAAAACTGTTAATATTTTTTCTTATTTTGCGTAAAAATACTGTTCGGATTAATGGCTCTTACTTTCAAACATCCGACAAATATTTTCATATATAGTTTTTTTCTCTCTCTCTTACATATTCCTAAGTAAACCATGGATTATCTTAAAGTTTTAAGAAGCCCTGCAGTTTCAAGTGCAAATTGTTCTGTGCTGCATTCGATGTTTCGAAAAGTTTCTTGTTCTTTATGCGTGTTCTTGAATTACGGCGGATTGCCATTCCAACAAAAACATTTTAAAATGAATAGGTCGTATGTCGGATATATATTTTTCATCAATATTTTCCATTCATACTGGTTATAAGACATAAAATACAAAAGTTAAACCAATATATGATTACAGTTTGTAAGATAAAAAATGTGTAAAATAAATTCATTGAGCGTACTTGTATGAATTCTAAGAGTTTTTTTAATCTCAAATGTATTTATCTTTCTCAACTTGCTCTGTTGAATTTTTTTGTGCTCATAAGTTGATAAAAAGATTGTGTGTATATGTATGGTCTTTCATTGAAAAATTTCACATTGTTAAAACTTTGTTTTCCTTTTAGATATAAACGATAGCTGATTTAAAAGATATAAACTTTGAACATATTGATAAAAGACTTCTTTTTTACTTATCTTTACCGTTTTAATTAGAAGTTAGTCAATTTTACTCGTTTCTTTTTAAAGAATATTAAGTAAAAGAACTATTTTATACTGCGTGATTTTCTACATTTAGTTTTTTATACAACTTTTTTGAAGTTTTAAAATTAACTGTAAAATGTATAGCAATGCCAAAAAAAAACTCAGTTAAATGAGAAATTTTAAAAAAAAGTTTTAAAATCAATGTAAGGTGAGGAAACTATTTGGAATCATAATTTCTGCACAATCATGTAATTGAAAAATGATGACGGAATAAAACAAGATTGAAGAAAGAATTAAAAAAGTAAAAAAAATATTAATCAAAGGACACTAATTTCAGTTTTGGAAATCTAAAATTTGTTACGGTAGATTAAATAACATTAAAGTAATAATACGTATTTAAATGTACACATTTTGAAATGGAATATTTTCTTTTTGTGACGTCTTTTAATTTTACCGCTTGAAATAAAACGTATTCTTATTCACAAATTTCTTGTAGAAACTGCTAATAAAAAATTTTACAAAACCCTATAGAATTCAGAAAAAAAAGCTTTGCATTTGTCCTCTTAGAAAGTATTTTATATGTAAATTAATTTAACTCCTTCCCTTTACTTATGCTAATTAACTTCTGTTTCTTAATAAATCAGTTTTTCATGTCTTCATCTCGACTTATTTAACGACATTTCCAACATATAGAGGTTCCATTCAATGCTGATAAGAGAAAACCAAAAAATACAGGACCAAAAATACAATTAGTACTTACAGAATTTTGTACTTAATAATATGCTCCGAGGTTAAAAAGTAACAAAAATAACAAAATGAAAATTTAACTATGAAAAAAAATTCTAATTTTTGCAAAAGCAAGATGAATAAAACGTGACTTTTGGCGAAAAGTCAAAAAAAAATTTTGCTTTACATTTACTATCTTGGAATTCAATAAACGAGACAGATAACTCTTTAATTGCAAATATTTTAATATGGAAGAAATAAAATAATAAAATCTCGAAACAGTAACGAGTCTTGGAATTCATTTTCTATATATAAATTCGTAGTATTACATCTCATTTATATAAGAAACATTAAAAATTTTCTGCCATTCTGGTAATCCTGCAGCAAATCAGGGTGATCTGTATTCAGGCAACTATCTGGACATTACCAAAGTTGTGTATAAGACCGAAGGTTCTACATAATAACTTTCCATTTCCATAAACACGACAGCCAATTATTAAAATTTTTCATATGAGACAGCTAAAAACGAAACATATAATTCGAAAAACATCTATATTATATTTGTTTTATTATCACATAGATAATCGTTTGCTATAGTATTAGTGTAAAAATTTGCAAAATAATTCTCTCATGAAATTTATAAAGCAAAATATATAAATATCTAAATATTAAAAAATTTTCAGTTCTTGAGGATTGTACATGTTTTGATATTAGAATATTAATATTGCAATATTTATAAACTGCATAAACTACTTGTTAATGACTTAGTTTTTCACTATCTATTGAAATTTATGTAATGAACAATTTTATTAGTACAGATCGTGGACAAAATTATTGGTTCAAGAAATGCATAGTAAAATTTTTTTGGATTTAAATTAACATTAGCAAATTCAACACGTCCACAGGGCTTATCGTACTTGAAAGTAAAGGAAATGCAACCGATTCAAAACATGTCCGTTCGTTCACGAGTGTGTGTGCGTAGCTTAATTCTTATAAATACGTTATCGTATAAACTTTGCATAATTTACATGATAGATAATTCATAGCGCAAATAAATTACACCAATATTAATTTATCTTTAAAATGTTGTAAAATATGTGATTGAAATCCCCAGTTCTATTTTAAAATTTGTTTTGGATACACCACCATTAATTCAGAATCAAATTTTATCCTCTTAAACATGTTTTTAAGTAAATTTAAAGTTTTAAAATCCATATTACAAACAATTTCGCAAGGCAACAGTGGAAGTAAAAAACTAAGACTTTAATGATTCGTGCAACAGTTGTTTTCTACTTCACAGTACCGTTATTCTGTCTTCTAAATTGTAATAAATAATCTTTTTAAGCAATGGATTAAAAAATTTACTTAAGAATACAATATATTGTATATTAATGTTCGTTTTATATTTCGACAATTACATAAATATTTAAATATCGTTATAGAAACATTTAAATGAATTACAATGTATTAAGAGAGAACTCTAAAATATTTCTGAGTTCTACTAAACGTTAATGTTAACGCCAATTGCTATGTATTTATACGTCTTTTGGAATTCCAAACAAAATTACAGTTATTTTACTGAAATTATTCGTTACTTTTTTTCAATCAGGTAAATGACCGCTTTACACATATTGAACTTAACACAAATGTCTTTTAGAAAAGGAGAGATTATCTTCAATAATAACCTTAAATGTGCACAAGTTTAACATCAAAACTATACAATATTTTAAATTTTTTTCAATCAGGTAAATGACCGCTTTACACATATTGAACTTAACACAAATGTCTTTTAGAAAAGGAGAGATTATCTTCAATAATAACCTTAAATGAGCACAAGTTTAACATCAAAACTATACAATATTTTAAATTTTTTCAATCAGGTAAATGACCGCTTTACACATATTGAACTTAACACAAATGTCTTTTAGAAAAGGAGAGATTATCTTCAATAATAACCTTAAATGTGCACAAGTTTAACATCAAAACTATACAATATTTTAATTTTTTTTTTTCAATCAGGTAAATGACCGCTTTACACATATTGAACTTAACACAAATGTCTTTTAGAAAAGGAGAGATTATCTTCAATAATAACATTAAATGTACACAAGTTTAACATCAAAACTATGCAATATTTTAAATTTATCAACGAAAAGAACTTCATTTTATACCTTTTTTGACACAAGATAATTATATGAATTTAAGCATAAATTCATTAAATTTTATAGCATTTGAAATCATCATTCGTGCATTCAAATATTTTTCTTAATTTTCACTTAGCTCTTAAATTATCAAAACAAGGAAGAAAATGACTATGTCTAAAATTTCTTACCTTCTTTTTTCTTTAGAATGCAGAACAATTTTAGTTCATATTTTGAGTGCAACTCAAAATGTGAGTTTTTGAGGCTCTATTTGCAAAATTTCTTCTATTGCCGACACTTTTGAATTGTTATAATTGAAAGTATCAATTCTCATACACAACGTGTGAATTTCTTTTTTTTTTGCCAAAACATTTACCGTTCAGAAATTATGAAATGTAACTCATGTGCAACAGTTTATTGCAAACATGTACTTGATCAATTCCTTTTTTCTCAAAAAAAAAAAGAATTTGCACTTTTTTACTTCAAAAATGTTTCCAAGGAATTCCAAGTTCCAAAGAATAATTTCTGCAAATGGTTTTCCAATTCGAACTCAAGTATTTAAAAATCAATTTTTTGAAAAAAAAAAAGAATAAAAATTCTTACATTTAAAATCGAATTTTTTTTTCTCCTCTTCAGCAGACGATTTTTTTATCCCTCCAATTTTTCCCGCGTCACATGTTCTTCTCAACCTTCTTTGATATCCGAATCCACATAAGAAGGACTGTGTGAACGCCAGTCGAAGCCGAGCATCAATTGGGCTGAGTTGTCATATCCGCTGTGTGGTTGGTGAACAGAGGAAGCGCTTAGTTGGTGGACGTTGCAAGTGACGTCACATACCTCCCCTACTGCCACCTTTTTCCGAGCTCGGGATTTCTCCTCCTTACTGCGGAGAAGGAAGTTTTCGAGGAGACATTAAAAAAGGGGACTTTCTCCGCAAGCCATTAGAAAGGGAAAACACACTGAAAATGGCGTTTCTTTAATTCTTACGATTTATGCAAATCGTAAATCTGGGTGAGGTTTATGCCACGACGCAATGAAGGTGAGCAAACAGGTGTTGGAAGCTCCAAATGTTTCGATTTTACTGATGCTGTTTTGGGGCGGAGTGACAAAATGCGACGGAGCGCTCAGGATAAACGGACGGGTAACCCGTCTGTTATTTTCTTTGGTGGAAAGAAGGGAGGGGGGGGGTAATTGGTATACACTAATAATTTTTAAAAGAAAATTCAAACACCTTTTAAGCCGTCCTTCCATTGTTGGTGCCCTTTTTAAAATAGACAATGACTGCAGCACGGTCATTCTGTACTCGGATCATGACATGGATATTGCGAAGGCAATGATTCCCGCCATTGGCAATATTTGATTACATCCTTATCTTTTATTATTACAACCTCTGCACTTTGTCATACACGACAACGAAAAAAGAAAATGCATTCATAAATGCTTACAATTGATACTAAGTATTACATAGCAACTTCAAACTTTAAGTAAATCTTTTATTTAGTTATTATTTTAGTCAAATCATTGTTAATTTTTGGTGGATTTTTAATTGAAGTATTTTTTATCTCATTTTGGAAGACATTGATGTTTGTGTTTTTGAATTCCAAGCGTAAGATACCTTGTCCGATCCCATACCTCGCCCACTAGGTTACCACTGACACATATTTAAGTAAAAAGTAAATATAATTAAAATTTTAAAAAAAATGCTCAAAAAAATTAATTTCAATCCAAGAGAATTGGAGAAATAAATTCTTGCCTAACAAATCTGTATAAATGTATACTTATGTATATTGCTATTTTCTTTTTTGATATTTTACCTTAAGTTGTTAGGTATATATAGTCATGAGGAATTAGTATGACATTATATATATATATATATATATATATATATATATATATATATATATATATATATATATATATATATATATATACAGAGAGAGAGAGAAATAACAATTGTATTAAATGAAAACAATTAATTTTCCATGATAATTTTTTCAATGTTGCAATGCCATAAAGTGTCCGCGGTATCCATGTGGTCATGCCATGAAACGGTGGCTGGCGATGTAGAGTCACGGGTTCGATTCCTAATCCTAGTGACGGAGTGAATGAGCATTTACGTCGCACTGTTCAGCTACACGAGGGCTTTTGGTGACAGACCTCGTAATTTTGAAACATGCTCAAGTGACGAGGACGACACCTGGGATGGCATCCCCTCTCTCCTAACTACCAAACCACACCAACGGGAGGACGTTTGAGCTCTCGACAGATTTAACGTGCATCACTCCCGCAGGTCTTTAGTGATATTGGGCTTGAACTCATGACCAGCTGGCCTTAACCACTAGGCTATGGGTCTTGAGTGGCATTGGAGCATGAAACGAGTTCGTGGTCTTCAAACTGTGTTCTCCGAAATACGAGGGTTCCACGAGTCAAAATCAAAAAGAGAATTAGAAATGTGTAGATGGATTCGCGTTTTTTATTGGTTTGATTGATATCTATTTCATTACTCAATAAAAATCAGAATTTATTACTGATACAACAAGAACTAGGGTTGAACTATCAACAGATTCTATGCTTAAAATTCAGATATGAATGAGAAAATCTGGATTTGGGGTTAAAAATTTACACGGAACAAATATCCTCTAAGATGTAAATTTTAGCAAGAACAGCTCTCCTAAATTTTAGGTGTCAAATTCATGCAGCACACTCACAGGATTTCTCCCACATCTATAAACATTTTAATGCCATTCAGGACAGTGTATTTAAGTGAAAAATGTTTATGTAGTAGTAAAAACAAAATATAAAAAAATTTATTAAAGCAGAATATGAAATGGGGCTGTAGATAATTTCTTTACTTTGATAGTCTGTGTAAAAATATGCAAGCTCATATTCCAGTTACTAATTACGATGCATGTGTAGGTAACACCTGTGATGCATTATGAATACGTAAATTAAAATTAACCTTAGGTAAAAAAATTAAAAACAAATACAACATTTTTCTTTGTCTTTACATAAAGTACCTACTATAATATGGTGATCTATTTTGAATATTATTTTTTTATTGTATATTCTTCTAAAAGAGAGAGAGGTGGTTCCTCCAGAACACACTTTATATAGTTCTAAGGGTTTCAGGAGTTAAAAAAGTTTGAAGATGACTAAACCACCGCGGTTACCCAAAACCATTGGCATTCGGGTGGTTTTAGGAGTGGGGCTTTGATAAACAATCAGTAAATTTAAGATAATTCTTACTTCGTTAGAAAAACGTACTGGGGGGTGTGTGTTGTCTAATTTCATCAGAAATAACACAGAATAAATTTCAAATAAAAAACTAATGAATATTTTAATATTTGAAAATACTGTAGTATAGCATCCACTGCAAAAAATGTATTTTGAACTTGAATGGATAAATAGAAAGTATTTTATTAACGACTGAAAATTTCAACTAGATATATTTATACATAAAAATATATATACAGTCGGACCTCTATATAACGAAGAAAAGTTCGTTATATGGAAAATTCGTTATATAGAGGTTCATCTTTCAATATTCTTTATGAGCCACATAAAAGAAATGTTAAATTCATAATAAGTAAGTAATCATTCACACTTTTTTGTAAATTAGTATACATTTATTTTACATATCTTACCTATAAAAAAAGAAAGAAAAACTGCGAGAAAAGTTTCTTGTGTGTGTGTGGCGCCCTTATCCACTTCCTAAAGAATTAATTATTTTTCTTTGATGCTTAAGCACTTACGTTTTGATATTTTCGTGCTACAAGAGACGAAATTACCAGTACGACTGATCAACCCTACAAATGAATGGAGACTAATTCAAGAACATGAGACTCCATTGAAGGTGAAAGAGGATATCGAAGATGTTTCCAGTGTATTGGATAATGGGGGTTGAAGGTTGCACTTAATGAATGAAATGCCCAGACTTCTATTGCTTTCGGCGAGTTAGGCACTTAATAAAACCAGTTCAAGATTTATGACCAACATGAAATGTGCTAAAGGAGAGGATAACTCGAAATGTCCAGAAATACTTCAAAAACAGGGAGAAAAATATTTTATCACGAGGAAAAAAATTCGTCATAGAGAAAATGAACTTCGCTATTGGGAGGTTGTTTAACGAAGAAAATCGTGAAATGTTCTTGGTTCCAGAAAAAATGTCGCTCTATTGAAAAATTCACAATATAGAGGTTCGATATATGAAGGTTTGACTGTATATATAAGGAGAGAGTGAACTAATTGTAGGAACTGTGTGAAAAAATAGTAAGCGAGAGTCATATAAAATACTGTTTACACTCTTTAAATGTAAAGGCCTTCGTAACATGCTCGACGTTTCTGCTTTATTTTATTTTTATTTTTATCTTTTTGTAAATTAAGTACAGAACCCACGAGTGGGGAATTCGCACTTTGAAATAATAGGTCTACTTGTGAAATCTCTACATGTGTGTGGACAAAAAGTTTAAGTGCCCCTGTTTGAAGGAGTACAATAGGAACTTTCGAACGAAATGACGAACATTTTCACCGTAAATAACTGTCCTATAATACAATTACCAAAACATTTGTCCTTTATTAAGAGTACTCTAAACTTTTATAGTTGATGTTAATGGTACAATTGACTTACGAGCGTTATTAAAGAGTGCACTAGCCTTAGTGCATTGTTTTTAGTACACGCTTTTTGTCTTTTATTTAGAGTAGAATCCGCTATTTTCAATGAGCTCGTTTCTTAAAAAATTGTTCTTTCATATGTAAAGGGAAATGTACGCCAATAAGTTAAAAAAGAATTAGAGAAGTCAACGAGAGAAAAACTAAACATATACGTTGGAAACAGAGTTTTTTTCAATCTTGTTTCGAATGAATTTTTGTGTGTTTTGTAACATTTTAAGAATGAATAGCGTCATTCAATTCCTTCTATTAGTTCAGTCTCTCTCTGTATATATATATATATATATATATATATATATATATATATATATATATATATATATATATATATATATATATATATATATATATATATATACATATATATACATACATATATATATATACATATATATATATATACATACATACATACATATATATATATATATATATCAGTAGCGCACACAGGAATTTTTCAAGGGGGTGTCCAGAGCCGCACGTACACCATTCTTGTATCATGCTCCTTTTCATTTTGTCGATTTTCGGAAACAAAAGCAGTAAAAAACTAATTATTGAATAAATAATTAGCATTAATTAATAAAATTAATCATTAATAACAAATACTTAATTAAATTTTACGTACTATACACTTAGAGTTATAATCTTTGGGGGGGGACCCCTAGGACACCCCCCTTGTGTGCGTCAGGGATTTAAGTAAATATATATCTTGTTCAAATTTTCAATCGTTCATAAAATACTTTCTATTCATTCCCTTAAGTTCAAAATACGTTTTTTTAAACTTATAGCGGATGACACTTGATGTTAATACACTTTTTCCAAATATTAATTCATTCATTAATGAATACTTTGTAACAAACAAAACTAATAGTCCAACACCATATATAAAAAGGAAAGTCGCTCGTCGTGTCCCTGTAGCGCAATGGACTTCTAATCGAAGGATTGTGGAGTCGAATCCCCCTGGGCTGCCTTATATTTTGAGAATGTGATTTCTTTTTCATTAGAATAATTAAATTAAATTAATGAGTAAAAAAACAAACACACTAGTCCAACAGTATATATAGAGAGAAATGAAAATGAAAAATTGCTCGGAAAATCGCTTTCTATGGGATCACTAAATAGTGTGATTCTGTCATACATATAGCGGTGGCCAAAATTGGGGATACTTTTTAAAAGTGTTATGTTTTTAAGTTTGCATGCTTATAGAAACGTTTACATTGCACAAAATGCAAAGTAATTTATATCATTTTAAAGTGAATTTAATACTGAATTCAGTACCAAAACAAAATTCAAATATTTTCAACGCAGAAAACGGGTTGCTGCTATAACTGTCGGGGTATACATTAGATACTGATGATAGCAGTGAGTAATCAGAGCTTAGTGAGGTTGCCTTTATTCTTTATTACAGCTTCACATGGATGTTTTATTGAACTGAAAATAAAATTGAGCTCTTCTTTCGTTATTACATGATACCAGGAAATAATTATATGCTCAATTAGTTCATTTTTATTTCATGGGCACCTCATTCGGACAAGAGTTTTAAACGATGCGACATGTTTTCGATAGGATTGAGGTCAGAACGGTTTCCTGACCAGGAAAACAATGATATTTATTAAAAAAGCAGTGACGTTAAATAAAAGAGTAGATTGGGCACATGTGTGACGGAAAAGTGATATTTCCTATTTTAAAATCATATAACTGGTGGGTAGTTACGGGACTACATCTGGAGTTTTGCTTACAATGTCAGGAAACAATTTTAATATAAAAGAATCAGGAAAAGGCCGAAAAAGATGCCCCACATCTGTTGATGACAGAGGAACAAAAATGCTATGTTTCAGATATAAAAGAATTTCGAGAACACCCATCTCAGAAGTGATCTGAGTGATGATGGTGCTTCTGTCAGTTCAAAAACAATCAGGAGTAGATAAGCAGTTGTAAGACTAAAAGGTAGAATTCTACGAAAAAACCCTATCTCAATTTACAGCAGCGCTAAATTGATTGATTGAATATTAACGTCGCACTGTTCAGCTACACGAGGGCTTTTTGGCGACGAACCCCGTCATTTTGAACCATGGTCAAGTGACGACAGCAGCACTAAAAGGGACTACAGTGGGCAATGGAACACATTAATTGGACAAATGATTATTGGTCACAAGTTATATAGAGGGACGAAACTAAAATATCGTTATTCGGTAGTGATAGCCTAAAATATATAAGATGTAGAATTGCATCAATGCTACATCCTGACTGCATCCATGCAACTGTGAAGTGCCCACAAAGTTTTATCATTTAATCATGCATATCAGTAGGTGGTATTGGGGTCGCCTTCATGTAATCGGTGGGACAATAAATGTCATAAAACACATTGCCACCATTCTAGAATCCAAACTTCTGCCTTCCACCAGGGATCTGTTTACTAACAATGCTCCATTTATTTTTCAGCAAGATTATGCTCCTTGTCACACAGTAAATTAATTGAAAGACTGGTACCATTCTAAAATCATTGGGTTGTTGTCCTGGCCAGGAAACAGTCCTGACCTCGATCCTATCGAAAACTTGTGGCATCGTTTGAAAACTCTTGTCCGAATGAGGTGCCCAAGAAATTAAAAGGAACTAATTGAGGATATAATTGTTTCCTGGCATCATGTAATAACGAAAAAAGAGCTTAAAAACTATTTTCAGCTCAGTGAAACATCCATGTGAAGCTGTAATAAAGAATAAAGACAACATCAGTAAGATCCGATAACTGATTGCTATCATCAGTATCTAATCTATATCGACCATTATTGCAGCATAACTTTTTTTGCGTTGCAAATACTTTAATATTGTTTTTTGTATTGAATTCTGTATTAAATTCACTTTAAAATGATATAAATTACTTTGCATTTTATGCAACGTAACATTTTCTATAAGCATACAAACTTAAAAAACGTAAAAATTTTAAAAAGTGTCCAAAATTTTTATATTAATTGTAACTATTTAATAAAAAGCAACTAAAATAAAATTTTTATTTGTTGAACTAAGTAGGAATCGACTTAAAACTTTTTTTATGTATCCTACTGAGTGGTTCTTTAGAGGAATATCCGTAAATCAATAATTTTGAAAAGATAGGAAGTGATGATGGCAAACTGAATATGAAAAATTTGTTTATTTATTTTGTAGCTATAATTTCTCACTACTCATCAAAAGAGGAGTTTAAAATAATGAATATGCTACTTAAAAGTTCCATAAAAAGCTTCGAATGGAAATATTTCTTTCTGAATGATTGTATTCAATGCATTCGATTATTTTGGAATCATTCAAATTATTAAATTATCCTTTTAAAGCAAAATTTGATTTTATTTTTATTTTTAAAAGTGAAAATCTTGTTTTCTTTATATTGGGTTCGACCTCGGTGGATTTTCATGATGCACAAAATCAGCAACGTTCCTGTCGTATGATTATGCGGCATGTAAAGAATATGTTTGGTAAGGTGCTTTCATCAAAATTAAATTCCTATGAGTACTCATGTGTCTCCCCCTGGAGAGAAACTGGGCGTCAAAATTACTTGCGGTGATTAGTATTTCACCTATAGGATGCCGCACTAAAGAGACACCAACTCCCGGAGAACGTGAGGTAGTTTTGTTTCAGTTATAGGGCCTGGCGTAGTTAGTAGTCCTAAAAAATTGTTATCTATTACTAAAGAATGCAGTTAATTTTAGATAGCATCATCATTACGTTATTATAGGTATAAGTCTTCTAATTTCAAAAATATATTTATTTTAAAAGGTTTCCACAATTTTCCCCACTCGTGTAAAAACTATAGAGTTGTAGCCATTTGAATGTGACAAAGTGCATCCAAAAGAGTATAAAATAATAAAAAAGCTTTCTGTAAATTACATTTAAAACTGTTTTCGTAAATATAGTCGGATTACGCTAATGCGCGATTTTATCATGGTTCCCTTGATAAATAATCACTAGTTTTTTCTTTTAGACATTGTGATTTCGTAATTCTTGTGTTTAGTTTTATGGAAATGAACTCTTTTGTTCAGATGATGTGACAGCCTCCTGATAAAATCCGACAACATTACTTTTTTTTACAGACGTATGTGTGAATCTCCGTTTCTTTGAAAATGAAATCTTCCTGTTTGGAATTTCTTTTTTGTTAACTGATTTTAAAATTTATGTATTCTAAACACACTATATTTATACTATCCATTAAAATTGCTTCACCAAGAAGGCGAAGTGCTACAGAAGTGAAATTTAAACGGCAGGAAGGTTCTGTGAAATGCAAATGATTAGCTTTTCAGCACATTCAGACAAACCAGGCTCCGGTAGAAACACCTACAGTACGTTTAAATGAGGAAATTATTCAATCTGTTTCTCATACATGAATTGCATTTGAATTTGTTACCTCGTGAAAAGTTGCTGTAATACCTGTGTGAGAAGTAGAAATGCGTACCAGCACGTTTCTGACTTTAATAAAGGTCGAACTCTAGCGCACCGGAATTGCGGCTTATCGTATCACAGTATTGCTCGTTCGAGTTCCAATGTCTGTTAGCAAAATATGGAATCGATGGGTTCAGGACCGTAATACGGAAGGCCGTGCTGAATCTCAACGCCCCCCTATCCCTACTAGCTGAAGCGTGTTACCATCCTGGCCTTAATGGATCATGCAGCCACGTACGAGCCCCGAGTCAATAATTGGGGTTGTTTGCAGGACAACAAGTGTCTACCCAAACAGTTCGACGACGTTTGCTGCATCATGGATTTTCAGCTCGAAGACCATGCCTGCGGATGCCCTTGACACTGCATCAGAGACAGGAGCGTCTTCAATGGTGTGATCAACGACGAACCTGGTGCACGAATGGTGAGACGTCATTTTTTTTCTGATTAGTCCAGGTTCTGTTTACAATATTAAGATGGTCGCATCCGTGTTCGGTAGCATCGTAGTGAACACACATTGGCAGCGTGCAGTCGTCATCGTCATACTGGCCCATCATCTGGCATGATGGTAAGGGGTGCTATTGGATACACGTCTCGGTCACCTTTTGTTCGCATTGACGTCACTTTCAACAGTGCACGTTACATTTATGGTGTGCTACAACTCGTGGCTCTACCCTTTATTCGAGACCTGCGAAACCCTTCGTTTAAGCAGGATAATGCACGATTGCCTGTATTGTACAGACCTTCCTTGATACGGAAAATGTTCGACTGTTGCCCTGGCCTACACGTTCACCTGATCTTTCAACAATAGGAAACTTCTGGTCTATAGTTGCCGAATGACTGGCTCGTCACCATACGCCAGTCACTTCAGTTGATGATCTGTGTTATCGTGTTGAAGCTACATGGTCATCAATACCTGTATTTGCCATCCAATTTCTGTTTGATTCAATGCTCAGGCGTATAAGTGCTGTTATTACTGCCAGAGGTAATCGTTTTTGATTTCTCAGGATCTATGCACCCAAATTTCTTGAAAATTTAATCTCTCTCTCTCATTTGTTATTTCTACTATAATATACTTGTCCAATAAATATCATTTTGTAACCTGCGTGCGTGTGTTAAACAACTTTATAGAAACGAAAAAAAAAATCTCATCTCTCTTTCGTTTTTAATTCAATAGCACATAAATTTGGAAGAGAAAGAAAGTGCATTGTTATATTAATTAACTTTTAATGGCTCTTACTTAAAAAACACACTATTATTATTTTAGAAAAGAATCGCTGAAATAAGAATCATTTAGCTTTATTTTATACGGAAGAATGTATCGTAAGAAAGAAGAATATAATATAAATAATAAATTACAGTTTAAAAAAACTAAAAAGCACTCTCTCTTTTACAGTTAATCGAACTCAGTTGTAACTTAATATTTTGTCGCCAAATCTGGAAATGGGACCTGAGTCGATAGATGAGAGATGGGATATGAAAATGGAAAATCTTTAATCCTGATGATCCTGATCAGGACAATGGCACAAAATTATTAAATTCTTGTACAAGTGAGCAAGTTTTCGAATTCATCTGACCTTTTAAAGAGGGTAAAATGCGTCAGACTGACCACCTGACCGGAACATCTGCTCATGCACCTCAGGACCCATGGTCGCGTATACTGAGTTGACACAGTAGGCCTTGGCCATCATGAGCTGTCGTGCCACTGAGTTAAGTTAAGGGGTCACAGGGGTGTTAAAAATGTTTCGAGAGCACAAAATACAAACAATTTTCGACTAGAAATAATTCTTTGAGATTAAAATGAAATAATTTGATTCTTTTACACATTTCTTATAAAGGAATAAAGTTTCAAAACGTATAAAATATCTAAAATATAATCATAATTTTAAAAATAATAAGCACATAAAAATAAGAAAATTTTTTGTAAGAAACAAATAGTAAGTTTTACGACGCGCATGATATTTTCTGCAATAATAATTCTAATTACTAGCAATAAGTTGATTTATAAAGTCAAATATATCCTTATTACATGCTAGCCTATCTTATATAAATAAAATAAAAAATATTATTTTTAAAAATAAAAAAGTACATTTTTTAAAATTTTTTCTAAAAAAATTCAATTTTTGTTGAAATATTTCAAAAAATTAAAAATTTATAATACTATAAATAGCTAGGATTTGAAGATTATGATAGAATTTATAATTCTGTGTAAAGTTTTATACATCAAAGTATGATAGTTTTTGAAACGCAATGCGCGTAATTGAAAAAAACACAAACTGAGAAAAAGGGCTTTAAAGTTTTAAAATTGAATTTGAGAAAATAAATCTTAAAACTTACACGCTAAAATACTCCAGGATCATAAGATATACCTTCCTGTTCCTGAAACAGCTCAATTTCTTGACTCTTTTTAATTTTCTTGGCTCTGCGAGCTTCAAAAGATAATTCTAAGCGCCTCTGTCTTGACGTAAAGATTCGACGATTGTCACGTTCAGCCAGGGACACACAAGCATTTCTGTTAATTTTCAAGCCAAATTTCTCTAAAATAGTAATAAGTATTTGATTTCCATCATTAAAAACACTGGTTGCTAGATTTGCAGCAATATCTGCAATCGGAAGACTAGAACCAATCGTCTTAGGACAAAACTTCCAAATTAATGAATTTAAACTTTCATTAGGATTCTGTGTCTTACCTCCTAAAACATTTCTTCAGGAGTGCCGGATGAGATAAGTCTGCAAATACAGGCTTAATTACATCTCGAGCAGCTTTAGCAACTGAGGGTTTGTGTTTATACTTTCGTAAATTATTATTAATTGCGGCATTATACTTACACCATGTATTTGGATTTGTAGGACAAAACCAGTGCATCGGTTCATCATCAGTGCTGCAAGAATGACCCCAAACAGCCCAAATGGCTTTCCGCATTTCCTTTACACTACTAGAATTGCATCGAATAGCATTACCATAGTAATGCGCAAGTTTATCAATTAAACTATCAGTTAACCTACCTTTACCGCCAATAGTTTTACCATCAGATAATTTCTTTTTACTATATACTAATTTAAGCTTCCTAAGTCTTGTACCCATTCTCTTTTGAACATGGCCTACACATTCTATTTTCTGAATAAGATGGTCATCACCGTATGGTTTGTTTTCAGAAAGGGCATTGAATGTTTTTGTGTCGCCATCTCCTATGTAGTTCGAATATTTCAGGTTGTGAAGCTTTTCTGATCGATTAACCCTCTAAGTGGATACCTTCCTCCTGAAAAGTTATTCCGAAAGCGTTTTACTCTTATTTTGCTATTCCCTTCAAAAATGCCACAGACTTCAATTCTTTCCCCCTTTTAAAACTTGGGAGGTCGAAAGGGGACAATTTTATGACTTGGTTCGGCATCTTTGTTCAGTAAGAACCAGGATAGCAATCGTTTACAGCTAGCTGTTAAGTTGCCTTGGGCAATCTTGTATGAAAACCGTAGTTCTACTCTGTCGTTCTCCCCATAGATTCAGTCACAGTTAAATTAAAACAAAATGCAGGGTAAAAAAAACATGAAATAAATGGCGTGTTAAAAGTTGAAAAATAGTTATATTTTCTTCAAACAAAATTTATTTTTCTGTAATTTTTTAAAAATTAAAAAAAATATTTTGGTATTGAGATTTGAACCAGAAAAAAGCATCCTGTATTCATTTTTGAATATGAGAGTAAGAAAACGCGCTCACTTTCCTGTTTTTTAAAAAAAGTTATGAGGTAAAAAGAGTAAAGGCCCTATCTGTTTTTTTAAACAGTAAGACAATAAATGGTGCATATTTATGAAATAAAACAGATCTTTCTCTATTCAATTATATTTGTAATTTAGAATAACATAAAAAATGATTTCAATACTTTTAATTTATTTAAATTTAAATCATATAAATGATATTTTTATGTTAACTGAATATTTTTCGGAAAAAATCTAAATTTTCATTCCTAGTGCTCTCCTTTTCGAACTCCTTGTATTAAATAAAAATATCTTTTCTACATCGGCATTTGTGATGGACATAACACACATTCAGTCAATAATTTTTAATTTTAATGGGGGATATACTTCTTCAAATGCGCATGACAGTACTTCTAACCATTTTCTACTCAAGTTAAATTTCTTATCTTTCTGTTTCTTTTATTACAAGGAAAAATGTCACACATCGATAACTACATTTTCACACAATTCAGTCATTACAAATTCTATTGTGAGAAAAGTTCTCCCTAATTAATTTTGTCTTTCAAAACAGTACACTTAAAACAATTTTGTTCAGTGAAGTTAACCAACAGTTCTCCACAATGTATTCATACCAAATTTTAAAAACAATTTTAACACTTGGGAAATGTATCCTGTATTAAATTTTTCAGTATACACAAATATTTCCTGCTGTAGGGAAGATATAGTATGAGAGATGTGGTGTGCGGTTGTGAAAGAATGTTTTCGTACGTGTAGACTATTTTTTGAAAATTTAAATATCACTGAAGCTGATCATATAACTGCAAATGAGCCTTATTTTAATGTGTGCTGGTATCAAAGTAAAACACTTTACAATATTAAACAGCCTATGGGTTTATACTCAATATCAAACTATTCGCAAAATGGCTTACAACTTCTATTCAAATTGTAAAGAAACTGAAATATAAATATATCTTACTGCAGTCAAAAATATTCATAATATGTAAGTCTCCTATTTCTCCACTTATTTATATACATTTTAAAAACTGTAGCTGAATGCAATTTTTTATATTTATAAACGAGGCATAACAGCTCACACAGCCGTAAAAATGTCTTTATCTTTTTTAAATATACTACTATAAAACGTATATGGATTGTAAGATCAGTTGTAAAATCCTAAAAGCTTTTAGAGGAGCTAAAAACATGTAATTTTGGATTGATCAAATTTTTAATATAATACACAAATATACATGTTATTAGGCAAATACATTTGAAAAATCAAACTTCCTTCTGAAATAAACGTAATTGAAAGAAAAATGTTTAATTGCAAATTAGTGGAAATACATGTTTATCTAAGGGGTATCCCCAAAGTGAGGTAATCCTCAAACTTAAAACTCAAACTCAGTGGCACAACAATCCATGAGGACCAGGAACTACTGTGCCCATCATAATACACGTGACCATTGGACGCTGAGGTGCATGAACAGATGTCCCGATTTGGTGGTCTGTCTGAAGAGAGACCTTCAGTGTTTAAGACCCGAAGCAAGCTTGGTACTCATTTATCGACCCAATGTAGCGGGGATGAAAGGCAGAGTCGACCTTGCGCAGCCCGTTAATAGAACCCCAGACCTGTGGTGTGGAAGCACTATACACTACCACTCGATCCTATTCGGTGAAAAATAAAATTTAATGTTAGAATCTTATATAAATCCCTAATGAATGAGGGAGTCCAAACTTTTTTTTTCATGTAAACTGTTTAGACGTAAATGGTTAATTATGAACATTTCACAAGTTGCATAAATTAAAATTAACCGTTATAGTTTACATAAATTTTTAAGGGTGCAAAAGGTGTATTTCGGCTGCACGAATTAATTTTAAAAGGAATACGGTCACGAAAAAGTAGTACAAATCTATCTAAAGTAGGGTTGGTTACCTTACATGTTGTCAAACACAACAATGTATTGAAAGCCAATTCCACAATTCGTTGTTATCAAAATGTATGGAAAATTACAAGATTTATTTTTGCATTTGTAATTTATATATATATAATTTTTCCTGGGAACTTTAAAAGCTAGAGCGGCATCCATCAAAACCGCGGTTCTCTCTCTGTTTTTCCAGATCGCCCCTGACTAAGCCGGCTCTGCCATAGTAAGTGAAAATTCCGGATTTGGTTTGTCAAGATCATTTTATAGCAGACTGCATTTTTCATGTATTTTAGATGGTCGTTTTATATTTTCTACATCAATATATTGATGTCTGAATTTAAAATTACATAAAATTCTCTTGACATTCGCATCAATGACCATTATAATTTTTATTAGTATATGAATGTGTCATCACACGATTACATGACTGTTATTAACATATTATTTTAACTATTTAATTAATTTTAAGTATAACATAACGCACACAAATTTTCTGAACTTTAAAATAAATATTTCGAAAACTACTTCAGATATATTCAAAATTTTTCATTCCTACGCTGTAGCTTCTCAGTTTTGCTTCTATGTAAAATTTTATTGTATATTCGTCGGGTTTTTTAGTATATTTTTTGCTCTTAGCATGCATTTTTCAACTGAATTGTATGAAATCTTCCAAATATCTTAAAAAATACCAAAGAAGCTATATAATAAAATTTGAAATTTATATTATACTCAAAGAGTTGCTAGAACTTATGGTAAATAATTTTTAACTTTGCGATACATATTTTTTTCGAAATTTCAAATGGAATTTCTAACATAAAATTTCTAGCTTTATACGGTCGAGATTTCAAAAAATATCCAGATTTTAATTACTTATTCAGTTAGCCTTTAAAAAAAGATAAATGTTGAGGTATTTTGCATAAATAGATATTTTTGAAGAATAATTGGAATGTTTTTGAATAGCTCGAATTTAAAATTGATTTTTATGTTTATTTATATGCATAAATGTCTACTGTAAATGTTTCCGTATATTTTTGATTACCATTTATTCAAACATTCAAGTTATAAAAAAAATGTGGGAAAATCTTCATTCATGTTGTCTTTGATGTAAACTGAAGTTCAAGCACTTAAAATTCAAATATAATTCGGTGTATTTTAACAATATATAACTAGGCACTGTACGTAAACTTTCCTGAACACTTGGGCTTTGAAATCTAAAAAAAAATTAATAGATCTTAATTAGTTTTTTTTTGTTATTATTTTTATCAAAGTGTAAGAAAATGTTTCAAATTATTTGAAGTTTAAATTTTTTCATTTTTAGTGGTTGGAAAGTTGAAAAGATTTCAAATTTTAAAGTGTTTGTTGTTTTATTATTTTTTTGGCATCTTATAAGAAGCGAAAGAATATACTTTAAAAAAGATAATTTGTCTAACTATATAAAATAGCAGATTGTCCTGACACGCCCCAAATTGTTACAGTTTGAAATTAATATGAAACCAAAAGGGAATTGTAACATATTTTACTTATGCGTTGGGACTTTTGAAAACTTTTAAAATACAAGCTAGCAAACAAACACTTCTTGGGTTCTAAAGAAATTCCCCCCGATTTTTTACGATTGCTCCAGGGTCAAAACACGGGGTTCCCTGCGAGCCATAAAACTTCCTATCAGTGTCCTGCTGTGTTGCTTCCTCCGTCCCTCATTATCTTTCAAGATGTTAAACCTTAAAAGGGGGAAAGGATTTTAGAAAAGTGCGGCTAATCCGCTTTTGAAAACGTTACTTGAAGGCAGAAAAACCCGTGCAGTTCATTTTCGAAGCATCTTTACACTGACGGAATTTTCCGTGCTATCCGGTTAGAGGGTTAAAAATCCTCAACATCCCGTCAACCTCCATCTTACCAGCAGAGCCAGAATAATTTTTTCTACATGAAATCTTATGCGCTCTTTGCCATTTATTGTACTTGATACCAAACTTTACCCCTTTATAACTGTCGCATCCTTTGCAAAATGAGGACAACACTTCCCTTTCCAAAACCTTATCTGTTTCGGCCCCTATTACAGTACATACTCCAATCAACGATGAATGTCCTTTCGTCTTCCAGGTACCATCACCACTTACCGTTAAAAGGTTATCAGGTGACGAAGAATTTTCTTCGGCAGCTGCCCTTTTCATGCTTTCTTCAGCGACTTCCTTCATAACACGTGAAAGTTTATTATTAATAACATCATATGATTTTTGTTCAACAGGATTAGGAAGACTCATTACAGCACAAAAGGTTTTAATTGACTCTAAACCTTGGCCTATGCATCTCATTGCTAAAATAGATCTTCTGTTAATTTCTGGAGCATTATTTTTATTCCCAGTGTTTTCACAGCTTGAAAAAGTACAAACACTCCCACAGTTTTTACAACGTATTTCAAAATTCGAACATAAACCACGAATGGACTTTTCATTAATTGTTAATGGTTTATGACATTTTAAACAACATGATACTGATAAAATAGAGCTAAAAGTCGAAATAAAATCAAAAATACGATATCCTTTGAAGTTTTTTTTCACTTACCTTAACAAGATTTGACTTTAATGAAGTCTGAATTCCTGAGATTTTATTACTGGAAGCACACTTACTTGTATCTCTTCTTTCTGCAACATATGTATGAGAACATACCTTCATGAATTGGTTCCCTCTAAATCTTCTTTTCTTAGGACGTTTACCTGAAGGTCTACGATGAGTATTTTCCATTTCAATCGAGCGAATTTTGTTTTCAATTTTGATAAACGGTTTTAAACAACGCTGTTTTGAATTTCGATAAGTTATTTCAAACAACGTGCTAGCATTACCAAAACAGAATCAAAACACATTAAAAAAGTGTGTGTTGAGTTGCAAGCTTCCTTCTCAATTAAGCAAGTGTTTAAAATATTTCATGAGGCTTTTTAAAAACAGAAAAACAAAACGTATGCGGAAATCAAGAATAAGTGGGTGTGGCATGTAGCCATTTAAACATTGTTATTACTAAATTGCTGTTTGGAATTTTTCGAATAACTTTCGAAGTTTTTGTAGTACTATCACGTGATTGGTATCAAAATGTTCAAAAGAAAATGAGGAACAACATATATTTTTTTCGAAAATTCGAAAAAATCCAAGATTAATACCCCTGTGACCTCTTAAGCATATTTTATAAATGTTGGATTTTACAAAGTCTGTAAATATTTCTTACGTCATACGCTTTCATGTACCCTAGTATTAAAAAAAACTGATTGTTTTCGTCCCCAAATTTTCTTTCTCCAATCGAAAAACTATAAAAAAATTTTAATAATTTATCTCGTTGCCATTCCAGAACCATAAATGACAGATATTTCATGCGGAGTGATACATGGTAGCGGTTCAACGACACTAAAAATGTTGTAAATCACTCATCTTTATTGGCAGATCGCTTCACGAATAAAATAATGTTTTTCATTTATCAAACGCATTGTCTTTTTTAAAGGTCGAACAATTATTTACTGCAGGATTTCGGTAATACCAAGTATTCTTTCGAAAATTTTATTTTTACTAAGATTTAGAATATGTCACGATAGAATAATATTTTTACAAATGAAGAAATTTTTCATCCCTTTATTATCTGTTTCAATTATATTTTTAAGAGAAAACACTTGCATTTTTATATGATTTTTTGGTTTACCTGGATCAAAGGGGGGGGGATAGTGTTATTGTTTTTATTAATACAAAAAAATTCTTTAAAACACTTTTTTTCCCTGGTTCCACTAACAAACTACTATTGAGTTTTAAAAAAGGAACTTAATCTGTGTTAGACTTCCCAATTTAGAATTCTAAAGCTTTTTTAACTTCTCAAATCCGGGCCTATCTTTTTAAATGAAGAGAAAGGAATTCGATAAAATAAAAAAAAAGCAAGGAAGGTTTCATTAGAATTTCCTTCCCCCCTTCGAGTTTTTAAAAACATTTTGGTATGCATTTGGGTGATTCATCTATCCCATCAAGAAACATTTAAAAACTTTTAAACACTTTCTCAAATTAAAAGAAAAAATACAACCTATTAAAACCTTTATTATTTTTCACTATTTCCAGTGCAGCTTACGGCATTTAAAAATGTTCTCATCTAAGTTGGAGATTAAAAGGAGATTTTCATAAAATTTATTATTGCATTTAAAACTGAAGAAAGCATTAAATTAAAGAGAACTTGATTATTACATTTTAATAAAAACAAATTCTCTCTCTTGAGCATACACTGACGGGAAAAAAACCAACATCAAAAAAAAATATTGTAGAATGCTGGAATTTGGACAATGCAATTGTCTAGTTAACATGTTTAATTGATTAAATTTTCAAGAGATCACAGGTTAATTTAAGCTTAAGAAATTGCACTTCAGATGTGAAATGCTGTTACATTATTAGCCAGTGTAACCTCCAGAATTTTGAATGCAAGCCTGCATGCATTGCCTGATGCAAATGCCGAATGTCACTTTGTGGTATGGAGTTCTGTGCTTCTTGTACTTGTTGTCTCAGTACTGGGATGGTCAGTGCTGGCTGTGGATGATGCTAGAGTTGTCGTCTAATGATATCCCATAAGTACTCAACTGGAGACACATCTGGTGATCTCGCAGGCCAAGGTAACATACCAACACTCTGTAAAGCACGTTGCGTTAATACAGCGGCGTAAGGGCAAGCATTATCCTATTGAAAAACTCCCCTTTGAATTATGTTCATGAATGGCAGTACTATAGGTTGAATTACCAGACTGTCGTACAAATTTGCAGTCAGTGTGTTTGGGATAAACACGAGAGTGTTCCTGTGGTCATATATATATATATATATATATATATATATATATATATATATATATATATAGAAAATTGCTCTCCAGACCATAACTCCAGTGTGTCAAAGCAGCAGACAGTTTAGTCTGGTTGCAAGCGTTTTCCTGGCATCCTCCTGTCCAACACACGGCCCTCACTGACACCAAAGCAGAACCTGCCTTCATCAACAAACACAACATATCTCCATTCCCTCCTCCAATGAGCTTTGGCTTGACACCACAGGCATCGCAAACGGCAAAGGCTTGGAATCAATGAAATGCACGCTATAGAGCGCCTGGCTCGGAGCTGTCCTTGAAGTAACCGATTTCTAACAGTCACTGTGGTACCAACTGCAGCTCGAATTTCTGCCACAGACTCAGTACAATGCGCCACTGCCATACGCCAGACACGGTGGTCTTCCCTCTCAGTAGTTCAATGTAGCAGCCCAAATCTCGGTTTTCTTGAGGTCGTATCATCCCTTGGCCGCTGCTTCCAAAAATTATGCACAGTGGATACATTCCGGCCAAGTCTTTCTGTAATATCACAGAAAGAAGATCCATTTGCTCGTAGCCCTATTACACGACCTCGTTCAAACTCGGTGATGATGATTGATGATTTTTTATTAACGTCGCAATGTTTAGCTACACGAGGGCTTTTGGCGACGGACCACGTAATTTTGAACCATGCTCAAGTGACGAGGACGACACCTGAGTTGGAACCCCCTCTCCTAACTACCACACCACACCAACGGGAGGACGTTTGAGCTCTAGACAGATTTAACGTGCATCGCTGCCCTACACGGCGGGTCTTTAGTGGCACTGGGCTCGAACTCGTGACAAGGCAAGCCACGGTCCGATACCTATACCACTCGGCTACCGCGGCCACCATTCAAACTCGGTGAGCTGTTTATAATAGCTTCTCCGTTTTTTTAAATGCATTCTTGTCTAGCATCAACTCAATACGTCAAATTTCCTAGGCAAATAACGCTCGCGAACTTTACAGCACGCATTTAAAGCAACCCTGATTTGTAAGTTCTGAGTGACGCTAATAGGTCTCTCTTAAGCAAGAGGCACGAAATTTGAATCAGTGTCATCCTTCCGATGCATAAATGCGCCTACCAAAGTTTGTTTATTTAACACAAATCTTTCTTGGTTTGGGGCTTTTTTTTCCGTCAGTGTAGATGAACAATTAAACGCAATGGAATTATTATGTGACACCATTTACATACTATATCAACTATAATACACACAAAATAATTTTAATGTAAATAGAAATTTGAAAATGCAAATTATTTTTTTATTTCTAATGGGCAGCAGATTGGCGCTTTAACATTGCAGACTAGTACATTCCCTGGAAACTGGCATCTCTTTTTAGTGCTGCACCCTATGGGAAGATAATAATCGCCAAAGTTAATTTTGACACCCAGTTTCATCCATAGAGGGAGGCACCTGAGCTCTGACGATGCGAACCCGTAATAGGATTTTAGCACCCAAACCAAACAGATACTCTAGGGATATTTTACATGACATATAATCACATGACATGGCCGCTGTCGATTTTTTGCATCATGAAAATCCACCGACTTGGGCCGGAGTCAAACCCGCAACTTTGGGTGTAGAAGATCCGTAACAAACCAACCATGCAGATTATTCTTATAAAAAAATGGCTTTGTAAAAGATTTATCTAAAATATGGTGAAAGGTGGGGAATCAAAGTTAACAAAGGGGTTTTGTATACATAAAAACTTTCCATTTATTGTAAAATTTGATAAAAATAGATAAACAGATTCACACATACGCTCATACGTAGCACGATCCAAAAATTGGGACTGCAACCATTTCTGACGACGAAAGCAAGTTCCTAAAGTTAAACTACTTGAAATGGATTCTCCCAAACCTCCCCTACCTAGCTAGGTTTGTTTAGTTCATGTAATGTGACAGAACTGTTATCTATCTGAAGATAGTTAGCATAGTTCCGTGATCTAAGAAAGATGGTTTTTATTGAACAGCATTAAACATTAAATTCTATCAATGCTTAGGTAAAACAAATGGAGACTTTGGAAAGGCTAAGTAAGGCGTATGGTGAATACCATGGCGAGATCTAAGATTAAGAATGACATCGGCATTTATAAAAGGCAGAGAATCCATCGAATACAATGAACGTGTTGGATGATCGACTTCACGGAACGTGGTAAATGTTGCGTTGGTATTTGAAAAGTTGTCGTCAAACAGTTGCACAAATAGTTGAAGATACACACTTCTTGAAGAATTGGTTTGAGGAAATCAATTCGGCGTAAGCGACCTCACTTCTATCAGTGACGACTGCTATCTCCTGCATGATAACGTACCAGCACATTGCCCAAACACGCACTAACGTGCTTCCACATCCTCCCATTCACCAGAATTGGGCCCGTGTGACATTTTCAATGAAAAAACATTTACAGGGTTATTTTTTAATGACATTAGATGACGTGAACGCAGCATCGGAGGAGGCCTTTACGGAAAAGGACTTCTACAGCTGTGCTTCTAGAACAGGGATGGCGAACCATTGGTGCGCGGCTCAATATTTTAGGCACACCAGCGATCAAAGTGGTTTGTATTTTATTACAAAATAACAAAGTTCACTATGAAGTAGGATGCACAAACGCGAGAGATCGGTCGCGGTGTGACGGGGAGCACACTCGTTTGTTGTCTTGCCTTAGTTACATCGTGGGCTAACGGTGCAAAGTTTGTCTATGCATAGCATAGTCGATTTCATTGACACAACTGTATTTTAAAGTGTTATATTTACGATATTGTAGTCTTATTTAACATGGCTAGTTCAGATAAAAAGGACAAGATAGTAAGTGTTACAGAGATTTTCAAATTTGATGAATCTAGAAATATGACATTATAAGAAGAAGCGGTGTGTGTTTTATGTTCTGGAATAGTCGTATGCAGAACATCGTCTGTAAAACGGCATTTTAAAACAAATCCTCTTGTCAAAATAGTGATTCACAGCAAAGATAATTAATTGCTCAAAAACCGGTAGGCAGATGACTTCAATTGTGCTTATGCATTCTACTAAAAATACTATTTTACAATCTTAATATAAGTAATCCAATCTGCAACAACAGAAGTCCCACTAATGTTACTTTCATTTGAATGACACGTATAACTAAAACATTTACAACTCTACAGTGAAAAAGGTATTTTTTCGTAGTAAATAAAGAGTTTTATGATCATAGTATTTAGTTGTATTACTTTTCCAATAATCACAAGTCAAAATTATTTGACGGCCCGTCTATACCTTATTAAACACTTCTTCAGAAAAATGGCACGTTGATCCATAAAGGTTAGCCACCCCTGTTCTAGAAGTTATACGAACGCCGGCAACGTTACCCAAAGGGACTACTTTGAAGGGGGATATACTTTGGTGCTGAGTCCCTGAACTTCTGGATGTACAATATCCCTAAAGGAGATCAATTTTTTTCTCGTGTACAATGGAAAACAGAGAACTTTGCTTTAAACTTTTCAACTTTAAATGAGATTTGCAGCTCTGATTACGAATATTCAATCCCTTGAAAGGGACTTTACAAAGTATTTTAAAAATTGCATGTTAGCCCTTTGGAAACGAAGACGCGATGAGAGCCCAAATGTTGAGGAATTTACGAATAAATCTATAGACACAACAGAAATCAACAATTTGCGAAATGGAGGGGGGTAAATTCATTCATTTAAAATAATAAAATCTCTAGAAAGTTTGACAAAATAAATGGGATATCGACAATTTCGACTATGATGCTTTTATTGTGTGTCCAAGTTTCTTCTACATGCAATTTAATCACTGTAGACCTTTTAAATATTGGCATAAATTGGACAAATGTTTCAACGGATCTATTCGCGATCCTACCACTAATTCTCTTGGGAAATCTTTGGACTCTCATCCGCGTTTATTCACAACTATGAAGAAGAAACCGTGATATTCCAGCTAAATCTACTATATCTAGTCAGGGTTTTCTAGTAGAGGAGAAGGAGAGAAAGAAAGCCAGGAGTTGGGTGAAATTTTTATAGATCAGGTACAACTACAAGTTATTTAATATTTCAAATATTAAATAAACGAAAATTTAAAGCGACAATTGGTCATTAAACCTACAGTAACGTTAAGCTAAGTGAGATAATTGAATGGATCCTAAATTAAAGTGGTAGATAATCCTAGTTTTCATATAATTCGTGCATCTCGCTGTTGTTCCACTTGTAATAATTCTTCACACTTTATAATTCATATTAAGACATTCTCTTAAATTTAAGTGAACTAATGTTGTTAATTTGGTTGATCAATAAATAAGTTGATTTTGAACACATATCTAGTATTCATTCCCTTCCTCCCACACATCTAGGCCGGCTAGAGGGAGGGGGTAATCCCGCACAATGATATGAAATCCTTTTTTGATGTGATTTTTTTTTCGAGAAATATTTCAACAATCTTTAAAGAAAATTTTATAAATTAAAAGTAATATAGACTTTTTCTAAATAGTTTCAACAATCTACTGACTTTCAAATGTTTCCAACCCAAAACATAATTGAAGAAAAGGTGTACAAACGTCAAATTAAAATAAAAGGATGTAGATAATGGGCCTTTAAGCACAATCGTTGGAGGGCGAAACGACACTGTTCAAGTTTCGCAGTGGATTTCTCGTTTGACTGTTGGCTGGGAAAAATTGTGTTAAGAAGAATGGAAGTGGCAGAATGGTGGCCTATGGAGAGTGTGGTTCTGCGATGTTGTTTATCGCGGTTGGAATCCAACGACTTTCGTGCGAAACTTGAGCCCATGAATATCATATTAAACACCCTACAGAATCTAAACGGTCTCCCATCTTTTACTTTCGAGAAGATAGACTGTTTTCAGGTCAGTCTTACAGAATCGTAATACCAAATCACAGACCTTGTGTAAGGAATTGCTCTTATTTTTAGCACGAAAAATATCAGCAAAGGCAGTGTGACGATATCTGGAGCAATACGATATGGATACTGTTTGTACGGCAAGCATTACTGCCGTTTCCCTTGATATCGCATTCTAGAGACGCACTGTGACTGTGTTCTCCATGACAAAATTACATAATCCCATGCTGTCTTTTCAGGCGAGTCCTGGTACTGCGTGCAGTATTATGAAGGACGTGTCTGGAGAGGGACGTGCCTACTTGCATTCGATATCATCCTATGCATCTTGCATTGGATGAGTATTTGATACACGGAATGAACACTTTTCGTTTGCTTCATAGGTAATCTGAATACCCAGCGTTACATTTCTCGGACCTTAAGGTCGGTTCCTGCCCAGATCTTCGAGATCTCTTTTTAACAAAACAACGTAAGACCACGTGTTACCTGTCATTACCTCGATATGGATTGAGTTTGATTATTGCCCTGGCCAGCACGTTCTCCAAATCCCTTATCCATTGAAAGCCTCTGGTCTTTCGTTGCTGACAGACTTTCCAGCCACTACAACTGATGAAGTTTGGCATAAGCTTGAAATGACTTGTCCCTCATCCAAGCCCAGTTCAACTCGTCACATAACCGAGTTAGAATCAGTTTAGCTAGTAAGGGAGGCAGACGTTAGTTCTATTTTTGGACCCTGTATACTCCCAAACTGCCTTCTTTATATTTTCGTCTTACTACGCTATATACGCATAATGTTATTTGCTTTCTTTCCTAGTTTTTCAATTTTAATAGCCAGTAGCGTAAATGAAAAACGAAGCAAATAACTTTAAAAGTTGTTATGGTTATCCAGTAGTCGCGGTCGCAAACTCGAGGTCGGGTTTTTTTCTTGAGTTGTGGTTTCACGTCGTAGTGACCATTGACAAAAGATCATCTACATAGAGAGTTTGATGCATGTTCAATCTGTGAAAGCCCGAAATTCTCCCGCTGGCGGAGAGACAATTTAAGTTTAATGGACGTCATTTAATCGTGGTTTAAAATTGAAAAGTGCATCCCCAATAACTTACGTGTTACTTAGAAATTTCGTGCCGTGACTTAAATAGACAATCGATCAATAAAAAGTACTCTAAAGGAGATGTAATATTTTTTGTTCTTTTTTTTCAATTCTGTTTCATTTAAAATTGAAAAATATATTGTTTACGACCTCTTTCACGTGCGTTTTTGAGCTTCTTATAAGCTTATCTTAAGTTGTGTAAGAAACATCTCATGTAATCATGTGAATTTGAAAATGTTTTAAATAAATGAATGATTCATTTTGGTAATGCGACAGTAAAAAAAAGTTTGCTCCTGTAATATATGACACACTTTTAAGAAAAATGTAAGTTTGATCTCATCAGCATGTGGCATCACTATTTTTCCATAAAATTTAAAATGCGCACATAAAGCACTTTCAGAAAAGTATAATTTAAAGCAAAATAATTACCATCTGATACATTGTTAAAAAAACTTATTTAAAATACGTTATATTAACATTGAAACAGAAAAAAACTGTAAATAAAAATACATTACATTAATAATAAAACAGAAAAAAGAACTCTAATTAAACATACATTAACATTCTGTATATATTCATTTAGTTTCAAGTTTTTATTACTCTTTTTTATTATTCGTTTTCAATCCATTTTACTTTTGTTCTAGCTTAGTTTTGTAATCCAACTAGCTTCTAAATCCCCAATTTATGATGACTTAATTAAATTGCAAGTCTGAAATTAAAGTAAGAAAAAATTGACAAGCACCACTAATCAAAAGTGAGTCAAAAATATAAATTCATGAACAAGATTTTAGAATTATCTAAAGCAGAATTATCTCAAGCAGAATAATCTCAAGCAAGTGCTAGATTAGTTTTAAAATTTGTGTATTTTTATACCGAATCAAAATTTACTTAGCATTGAATTCCACTATATTAATACGCAAATATATTAAGAGACAAAACTAATCCGCAAAAAAAGGATAACATTAAAACTGCAAGAACACCTTTTAAAAAGACATGTGACTATGCACCTAAATTTATCTATCTTCTGGCACTTTTTCATTTGAAAATCCATTAAACCTGCACATTTCAGAATAATAATGAAAATATCCTCCGTCGTATGAAATCCCAATTAAAATTTATTTTTCTTTCAACAGGATTATTTCAAATAAAAGTATAGAATTGAGTTCATAATTCACTTTTGAGTTGTGCGAATTAATTCCGCATCTCAACATTTAGAGCTTTTTTTTTGTCTTTCATGAGAAATATTTTACCTTATATACTAAAGAAAGCTATGCAATACGTTTGGAAAATTCTTGCTTTTCATTACTCTTAGTTGACAATTTCATTTTATTAAAAAGGGGGATTAATATTATTCATTTTTTTAATTGCTTCGATACTTTTTGCTGTTATAATTCAAATTATTCAAAAAGACAGGGTTGTTGATTCTTACAAAAGAAAAAAAAGAAAAAAGAATCCTGGTTATGAATGCAACTGTTTGTATTAATTTTTTTTGTTTACCTTTACAAATTCGCACATTAATTTTCTCATTATTTTCTCTAGTTTAATTTCCTTTCGCAAATGTAAAAAGAAATATTCAAATTAAAATGCATTTTATGACTTTTCTCTCTCTTTCCTATTATATTTGAGAAAAGCTCTTAAACAAAAAAGAAGAAATGAAATAATGACACAGTAGGGAATTATTTGAATAGAAAGAAAATTGGTAGACAGATGGATGTATGAAAACGACCAACAAAAAAATCAATAAAATAAGGTGTTCTAAACAAAGTTTGGCAAAGAACAGTTTTAGACCAAACAGGAGCTCTCTATTTTTCAATTCCTACTATTAGTTCACTCTCTTTCTACACACACACACACATATATATATATATATATATATATATATATATATATATATATATATATATATATATATATACTGCTGGATAATTGCTAAGGACGGATAACACTATCATCCATAGCAACCACAAAATGAAAGGAAGCAAAATGTGGAAAATTAGAATAAGTGCGGGATATTAGTAAGAAGAAGTATGAGTATGCCAATTTTTTTCCACGTCTGTTCATCACGTGATAGCGTTCATAAGAGCTTTAAAGGTTTTGACGCGTGTGGACAGTTGTTGTTTCAAGTCAAAGTTTTACAGAAAAGATTTAATAGACGAACTTAAAATTTTTGGCATGTCTTCCCGACATCACATAGATGAATTTATGCGTGGCCGAATTATTGGAAAGATCGAAGAAGGGCAAAAAATAACAGATGTTGCCAGGGAGTTCGACATCGCTCACAGCGTTGTTTCACGGCTGTGGAAGTCATTTAAAACTACTGGAATGTGTAGTAGACGGCACGGGGGAGGTCGTGTTAGAAGTACGACGCCTGCAGAAGACAGATATATCGTCCTATCAGCAAAAAGGAACAGGCGCACTACAGCTCAGCAGGTGGCAAATCAGTTTCTTGCTGCCTCAGGAAAGCAGATCTCCCGAAAAACTGTTGCCAGACGTTTGAGGGGGAGGAGGACTATACGCACGCAGACCTGTTGTGTGTGTCCCATTGACCAGACAGCACCGTACTGCCGGTTTGCAATGGTGTCGTGAGCATCACAATTGGACTGAACAGGACTGGGCATGCGTACTATTCTCAGATGAGAGTAGGTTCATTCTGTCATCGGATTGTAGACGCCAACTGATCTGGTGCGAGAGTGGTACTGCTTATCGTCCAGAAAATATCCAGGAAAAGGTCCGATATCCGACATGCAATATCATGGTGTGGGCCGGCATCATGATCAATGGCCGCACGCTCCTACATGTGGTTGGGAATGGGACTATGACGGGCCAACGATACATTGATGAAGTTCTACTTCTTCATGTTCGTCTTTTCCGTGGTGCTGTCGGTGATAAATTTGTTTTTATGGACGACAACGCAACATGTCATCAAACACTCGCTGTTAAGGATTGTCTAGACAGCGAGGGTATTCAACGTCTTGTATGGCCAGCGCGTTCTCCAGATCTAAACCCCATTGAAAATGTATGGGATGCTTTGGGGAGGCAAGTTGCTGGTCGAAACTATCCTCCAACAAACAAGAACACCCTCATCCGTGCACTCACAGAGGAATGGGATAAATTGCCTCAACAGCTGCTAGATAATGTTGTGCAAAGTATGGTACGACGTGTGGAATGTTGCATCACACTCCACGGTGGACATATCCGTACTGATACTTTTCTTTAAGGTGCCTGCTGACTTTTAGATGCATTGTTCCATTTCTCCGTACGCAGATCAAATGAACATTTTTTTTTCTTTCAGATGTTTCACAGCTTTTGTACTTTCCAGAACAATAAATATTCTTTATTCTAACGTCTGAACAGTGTGGCAACTATATTTTATCCTACTAGGCCTCATGTCTCGCTTAATGTTATGCTACATAGCAATTTGTGATCCGTCCTTAGCAATTGTCCAGCAGTGTATATATATATATATATATATATATATAAATCTTCAAATTTTCAATCGTTAATAAAATACTTTTTATTCAATTTTTTTAAACTTGTAGTGAATTACACTTGATATTATAATACAGTTTGTTCAAATATTAATTCATTAGTTCTATATATTTAATGAATAAATAGTAACAAACAAAAATAATTGTCGAAAACCATATATAAAACGCCGTTTGTATCCCTGCAGCGCAATGGACTTCTACTCCAATGAGTGAGGGAGTGAATATTAACGTCGCACTGTTCAGCTACACAAGGGCTTTAGGTGACGGACCACGTAATTTGACTTCTAATCCAAAGGTCGTGGTTTTGAATCCCACCTGGGATTGCCTAATTTCTGAGAATGTGATTTCTTTTACTATACTATTTTATTGGAATAATTAAATTATAAATTAATGAATAAATAGTAGCACACAAATAAAATAATAGTACAACACCATTATAGATAGGGAAATAGAAAATTGCGAGGAAAATCACTTTTTCTATTTTGGCACTTAATATTGTGATTCTGTCATATGTATGTACATATTTGTATGAATTGTAATTATTTAATAAAAAGTAACTAAAATGAAATCTTCTTTGTTGACCTTAGTAGGAATTGGCTTTAAAATTTTTGTATATTATTTGTTACGTAAATAACGGTGTTATTTGTGTTATTTTTTTATTCTCTTTTATTTGATGAGATATTATAAACAATATCGGAACTAAGAAGGGTGATTCTTTAGCTAAGCCAAAAATTTGTAATAACTAAATAAGAAAGTTTTTACAAAACATTCTGAAAATAAAGCGAATTTTTTAATTACATCATGCAAATTTCTGTAAAGACCTATCCTATGGATCGGCGTATAACACGCCTTTTTAATACAAAAAATGAGATTGAAATTTATGGGAGCGCGTGACACGCGAGCTATAAAAATGAGATCTTTAAAAATAAATAATCCTACATATATCGAAATACTGTTTATTTAAGAGATGCCACTCCTTATGAACTTAAAGGGCTAGAAGAATACTATTTTTTTAAAGCTTCGAAAAACACCTAAAAAAACGACTGCCAAACATAAAAGCATTGTGCACGTACATTTCTTCGTAAAAAAGGGGGTGCTCATTATACGGAAAATATAAAAAAATGCGCCCTAAAAGTATAGATGCGCATTATTACGCCGGATTTTACGCGGTAGGTTATTTGAACACCCTTCCAATAACCATAATTAAATACCAGAATGAGATTATATCACTTGAGAATGACCAAATTATAATCTCAGTTGGAACCTAATTTTGTGCTTCCACAATGACGGGGAAAGACTTTATCAATGTCATTTTTAACATAATATACACCAGGCTTCCTTAAACTGAACGATTTGTTTACGAATTTTTGTGTGTGCCTTTTTTTTTTATCACTATTGCTATAATTTTTTTAGTAAAATGTAGTTTTTAAGAAATGAAATTCTGAAAAAAGATTCTCTGACCAATTTATTAGTACTTGAAACATAGCTTCTATTTTGGAGCCTAACATTTTGTTCTTTGATAAATAATTTATCCTTTTAAAAGACCAATAGTATTTGTAAACGAAATATCGTTTTGAAGGATATTTTTGCGAATATTCTTTTTCTATAGACGTGAGTCTAGTCTTGTATTTTTTATTGAAACTCAAAATTATGAGCTCGAAACATGGACGTAAAACATTAAGTTGGTTAAAAAATGTTTTTTTACTACAAAAGAATTTTAAATGACATTTTACAACAAACTCTTTGTATACGATTTTATTGCGTGAATAATTTATTCAATGGTTCAGTTTTGTTTCCATGGTGACGCAGTCATTTCAATTAAAAGCGGTCACGTGACTGAAAATTATTTCTAAAATTCGTTTTGGAAAAAATGTGTTCTTTCATTTCTTCTCGACTTTCTTTCGTCAATACAAATGGTTTTTGGCAGTTTAAAACTTATTGTCTACCTCAATTTTAATCATATGACTTGTTTTATTCAGAAGTATTAAATATCAAGGTTGTTTACGAACAATAATTTGAAAGAAATTCTGTATCAAACTGTAAATGCATTATTTATATATTCTCGTTATTAAAGATAATCAAGAAATACACTCTATAACAAAAAAAACCGATGCACCAAGAAGGAGTTGCCCGATTGTAATGAAATTTCGTTTGCAAAGACATTTGTACCGAATATACAAATGATTAAAATTTGGTGTCCATTGAATGAATAGCGGGAGCGCTACAGCGCATCGGAACTGCGCACTCAGCAGGTGTCTATAAGAAGCAATTATCAATCTGCCGGTCAAAATTTCTGTTGCATTTTGATTTAGGATACCTTTAAAATACCTCACCGCAGGATTCGAGCTCATTACGAGCAACTGTCAGAGTTTCATAGAGGTCTATCATTGGATTGAAAGAGGCAGGCTGGGCAAATTGGAGAATTACTCGTCATATGGTCGAAATGATACGACCTTTAGAAGATGCTGGCAAGAATGGGTGGACAGTGGCAGATTTTAGCGTCGAGATGGTAGTGGTCTACCTAGGGCCACAGCAGATCGAGAGAACAGATTAATTGTCAGGTCATCCGTCACAGCGTTATCAATCATGAGGCGTGCGACCCGCAAAGAGTGTCCACCACAGAAGGCTGAGAGAGCGAAATTTACGACCGCCACGCCTAAACACTATCGAGCCAGATTACAGTGGTGCTTAGCTGGATCATGCTGACTGTTCGTGTTTAGCGCTTCCAACTGTGTCCTGACGATCGTCGAAGACGTGTCTGGAGATGCTGAGAGCAGCATGTCCATCCTTCTTTCAATATATCTCAATTGTCTCTATCAGACAACTGGTTCTTGGTGCGACGTTTTTTTGTTGTTGTTGTTGTTATAGATTGCATAATGGAGAAAAGATGCTACATATTCACAACATACCTTTCAAGTACACTTGTTCATAAATTTTTGTTAATTTGCATTAAAAAAGTTAAATTATTTACATTAACACATGCATAAACTTTAAAATGAAAAGATACAAAAAAACGTCATGATTTTATTTTTAAGGTATCCTATTAAAACTAAAACGTGGGTGGTCATGTTTGCGAACACAAGGCCGGTGTGTTTTCTGGCGAGTTTTGAATTTTAGAAGGCCTGCCGTGCACAGGGGCTAATACACATAGCTGTGATGTAGAAATTTGAAGAGAAGGGTACCAGCTCAAGTGTTGTCCTCG
Source organism: Trichonephila clavipes (assembly GCA_019973935.1). Taxonomy (NCBI): domain Eukaryota; kingdom Metazoa; phylum Arthropoda; class Arachnida; order Araneae; family Nephilidae; genus Trichonephila; species Trichonephila clavipes. Next base: position 109,163 of record BMAU01017569.1, on the reverse strand, counting down.
TTACTTGATTGAGGCTCAGAATTACGATAACAATCGCAATCGCGTTGATAGGGGTTGAGACATTAACCCTGTCACACACGATAAAAAAAAAACATTTTTCCCGTTTAAAAATTTTGTGATTGTTGTACTTCGATATAATATTATCTGAAATTTTCAATTTTTACTATTAGTCCATACTCTCCCTATATATATTTATTTATATAAATATAAATCTTGTTCAAATTTTCAATCGTTAAAAAATACTTAAAAATATAGCAAAATATATAAAACGGAAAATCGCCCGTTGTGTCCCTGTACCGCAATGGACTTCGAATACAAAGGTCGTAGGTCCGAATCCCCCCTGAGATGGCCTAGTTTCTGAGAATGGGATTTCTTTTTACTATACTATTTTATTGGAATAATTAAATGTAATGAATGAATTAATAGTAACAAACAAAAATAATAGTCCTACACACTATATAGAAAGGGAATATTTCAAGGAAAATCGCTTTCTATTTTCTCATTTAATACAATGATTCTGCCATATGTATATAAATATTTATATTAAATGTAATAATTTAATAAAAAGTAAATAAAATAAAATGTTCCTTTGTTCACCTAAGAAGGAATTGACTTAAAATTTTTTTTATATTACTTGTGTTTTGTGATAATCCCCTGGGGTGATTATCCCTTTGAGTATCAGCGTGAGCTAGAGGTGTAGGTTGATTGATTGATTGATTGAATATTAACGTCGCACTGTTCAGCTACACGAGGGCTTTTGGCGACGGACCACGTAATTTTGAACCATGGTCAAGTGACGTGGACGACACCTGAGCTGGCACCCCCCTCTCCTAACTACCACACCACACCAACGGGAGGACGACTAGAGGTGTAGGATTAACGTAAGAAGTAGACGAATACATTAACTTAATACAGATTTATATTAAGATATTAAACTTAAGCCTTTAACAAATTAAGTTATAGTAATAGATATGAGACGGTGGCAAAACAGAAACTATATGTATATTACCGACTTGCCCTAACTCGAACCCATTTCAATAACTGACTCGCCTAAACACGATTTCAATACTATTACAGATCCTAGTATTAAATAGTCAATCCTACCTTGCTGTAGTTTCAGTAACGATCACAACAATTCTAGATGAGGTCCTACAATAACTCGAGCGCAATGGTATGCACCTTGATCAATGGATCTCTATCACTTATAATTACTATTCTTCGCCACGTAACCTTATCTACAACTTCTTCACTCTTGAAGCACGAACTGTTTACATTCTTCTAATTGCCATTGCGCTTACTCTAACTTCTGATATTTAAAAGCTTCCTAATTAGCATCTTTCATTCACACTTCACTTCTTGGATTTGGTTGGAAAAGAGTTGCCATTAATTCTGGCCCCAAAGAACCCAAAGGACATGTTAAAGAAAAGACGCGGGAGCCCGTCACAGTTTATTCAGAACGTCAAAATAGAAGGTATGCTGAACTCAATTACGTAAGAAAAAACGCCGCGTAGTACATATTAATGTGTTTTCTCTCATTGTATGTTATTCGGTAAGCAGAACTATGAGCAACATTTAATTATATTCAAACAAATGAAAACAAAAGCCTGTTAAAATCACCCATTGATCCAAAAACAACTACATTACTGTTATGCCTTTTTTAATGATTTTTATTTATCTTGCTTTTAAACAAACTAAAATCAACACAGTTAGATTTAAGACACATGTATATATATAGATTTGATCTATTCCAAATGATAGAAATATTACTCAGATGCGAGTGGATTTTGATTATATGAATAGGAAGGAAAATGAATGCTACTGAATTGTACGCTTTCTGTGGCCTCTTTATTAGAGCATGTGACATATGTAAGTGGGTTTATGGTAAGTATGAGAATTTTATTTTTGCAAGAGCATTGTGTTTAAGTTTAAAGTTTAGTTTTCAATACATAATTAAATCTTTTAGACGAAAATTTAATATTTGTTTTTGTTACAATGTCAAAGCAATGAAAAATTTATCTGGACTTGGAAAGAGAAGAAATGATGCAAAATATTTCAGGTATTGATTATGAAACAGACTCTGAGTATAGAGGGACACAATAATACATTATGGTTTGTTCTGCTTATATAGAATCTAACGATTCTAATGATTAGGATATTTAGGACATTTGTGTACCATTAAAGTAAATTTTTGTTTATTGTTTTTCACAATAGAAAATTTCCTTTTTTCCCCTTTGTTCACATTCCCTCCAAACCCCTATAAAATGGCAAATGAGTCATTACGAGTAGAAGGATAATAACATAGGAAAGAAAAATAAATGGCCCATGAATGGGTTAATTGGTGAACAAATACTAAAATTAAAATGTGTAAAAAAGTGTATTTAAACAGAAAGTAGATCAAATAATAAAGTATGCAAATACAAAATATATAAAGCATATACCCCTTATTTATAGATTACAACTAAACAATACATTCTTATTCGACGTATAAAGGGTCTAGCGGTAAGTACGTATTTGCGCTTTTCGTCCCGTTAAGTCTAGAGTAGATACGTAGAGAATTATTATTACGTCGTACTGTAAAGCTGTAGAGGTAGCTATTGGTAACGGACCTCCCCTAATTTTGAACCATGGCCAAGTGATGAGGATGACATTTGAACTGGTACACCTCTCTCCTAACTTCCACACCACACCAGTGAGACTACTTTTGAGCCTCGATATATTTAACGTGTATCAGTCACGTGGTACACAGTGGGTAGATCTAGACAAATATGTTCATTTAAATTCAATAAAGTGCATCCAATAAAAGCAAAAAAAAAAAAAAGCTAGCTTCTCTGAGTTCATTCTACCTCCAATATTTGAAAATATTTCTATGCATCCCTTTAAGATTTAAAAAACCAGATTGATTGAATATTAACGTTGCACTTTTCAGCTACACGAGGGCTTTTGGCAACGGACCACATAATTTTGAACCATGGTCAAGTGACGTGGACGACACCTGATCACCCCCCTCTTCTAACTACCACACCAATGGGAGAAGTTTCAGCTCTCGACAGATTTAGCGTGCATCGCTGCCCTACACGGCGAGTCTTTAGTGGGACTGGGCTCGAACTCGTGACAAGACAAGCCACGATCCGATACCTATACCACTCAGCTACCGCGGCCTCTTTAAAAACCCAGAGTTTAATCATTAAAACATTCAAAAATATTTTCAGATATCAGAGGGAAAATGTATACAGCTCTCTCTAGATAAATCTTCCTTCCTTTGAGAAGGAAAGTAAATCCCCCTTTCGTTGGATCACTTTCTCGAATTCAAAATGGCTGCTAGAATTGGGCAATAAAAACAACAGACCATAATTTCAGTCTTAAAATCGCATAATTCCATACACTTAAATAAATAGCTTGTTAAAATATAATGAAGACATGCGATCGAAATATTCTAACTACACGCAGAAATTTTTGTCACATGACTTTATTCGGGGGGCTATTAATTTCATTGTTTAATATTGGGTAAGTCATTTATAAAGTATTATTTATTGCTCATTTTTCTTTGAAATCATAGTAATAACAACAGCAACAAATATCTAATTATGAGAGCCAGGACATAAGTATCTAAATTAGCGAAATCAGATAATAACAAACAAAAGAGAAGGAAAGAATGCACGTGAACGCAGGCTCGTATTGTGCGTTCATCTTAACTTTCTGAGTTGATTTTCAATGACCTATAATTCTTCAGGCTTGTTATTTCTTTAAATTATCCTTCTACAAATTGCGTTATTTATTGTGCCTTTTTTTGTAATTTTTATAAAAATTATGAATTACTCTGTTTTTTTGCGTTGAAGTAACTTCTCATAATAAACGTGTTATTTTTAGAGAACTGTTTGTATCAATTAATATTTTCGCAGTAAAGGTAATGCTTGAATGCTGGTACTTTTTTGTACAATTAGGTCTTATTTGTTTAATGCAGTCTTAAAGTATTTTAAGGTACCCAAATAAATTTGGAGCTAACTTTTTGGAAAAATGAAACATAAATGACCAGCTGTGGATATTTTGATCCAAAATAATCGAAGTAGTTATTTTGTAGTTTGATTTCATTGTTTCCAAACCCTTTATCTACAGACTGTACTTATAAGCACCACTCACTTTAAAATTACATCGAATACCCATTTTTACGAATACCCTGACAATACTTATAGCAGGAATATTTGTTTAAATCCACTCTTCCAAGATATATGGCGTGGCCGCGGTAGCCGAGTGGTATAGGTATCGGACCGTGGCTTGCTTTGTCACGGGTTCGAGTCCAGTACCACTAAAGACCCGCCGTGTAGGGCAGCGATGCACGTTAAATCTGTCGAGAGCTGGTTCTCCCGTTGGTGTGGTGTGGTAGTTAGGAGAGGGGGGTGCCAGCTCAGGTGTCGTCCACGTCACTTGACCATGGTTCAAAATGACGTGGTCCGTCGCCAAAAGCCCTCGTGTAGCTGAACAGTGCGACGTTAATATTCAATCAATCAATCCAAGATATATGGCAGCACCTGTTCTATGATAAGTATTTTAGCGGGAAAGGGGAATTGTTTTATAGCAGAAATTGCGTTTTCAGCTGACATTTTGATCGGATTGCGAAGATTTTCATTTTTGTTCCGAAAAAATAGTTAATATCAAAAGGTAAGTGACTTTTTTTTATTTGTATGTTAATGAAGACCTTAAAGAAAACTATTTGACTATTTATTTTAAGAGTGACCCGTGTATATAATTAATTTTAAAGTTGAATAACTTTATGATACTTGTAAGTACCGACAATACACTGGATGTTACAGCAAGAACATAGTTTTTTTTTCTTCTCTTTGTTGTTTTTTTTGCCTGTGTGGCTTATTGTTATTTCTTGCTGTGTTGTAGAGTCCTCACTATAGTGCAGTAGACTTGTGCTTTTTTTTTTTTTTTTTTTGGGGGCATTTCTTTTTAGCTTAACTTATTTATTTTGCTTTTTTTTTATTTTAATGTTTCAAAACATTTTGTACTTTAAATCTGAGATTGATTTTTTTTTTGCCACACAATTAAATGAAATATCTATTCTTATTTCAAAAATTAACATTTTAATTTTTTAATGTGTGACTGAAATTTAACAATGAAATGAGATTTTCAAGGTGCTATTATTATTATTATTATTTCTTTTTCTTAGAAAGTCCAGGAAAAAGAAGCTCAGTCTTCAAGAGTCTTTGAATTTGTTATAGACCCGGCCATCTGAAATCAGCGATGTACTAACGGATAATTTTTCAGATGAAGAAGTCCCAGCAAGTAATCTGCTGGAGTTTTCGTTAGATTCTTAAGATGACGATCAAGAGACTGAACAAGATTCAAGGTGCAGTTGTTCATGTTAAGAAAATACAGCATTTCTTACCCCAGAAGAGGACGTAGTGCTTTAATAAAAACCTCACTCAGAATGGCACAACGTGTAATGAATAACTGTTTCTTTGAATATCATCAAATTTAGTTTATGTGTAAAAGCTATTTTTATATGTAAAAAAGTAAATAGATTTTAAAAATTTAATAACCTTTAAAAAATTAAATATTTTGTTCTGTAAAATATTAGTGTTCTCTGGTTATTTAACATTTTCAAAAGTTAAAACTACTTTAAAAAAGTCATTCGGTCTCTCTTTTCGTATTATAAGAATATTTTAGACCTTTGTGAACTGACAATACTTTAAAGTACCAATTTAATTAATTAGCTCTAATGGAATGAATTTCCCAAAGTTGAGTATTTTATTTATGTATATGCCTTAATTTTCAATATAGTGATTCAAAAAAAATATTGCATGAAAAAATGTGCAGTAAATCATAATGCGGTAAATAAAGGGTTAACTTCGCAATTAGAAGTAACACGATGCCTATTGGCGGAATACTCAAAGGAACCAAGTTCACTGAAAAGGTTTAGAGCAGGGATTCCCAATGGGGGATGTGGCCGCGGTAGCCGAGTGGTATTGGTATCGGAACGTGGCTTGCTTTGTCATGGGTTCGAGCCCAGTACCACTAAAGACCCGCCGTGTAGGGCAGCGATGCACGTTAAATCTGTCGAGAGCTGAAACATCCTCCCGTTGGTGTGGTGTGGTAGTTAGGAGAGGGGGGTGCCAGCTCAGGTGTCGTCCACGTCACTTGACCATGGTTCAAAATTACGTGGTCCGTCGCCAAAAGCCCTCGAGTAGCTAAACAGTGCGACGTTAATATTCAATCAATCAATCAAACCCAATGGGGGATCCAGGTGGGAACACTAGGGACCTGTGGAATTTTAAAAAGGATTTCTTACATTCCAGGGTTCCTATGGTGGTCAATAACAATTTTTTTTCTGTTTTAAAATTGCAATCAATTCTTAAGGATGTTAACTATTGGATAATAATACGTTTCCGAACACGTCTGGAGTACATTTTTTAAAAAAAGAATACTCTAAAACGTTACAAATGTTTTTTATATATAAGGACCAATACCAATAAGTACTAATATTTAACTCTCTCACACACAATATTTAAAAAATTTTATCGAAATTTTACAAAAATCACAATTGGCAATATTTTTGAAAAACTTCAAAGTAATTAGAATAAAACGTAATAAAATTATATCAGTAAAATTATTACTAAAACAAATTAAATGCATTTCTCTAGAGAATGTACTAAAATTTTAATGCGTTATTAAATTTTTAAATTTTAGAGCTGATCGAAGTATTATAAGAAAAGTGACATTCTTTATATACGAGACCATTATCTAAATAATAGGCCATAACTCAAAAAATATTCATACAATAAGAAATACTTAAGTACATTCTCTAAAAAATAATATAAATATCATGTTTAAAAAGTTTTTTATTGAAATGCATTTATAATATTTTGAGTTATCAAATTGGCCGTGGTATGTGTTGAATAATTTTTAATTTTCCGTTTCTGGTAGATTGAAGACCCACTTCCAATTTTTCTTATTTTATAAAATTGATTGTAATTTGGCCTCTAAGTAACATAGAAACAAAACAAAGTATGTTTTCTAAAGTCAAAATAGCTCGATTCATTAAAATAAAGAGCAAAAAATGTGTGTTATGACCGAATTTTGTCATTTCAACGTGTTCAAATACCGATTGATTCAAAATAAGTGTGACCAATTTTAAAAGCTTGTAACTATATTAATGGAGAATTTCTATAGTTTTACTACTGATTTTATTTTAAAAAGGAAACATTCAAATTACTAATCAAACCATTTTTATAAGTGAGAGTAAATTATAGTTCTGAAATAAGATTCTCAAATCCGGAATGAAATTTTATAGCTTTTGAAGGATGTTTGTTAGAACTCTGTTATAAATAAAACATAAAAATTAAAAAAACACATTTTTCTATTGTATTAATGTCTTAACTTCAAAAATGAATAAAATTTGGCTCGCAATCAAAAGCTCCAGAGAAAAAATGTGAACGAAAGGAAATCATTAATGAAAAAGGAAAAAGAAGTTAAAAAGAATTATCGCTATGTCGCCTTTTCCTCAAATAATTAAGGCAAAGGAACTACAGGTATAGTAATCGAAAATTTATCGTCAGATAAAGAAAATTGGCTACAAAAAAGTAAATTTTCTTATATCTGTCATCAATGTATGTTAAGACTATAGAAAAACTAATAAAAAATTTCTTGGCCTCTGTATTTAATATGCAAAGGTAAATACAAAACAAGAATAACTTCGGATAAAGCACTGTTTTATCTGTCATTCATAACGAATATACAACATATTTCTGGCAAAAAGCGTCGCAAAGACGCAACTGTTTTACAAAAGACAAGTTGACCGTCAGGTGTTATGGTATGGATAGGAATGTCCTCTCAAGGCTTAATAAAACCGTTTTTTGTAGAACTGAAGTCTAAAATTAATGTCAAATACTATCATAATAAAGTTTTGGAATACTTGCTCAGAGAAAGTAAGCATCTTTACTCTCAAGAAAACTTTATTCTTCGCCATCATTGTACACCAAATCATTATACAAAATCACAACTATAAAATGACTGAAATATAAAAAAGTAAATTTCCTTTCTCCTGATAAATGGCTATCACTCTCCCCTGTCTGTGTTCCTTGCGATTACTTTTTATGGGTCTACTTAAAGAACAATTAAATAGACTTAAACTAAAAGCATTTCAAGGGCTTCAAAAAGCAATTTAAGAGGGAGTTGGAAAAATACCTCAAAAATAGTCGAAAAAACTCTTAGCTTAAACGAAACGATCACGTAAAGTGTACTGTGCCAGAGGAAAGCACATTGAAAATTTTATGTAAATAACTTGATTCAATCAAAATTTATGATCCTCTGAAATTGTGGTCACAACACTATTTATGAATCAACCGGTATTTTAGTATGCACAGATGTAATGTAGGCTTAAATAGGGAGGTGTGATCCATGCATCTGAAGTGGAATGATATGGAATAAAAATAAATGTTACATATATATAGAAAATAATGAACTATTTTTTTTATAATTTTCGGTTCGTATACTTATTTCAATTCTTATCTTTTATACAATTATTAGTATTATGATTACATTATATGCTCATTTTATATTCTAATACTATAGAAAAAAATGTAAAGAGATCCTTTAAAAAAATTATTCTTCTAAAAGTGGTCACTGCTGGAAAAAATTTGGGAGCTCTCCTCCCACCCTCCCCCCTTCTCTGTACATCGGATCTTTAGGGGTAACAGGACTCTAATTCACGATCTGACAGAACAGCCTTGGCCATGATTACTCGGCTACCACGGACTTGTCTTTTAAAAAAAAATAAAACAAACTCTAATTCGTGGAAATACTACAGAAATTTTTTTATGCGGTAGATAGGGACCACATAAAAAAAGTGGATTATTTACGAAATTTATGTAAGAGTGTATTTCCATAACCAAATAAATAATTAAATATTACAGATGGAAATATTTCAAAAACATATAGTTTCTCATTGCATACACGGATAAGTTTTCAAAATGCACATACATAATTCACTATTACTCATCTAAATCCAAAGTCCTGTAATGAATAAGTTAAAAATCGCTTTCGTCACTTGAAGGTACAATTTCGATTCATTTATTTTTTGGCAACCTAAAGTAAGAGATAAGTTTTTGTGACGAAGGTCGGGTGGTCAGTTACTTGTAAATGTTACGATAACCGGATATACATGATTGAAGCTCTTTTTGGAATTCTATACTCCTTTCTTAATCGATACCTATTTTAAGAAAATGCTTTTCCAATTTGTAGGAAAGCTGGATCTCTGCATATTTTATCCACTCTCAAAGAATCCGGTTCTTCTTGTCCGTCTTCACTATCTATCAAATTATTCATAATGTCACTGTCATTGAAAGTTTCGTCTTCAATCAAGCGCGGGCTGCTGGAGAGTTGAAAGAAAGCAAACTGAATGCGCATTGTCGGGAGACTGTTTATAACAAATTAACAGAGCGTCTTGAAGTGTCTACATTTCAATGGCGTAACGTACACCCCCGCATCACGGGGGATGGCAGGGGTCTAGTGGTCCAAGGCCTCACTTACGCTAAATACGCATCTACCCAATTTATAAAATATTAAAGGCAAAACTTTACTTTCAGAGGGGAAGGGAGTCCTAACATTCTCTAATACGCCTCTGGTAAATAGATAGAAAACATTAGAGTAGCGCTAAAGCCATTGATTCGTGCCACGGGGAGGAGGGGGGCAGGAATCTACGAGCTCAAGGCTTGACTAACGCTAAAAAGTATTTACTCAATTTATAAAATATTAAAGGTGAAACTTGACTTTTTCAGGGGGCGGGTGTCTCAACATTCTCAGTTACGACACTGGTAAACAGATATAAAACATTACAGTTGCGCCAAAGCCATTGAAAATCATACACCGCATAAAAAAAAAGATCGCACAAAAACAGGTTCTACTGTAATATTTAGTAGAGACGAGATGTATATTTATTATAGTGCAAAATGGTACAGATATTGCCTCATGAACGAATTAAAAACTTAAAAATAAAAAAGATGCTTTTTGAATGATTTCCTAACAGCCATAAAAAGTTCATCTTCCGGTCAGAATGATGCAGACATAAGTACCTTAGTAAGATGTGTGTTGAACAAGGAAATTTATGCACAGTTTGAATCTGTTCTCCATACTCTTCACTAAGCTATCGAGGAGTCCTTGGAAGATATTACCCCACTCTTCTTTCAAGGCGGGTTTAAGCCCTTGCTCTGTACTGGGAGGGACGGTTCTTAGTGCAACACGTCTGCCAAGAGCATCCCAGACATATCAATAAGATTTAAGTCGGGAGAGTAAGCAAGATATAGATAGAGACTGTATAATTATTTATCATCAGTTATTTTAAGAAACAACATAGTTGTTTTAATACAAAATTGTTAATTTTTCACGTTAACAGTGTATCATTAGTTAATTTATAGAATATACCAATTATTTTGTAGAATAACTGTAGACAAAGTGAAATAATTTATCTGTTACTCATTTTAGCTCACTTTATTAGTTATTTTATGAAATTTATATTCTATTAAATACCTCAATTTCAATCTTAAACGAGAGAATATATATACCCTTATAATTAAAACATATTCATCAAAGTATATTCTACAGCATTAGAATTCAATCTCGAAACTGAGATAATATTGTTTTTAAGAACTACTATTCATACCACCCAAACCAAGGCTACCGAATCCAATTTAGATACGATGCAATTTCAAAAATACGTCCATTTCAGTGAGATACGATGCCCATCAATGTCGTCGTAACGCTGTACAATAGTAAACCTGAGCGGCTACATTTCGTCTTTTATCGGCGGACTGGCCCAAAACTTTTAAAAAACGAGTGCGCAATTCAGATTTTATCCGGCAATTAAACAAAGTATTTTCCTTATTAGTTCCTCTTAGAAGCAGTGAGCATTGTGTTATTCTAATTCTTCCATGTTCCTTAGGTAGCCTACAAATTAGTTATGGACTAAGAGATTCGTGACAGAACTTAATTGAAAGTCCTTGAGAGTTGTATCGATAAAAAGTACTTACCTCCTGGTTCATAGGAAAAATTTCTTGGCCGGTAAGCGAGTTCTTTTTTCGTTTCTCTTCTAAATGATTGTTGTGTGCGTTGTATGCAAATTGGATTGCGTGTTCCTTGAATCGATTGTAGTTCTGGTCAGGCATTCGATGCGTTCTGCAAGTACATTTTGAGCGATCCATGCCATCCTGTTTGTTCTGAAGACTTAACAAGCAACTGTTCTTTTGTGATGAGTGATAAGCTCTTGTCTTTATTCAAGAATTGGACTTTTATTGAACTATTCGAGTGTTCTTGACACCGTCTACGCCACAATAATTTATATCAAAATACGTGAATTAAAAATTGCTTGGGAACATGTATTGTATTTTGCCTTCTTTGTAATACAAGAATGGGACCATTGAAACAATAATGTCAATCTTGTAGGCTATTGAAAAATTTATGTGACAGTTCTTACCAGTTTTAAATAACACATTTCATCAATATCTTCAAATTATAAGGAATTATTTAATTGTTTTGGTCTATTTTCAAAATAATTCATGTGAAAATAAGAGAGTTAGTTGGAGAAATTGAATGGTGCATGTTGCAATACTATTTTGCAATAAAAGAAAGACATCAATAAAAGAGAAGTATTAATATTTCGTTAGAATGTAGTATATTATTTTGAAGATTTGTATAATAACCATACGTATTAATGTTTTATTTTATGCACAAAATAAATTATTAATGCAATTAAAAACTTTAAAAATCAAGGCATTTAAGTAAAACTGCAGTTACTGCCAAATAAATTTAATTTGTATTATTGCATTGCAATGTTTGATTTTAAGAAACGTAGCATAAGTAGAACAAATGCTGAAATTTTAGTGAGTCTTTTACTTATCAGAAATGTGAGAAACAAAGGAAAGTCTATATCAAAAGCATTGCGAACTTGATGTGTGTGTGTGTGTGTGATTAGTATTCTCTACTTAAGATTTCAATTCTATTTCTCGTCACACATTTAAGCAATCAAACTCTTTACGCACAAAATTAAAAAAAAATTCAGATTGCTCAAATATACATGGAATGTACTTTTCTCAGGTTTTATTATTTCTATTTTCTACTTTTTGAGATAAAAATTGATATGCTTACCGACTGGGTTTGATTCTTGATTTACGTCGCACAATCAAGAGCTACTGATGGTCGGTTTGAAACTTAAACAATCGTTTGAGTTTTTTTCAGCCAAACTGTTTGGGTATAATTATTCAGTTTTAATTTATAACAACTAACTCTATGAGTGTAACTGCAAATATAATTGTTGCATTTCAAACACTTAAGGCTGCCGGTCATTTCGAAAGCGTGGCTTTAATGTTAATCCAACAGAAAAAAAAATTCTGCTTTCCTCTTCCCCCTAGAGCAACACATCGATTGGAATGCGTCCAAAAATCAAAGCGATGAATGTTTCTTGGGAATTGTATCTATTCCTCTGTCTCTTAAGGCTGTCTTCGGTTAATGTCAAATAATAGGACCCGAATTAGGTACATTTTTTCAGATATAAAAAAATGAAAAATTAATATTACATCCTGGGTCCACTATCCCTTAGAGAACAATATATTTTATCATACTTTACATTTTTGACCGAATTGAGCCATTTTTTCTGGCAAAAAATGTGCTTCGCGTTTTTTCTCCTACACCGTAATGCTAAATGAGCTGTCGTGTTGTAAGGCACCCGATCGGAGGTGCCCAATTTCTACATTATCCTCGCGACCTAGATCTGAACGAAGAAGCAGCCATGTCGTTTTTCTTAGTATCACTTTATTAAGATTTTAACTTAAACAATATGCAATAATAGTACTAATATTCAATTCAAGGGAATCTGAAGTGAAAGGACACATTATTCGTATTACCAAATAATCGCGTAACCGACCATTATATCTAACTCTACTGATTATTTATAATCTCAGTAACTACACAGTTCTTAATAATTCAGTTTAACAGTCTTGCCGTTTTATTTTGGGTAAACAGCAATGCGCTAGACGTGGATTTTATTCTTGTGGAATGGTATCCACTTTTAATTTGATAATACACGTACGGATAGATTAAATCTTGACCTCGGGGTTTCCTCTCACTTTAACTTGGGAGTTTGTACACATAGACCTCGTATATTCACTTCTCATAGCCACCCCGCGTACGCTAAACTTCTACTATTTATAAGATTCCTAATTTGAATATCACGCTTCTCTTCTCGAGTTGGTTGGAAAGAATTGCCATTCTGGCCCCAAAGAAACCCTAGAGGATAATTATTTGAAATCGCGATGAGCCCGTCACAGTATTAAAATGAAAAAAATAATATTTACGGAACATTTTGATATTTTAGAAACGCTATATTGTTATAGATATATGAGTTATAATGTTGCAAATTTTGATGAAAATTGAGGCATTTTTCTGCCTGAAAATGTACTCAGCGTTTAGTTCAGGCTCTCGTACTTTTGCTGAAAACAGCCTTAGGTCTGAAAAACCACAAATACATCCTTAAAGTAGACAAAATATATTTTCAGAAATTGTTGAGTAAATATAACTTCAGAGAAACATTAATTCCCCCCCCCTATTTTTCGGGGGGGGGGGGAAAACCACCACTAGGGTGGTTTTTCCCACGCCCCCTTGCCGAATGGATAGAGTGCAGGGATTAATTTAAACTTGTAAAATATTATGAGGTTTGTCAATTAAATCTAAATCGTAATTTTGTCCTTTTTCATTACGGAAAATGTTTCAGTAATATACAGTTAGAAGTTAATATCGTCGGTACTATAAGACAAAGATAGGATTTACGTAATTTATTTTCAGGACATTTGAGTCCTTCGAATAAATCCCGTTTTCTTTTTGGAGGGGGTTGTGATGAATCTATACGGAACTTTATCACTAACCTTCTGAACCGACCTTTTTAGGGAAATTTAATTCCCTACCTATTTCCAATCAACTCCAAAGAGCGGACAGGATTACTTGTTATGTAGATTAGATTCAGTATTTAAGTCAAACGAAATAGTAAAGTTAGAGCAGTAGGAGATAGACATTGAAACATAGAGTTATAGTGATTTTGAATTGAAATATTGTTGTTGAAGATAAATTAAACTCAGGAAGAATTGAGATTCCGAGTGGTAAATATATTTTTGAAGTTAAAGTCTCACTCAAGTTTTAAGAGTCGGATTAAAGTTAAATGTTCATTAAGAACATTATTGAATATAATTCTGGGATCTCTTATCGTGGTAATTTCTGCGTGATCGTTATTTAATAAATTAATTGATTAGATCATTAATTAAATGAGTTAATTTGAGAGATATTATCTTTAAAACCTCATAATATTAAAATTACTGTTAATAAGTTTATTTGATTCTATTTGGGAAAGATAACCAAATAAAGAAAGTTATTTATAAAAATGGCTACTAGTTCATTTATGTCTCATAATTATTCTAGTTCTCAAAGTGAGGTCCCCAGGGACCATTACACAGTTTGTATTCTTTTAAAATGCAGGATTTTAACTTCTGTTTTGTATTTATACTGTATAATGTGCACTTTTTAAAAATGCTCTTAAAATAATTTTATGTATATGTACAATTGTTGTTATATTTCTTAGTTTCAAATTTAAATATGTTGGGAAAAAAATTCCTCTTCGTGTATTTTGGGAGTTTTTTCCTACCCTCCTGATGATTCGAAATTTTTCATCGGTTCCTCCAATTATCGTGAGTATTGTATATATAATAATGACAAAAGTAAGGGCTCGCTTAATACTTCTCAATCAGTAGCCACCGACATTGTACAATAATTATAAAACACATACAGTCAATAGTAGTACCATTAATTATCCAGATAACAATTAGTACACATACATATTCCCATCCAGATATTTAGATTGGTGTGACACGACCTCTCGCATAACAGGTACGAAGGAGTGTCGTGCGGAGCAGTCTTAAAGCAGCAATGAAATCCGGGCGCAGTTGGAACAACTTCATTACGCGAAGGCACTCCAATAATTCATTAGAGCGCCTTTTACAAACGATTCGGAAAATGTCGAGTCGAGTTGTCGGCATTCCGCGCACGCTCTGGTATC
Organism: Trichonephila clavipes; assembly: GCA_019973935.1. Lineage (NCBI taxonomy): Eukaryota > Metazoa > Arthropoda > Arachnida > Araneae > Nephilidae > Trichonephila > Trichonephila clavipes. The sequence continues at coordinate 94,069 of BMAU01017569.1, read as the reverse complement.
TGCGCTAATTTCATGGCTGGTTGCCCTAACTCACTCTGGCCTCACTGTAATGGCACTTTAATGCAAATATCCGCGATCTTTGCAGGACTCTTCTCTCCATTACTTTAAATTACACGCTTTTTAAGCTACGTGAAGGAATCACTTCTCCTCCCATCCTAATTAGGTTTCTTTTGGTATTTTTTTTATGCATCTAGATTCTTGAACGAAAAGTCATTTTGTGCCCCCCTCAAAAATAGATTAGTCCATCGATTGAAATGCCCATCCAAAAAATGCAAAAATTAATAAAGGTTTCTCTGAAAAATTGTGGTTTGGGGGAGGTATTTCTAAATATTTTTTAAAGATGTAAAACATCAGTGAGGGAATGAACATCTTAACGTCACACTATTGATTACAGAACTCGTAATTTTAAATCACGATCAAGAGACAAGGATGACGCCTGAGTTGGCCCATCACTCTCCAAACTTTCACACTTTGCCAACGGGAGGGGGTCGCAGTAGCCTTGTGGTAGTGGTCATGAGTTTGTTTGTGACCGGTGTGTCATGAGTTCGAGCCTAATGCCTCTGAAGAGCCGCTGTGCAGAGGCGCTGGTGTGCTCTAAATCTGTTATGGCTCAAATGTTTTCCCTTTGATGTGATTTGGTAGTTTGAAGAAGGGGTGCGCTAGCTCAGGTGTCGTGGTTCAAAATCTCCACTGCCCACTTCATTTGACTTTGAATAGCAACTCTCATTAACATAAATCACGGTTCTTCCTGTTTAGAAGTGGTTTTAAGTCATAGATTGAATTTTCCCTAAAAGATTAATTAGAAACGAGAGAGACTCCTCAGATTCCGTATCATTCCCAAATCAAGGGTTTTGAGCCTGGAGAGGTTAAATGTCCCAAACGACAGGTCCTGGGGGGCATCATGAATTGACAGAATTAACACCAGCCACAAGTGATCGTGGCAATTTATTTTAACATGAATCACATTAAATCACATGAATCATATTAAAATGTTTGATAGACATTTAAAGGTGAATTTCTTGAGGCTTGGTGAAAGCAACTCCTCCAGAACCCCTAGAAGAAAAATTCGCTTCTTAAAAAATATCCAATTTCTTTTGTACAAATTTTGAATCGCAGTGAAAAGAATCCCCTTGACTGTCCACCTATTTCTCTCAGCTAGAAGTTTTCTTTGCGCATATTCTCGCTCATCGACTGTCACTGACCGCTTAGACTGGTGGGGAAAAAATTCATGCATGTGCATTAGTATTACCTGCATGTATGCATCCAACCCCGTCTCCATAGTTTCATTTGTCCCACACAAAAAGTTATCCCCAACAACTTTTTGAACAAACCTCATATTTTTCTGATAAATGTTTCAAATAAAGCTAAGGATTCCTATATTATAAATGCTAAAAATTCAGGAATATCAATTAAAATGATAGAAATATTTTTAGTTATTGATGCATGAAACCAAAGTAAAGAACATATCATGCTCAATTATTCGTCAAAATTTATACAAGCGCAATAATTCCCTAATTTTTGTTGAAAACTTCCTACAATTTTTGTAATGCTTAAATTGTTTTGTTTGTCAATTGCATTTGTACTCGATAGTAGTTGTTATATGTTTTTATCCAAAATTCCATAATCAATGATTAATTTTTTATCACTGGTGCTCTTAGAAGCAACACCAAGCAATTAGTGACGAACCTCTTCGTTTTAAACCTCAGTCAAATGATGATAATGACACCTGTGACCTGACTTTCCATTCTCCAAACTTTAGCTTCCTGTCAACGTGAGGACTTTGAGCCTCTTTACAGAAGATATCTAGTAACACCAGGTTCTTAAGTTCGAACCTACGACTTCATAGAAACCGCCCAGGAGTTCGTGACCAGGATTTGTGCCTCGGCCACGCATCGTGTTATGAATTCTATTCCACTGAGATGAAAGCATGATTTGAGATGAATGATATGAAATCAAAAAAATCCTTACATATTATTTATTAAATCGTCAATGAGTAATTAGTAACAGCAAAACTTTTTCTCTGACGATTTAGAAGTTTTCTTGAAAGATAAACTGCTGTTTGTAAAAAATGCAAAACTATGAAGTAGTCATCAGAATTGAATAAAATTTAATACACATACGACTTGTATTCGTACAAATAAATGACGAAATTTCCAAAGCAAAAGAACAATAATAAGTGTCCGAAATCAGTATTTGGTGCAACCAACACGCGTCGCAATAAGTGCTGCTACACGACCTGGCATGGAGTCAAATAAATTTTGAATGTCTGCTTGTGGAAGAGAATTCCATATTGCTTATATGCACAGCCAAAGTTCGTCTTTTGAAGCTGAAGGACGCGGTTCACGAGTGAGACGCCGACCAGCCAAACCCCACGCGTGCTGAATAGGTGACATATCTGGTAAATAAGCAGGCCAAGGAAGAAGTTGCATGTGTTGGGCTGAACAGAAGTCTCGAACAGTCTTTTCAACACATGGGCGAGCTTTATCCTGCTGAAAGATAGCTTCAGGGATGCCTTGAAGGAAAGGAACGACTTTGGGCTGTAGCACTTGACGGACGTACCTGTTGCTATTGAAATTACCCTCAATTCGTAGCAAATTGGATCGTCCATGATACGAAATCGCCCTTCAAACCATAACTCTGGGTGTTAAGTCACTATGTCGTTCGATAACGCACTCGGGAAGGCAGCGTTCACCGGCATAGTATCTAACACGAATGTGGCTATCATGATCCTACAAATTGAAGCATGAATCATCTGAAAAGACAACTTGGTGATAATCAGCTTGCTAGGCTCTGTGCTCATGAGCCTATTGCAGACGCAGCCGTCGATGGTTTGCCGTGAAGGGGATCCTGAATAAAGTCACCCTTACTCTCAATCCCTGGTGCAGCAGACATCAACAAATTGATGAAGCCTACATTAGTACACCTGTAGCAGTAGACCAACGGGCTTCCAACTGCCTGGGGAAGCTGTATGGTCATTCCCCGCCACGTGGAGCAGGTACCGATCGTCACGGGCTGACGTCACTTTTCGTCGTCCACTTCCAGTTTTTTGAGCTGTTCGGTGCTCGTCGGTCCATTGCTTCCAAACTCGCATCACTGTGGAACTGTTCCGCTGCACACGAACTCCTATTGTGCGATAAGAAAATCGTCCTTCTCGAAGGCCGATAATCCTGCCCTGTTCAAACTCCTTTTGTTGGAATTTCTCCGTCGTGGAGGCATACTTATAGGTCTCACTAAACGTTCGCCACTAACCATTTTCAACAGTCCCGCTACAGCCCTCTATTGATACGCTTTCAGCATCAGTTCAGAGGGCGCGGTGGCTCTGAAACTTCACTATTTTACGTAACATCCTATAGTTGATATTTGCTGCAAAGTTCATACAACTCTGATGATTTTTTCATGGTGTTGCATTTTTTACAAACAGCAGTATAATTATTAGGAGCATTTTAGAATATTTGTTGAATTTATTTTCTTGCATTTTAGGTGCGTTAAAACTATAGTTAAAGTATAGTGAAAAATATATTAATTACACTCTATAAAACATTGACGTATTCTCACCCTATTTTAAATTAATTAATTTTGAAAACACAAATTTGCTCCTCTTTAGCAAAATTTTTTTCGGTACTTTTCAGCATCTTAATGATTAATTAATAGTGAATAAATGTACATTTTAAATAAAGGTTTCTTATATTAGTATCACAAAAAAGTACCGTAATTTAAATATTCATTGCCCCCCCCCCTAAAATTGTTTATCAATAACGATCTCAAATTTACAGAATAAAAAGAGATACTCGACAGGATTTTATTCCTGCACGCTATTGAAAAGAAAAAATTAATAAAATCCGACTAATTTCAAAAGAATTTAGGATTTTTAAGCTGAAATTCCAAGAGGGCTCTTTAATTAAAGCCATTATGGCTCGGGTGTCTTCCTTTTAACTTTTAACCGTAAGTAATACAAATTTAGTTTGAATTTTCGTCTTTTGAAACCCTTTAGTAATTAGGCTTTTACCAAGCTTTATGTGATCGCCGTTAATTGATGTAATTAAAGATCATCCGCTCCACTTTAGTCTAGACGCAGGATCGGATTTTTAAAAGTTCTCACGATTTGATTGAGGTTTAATTCATTCCAGCCATCTCAGTTAATTGTTTATTCGAATTAACCCTTCTCTCTTTATATATATATAGATACTTCCCCCCCACACACACACACTAAGAATGATTAATTTAAAGAGATTTAAAGGAGAATGGTTTTAAACGTTAAAAGTATTCTTAGATATGGTTAATACGTAAAAGTTTGTTAGTCATGGTAACTCAACATTTGACTATCGATTTTAAATGGAATCTTTTAACTTATTTAGAACAACATAAAGTCCTTTTTTCATTAATTTTAAAATGACTCGACTTTTTTAATTACGAAATAAATTTGACTTTTAACAGGAAATAAAGAATTGTTTCTTAAAGGGTTGTTTCTTATCTCTTCATTCTCTCTGTAAAAACAGAGAGGAATGATTTAGAAATATCAAAAGTAATATATTTTAGAAGCTTAAAATTACCTCTGTCTTTAATAATTACGCAATGTTTGAAGTTAGAGGAAAATAAATGTTCATGAAACAAACATTTGAGATTCCATAGTTAATGCAAATTCTGCTTAGTAAGTTCAAGAAACTGATAAACATTCTTTCCTTATAAATCTCAAGAGGTATGATATGAATAAATGCTTATCTACTGAAAAAAAGCTATGATAATCATTATCTACTTATTAACTAAGGAGAACTAATCATAATTCTCAGCTTAAGAGAATTAATAAACCTCTCCACTACCTGAAGAGGGTAAATAAGAATTATTTACGTATGAATTCAAGGAAACTATTAAACGTTATTTACTTATTGACTTAGGATGTTCTCGTTATTGCATGGCAGTCAATAAGCATTCTCAACTTATTAAAGTAACAGGGTCATTAAGTATTTTCTAACTTATATCATTAAGAGAGCTGGTACGAACTATATATATATCTTGAGTATTCTTGAGTTAATACTCAAGAATATTAATCAGCATTCTCTACTTATTAACTTGAAAGAGCTACTTACTCTTTTCTCTCTACTTATACTCAAGTGAATTAATAAGCATTTTCTCTTTAATAATTTAACTAGGACTAATAAAAATTATCTGCTTATTACCTCATGAAGACTAATAAGCATTCTCTACTTATTAAATAAGAGGGTTTTTACGTATTCTTTGACTTATTACTTTAAGAATACTAACAAAATTTTGTTATAATACCTCAAAAAGGTGAATGAAAATATCTACCTATTACTTTAAAAATACCAATAAATGAACGGTGTTGAAAGAGGATTTGAATTGAAAAGGGACTATCATGTAGATTTGCTTATTTTTTTAGATCAGGAAACCACTAATCAGGGTAATTTGCAGTCTTCTATTTGGTTTTTAGCATCTTGTATCATGTCTTATTTATTTTGCTTAAATAAACATTTCCATATACCTCATTAAACCTATAAGGGGATTATATTTTAATTAATTCACAATTTTGGGAATTGTGATATTTTTCTGTTTACATATGTGTGAGACTAGCGCCTCTCTCCTGGGTACCCAGATGTGATGGGGGGAGGGAAGAAACACTCGACGTGATCCAATTAATCTGTTTAGTTACCATACAAAGAACAGACACAGTTTCAACTAATAATAGTAAGAGAATGTTTCAATGTTAACCGCGAAAATAGAACAACGACGGTAAAACGCGAAAGTCAAGTAGACTATCAAATTGGATCCTTACCTTTAAAAAGGATAAAAATATCATCCGATTTAATCTAATATCAAATAAATCCTAGTAAACAATGGTCATTTTAAAGTTTTCTAATAAGAATTAAATCACTATAATTCTAATATTATACTTCAGTAGCAATCTCACCTGACGAGTATATCTTCTCTCATACTGTCCCTCAAGCTAGAAAACTTCAACTCTATATAGTAAGTTTATTTAAATATCACGATTCTCTTCTTCCGAAAGGTTGGTTGTGAATAACGCGAATGGATAGCCCAAAGATTTCCAAAGAGGATTAATTGGAAATATGCGTATAGATCCGTCACACATAGAACTTACTAAGTAGAGTTTAAAGCAATCTTAAGATTGTATACGTTTAAAAGATTAATATAACTTGATGTTATTCATCAATAAACATTTTTGTAATGTCTTAGATATTTGACTGTATCGGAAAAAACTTGAATTTCGGACGTTAAAATATTTGAGATATGGATTTTTAAATGCCTTTCCTTTGACATTGGGACTAGTAAAAAGTAAATTAAAGGAATAAGTAACACAAATGTTTAACCTTTCACTGCTGTTACATAGTTACGCATACTTTACTACCTCTATTTCCTAAGCATTTGCGCCCCTTAAAATCGTAACTGAATTTTGCCTTCGGAAGATTTTCAAGGTCACATACTAAGGATCATTCTCGAAAGATATTTTAAATCCATTATTTTTAGTTTGAGGGTCAACCATGGTAGGTGTGGGATTATTTCAGAGATAACAAGAAGGTGCGTGTTATATATAGTATAAATATACACATATTTACAGTCGAACCTCTATATTGCGAATTTTTCTATATAGCGAACTTTTTCCTGAAACCTTGAACATTTAACGATTTTCTTCGTAAAATTTTCTCTCTACAGCGAAGTACATTTTCTATATGACGAATTTTTATTTTGTGATTCAATCTTTTTCTCTCCCTATTTTTTAAATTATTTCTGAACATTTCAAGTTATTCTCTCTTTAACACATATTATGGTTGTCATAAATCTTGAACTAGTTTTATTAGATCCAAACTCGCCGAGAGCAATAGAGTTATGGGCATTTCATCCAAGAAGTGTAAACTTTAACCCCCATTATCCAGTTCACTTGAAACAACTTCGATATCCCCGTTCACACTTAGTGGAGTTGCCCCGTGTCCCCGTGTTCTAGTTATAAAATAATGTATGTTTAATATTACTTGTAATCTTTAAATTAGAAAATGTCCTTCAAATTCATTAATTTTAATATAAAATTATTTTTCTAATATTGAAAATACAGACAATCGACATTCTTTCTTTTTGTTTTCCTTGCAGTTTTTCTTTCTTTCTTTTTTGATGGGTAAGATATAAAAAAAACATATATTAATTTTAGAAAAGGTGTGAATAACTACTTTATTTAATATACAGCGTTTATGAATTTAAAATTTGTTTTATGTGGTTTATAAAGTGTATTAAAAGATGAACCTCTATATAACGAATTTTCCGTATAACGAACTTTTTTGAGGGATTTAGCGACTTCGTAATATAGAGACCTTTCCGGCTGTATATATATATATATATATATATATATACCAGTATCTGTTATTCTGATATATTGTTAGTTATTAAAGGGCTATCTTTGCTTTTATAATGGCTTAACATTCCGTTTACATCACACAAAAGGAAATTGAATATAAAGTAAATAATACAAAGGATTCTTATGATCCTGAAGGAAAATGGAACTTCTCTCTCACCCCCCCCAAAAAAAAACGCTCAAGATGATCTGAGAAGATCAAAAAGCAAACAGCACACGACGTGGGACACAAAAAAATGAAACTGATCCAATAAATCCTTGTACTTACAGAATCAGTTCTCCGTGACAGTCTCACCTTCAAAGTAGTTCCCTTCAGCATTCACAAACTTCTACATTCTGTGCTGTCATTAATGGTAACTGTTCTGGAACGAGGTTTTGGGTTTCAAGAGGTTCTCCGTTTTTGCTGGGATAAAATAGTCACATGGAGCCAAATCAAGTGAATAAGGAGGATGCTCTGTCACGGTAATGTTTTTGCTGGTCGGAAACTACTTTACAGACAGAGCCGAGTGAGCGCTTGCATTATCTTGGTGCAACTTGCTGACCTTGGGTGCCCCGCACGTTCATCATCTTCCACACTGTCCCTTTCTCCTAAAATCCACTTATGAAATTTTAACACAAGTGCAGGAGACAAAGATTCATCGACATAAATCTCGTTTAACTAGCTGCATGGCCCGGCGATGCACGGGCTATCTCTACTTTTATAAATTTTCCCTTTCTTTCACAAAATCAGAACATCTGATGCTCATTTTCAAAATGACTTCCACCCCCCTCCACCGCTTAGCTCGGCGTTGCTCGGGCTTTCTCTTTTCCTCATAAAAATTTCCCTTTTTCGAAATTTGTTCCATTCCCCAATTATTTTTGATTTAAGACAGGTTTCTTTCCCCTCTCTATAGCCCGAACAAGGTTCTTTTAGTTAAAATTATTATTCTATCTTCCTCTCCTTCTCACAGATAAGATATGGCTTCAAATTTCGATGTATGACTTATAAAAAAGAATATTGCGTTAGAATTAAAAATTATTAATGTGAAGCAATAAAAAGAAAACAATTCTGATGCTAAGAGTAAAACAAAAAACGTTCATCATTTTTTAATTATAGTTAGTTTCTAAAAATCTAAAATAATAAAATAGATTTCAGATTTTCATGAATCAATCAATCGTTACATATAGTTAGCTTAAAAATGTCTCTAAAATGTATTTTGATCCAAAATAATAGACGATGTACTTTTTAATTAACAAACAATTCATTTCGTAATGAAATAATAGAAATAATCCTTTTAAAAAACATATATATATTTATTAAAATCAAATTTCTATAAGTAATTAATAAACGAAAAATTTACAGATAGCTATGGAAACGATTGCTTTTTCCTGAACGTTTGAATATTTGATTAAACATATAAATATATAAAGGGTGTTTTTTTAGAGGAATAGAACTTTAAATTGCAATAAAACAACGATGTATTATTCGATTGACATGAATTTTTTTTATTCGAAAGATAATCTTGTGGCATTACATTTTAAATATGATTTCTGGCATAGGGCTGCCACGGCTGGCTCGGATGTAGTCCAATCTGGACGTCCAATTTTCGATGACTTTTTCCAACATTTGCGGCCGTATATCGGCAATAACACGGCGAATGTTGTCTTCCAAATGGTCAAGCGTTTGTGGCTTATCCGCATAGACCAATGACTTTACATAGCCCCACAGAAAATAGTCTAGCGGTGTTAAATCACAAGATCTTGGAGGCCAATTCACAGGTCCAAAACGTGAAATTAGGCGGTCACCAAACGTGTCTTTCAATAAATCGATTGTGGCACGAGTTGTGTGATACGTTGCGCCGTCTTTTTGGAACCACAGCTCCTGGACATCATGATTGTTCAATTCAGGAATGAAAAAGTTAGTAATCATGGCTCTATACCGATCACCATTGACTGTAACGTTGTGGTCTTCATCGTTTTTGAAGAAGTACGGACCAATGATTCCACCAGCCCATAAAGCGCACCAAACAGTCAGTTTTTCTGGATGTAGCGGTGTTTCGACATACACTTGTGGATTAGCTTCACTCCAAATGCGGCAGTTTTGTTTGTTGACGTAGCCATTCAACCAGAAGTGCGCTTCATCGCTAAACAAAATTCGCTTATGAAAATCGGGAACAGCGGCAATCTCGTTTTGGGCCCATTCGACGAATCTACGCCTTGCTTGATGATCGTTTTGATGAATTGCCAAACCAAACTGAGAATAAATCACTTGACAGATGTTAAATCGGTCGCCATCTTGGAAAGTAATGCCAACTTAAACTTCTATACCTGGAAAAAAATACTCTTTATAATTTAGAAAAAAAAACAGTATTGGGGAATGCCTAGATATATATATTTATATACATGTACTGAAAAAAACATTAAAAAAACCGATCTGATAAAAAACATTTTGATATTTATTTTAACCTTCAAAAAATGCAACAAAAATAGTGCTTAAATATTTTTCGCAAAAAGGAGAAAATACGAAAGTATTTTTTGAAAAATCGTAAAAAAAAAAAAAACAACAGTTTTTGGCATTAAATTTTTTTAATGAGAAAAGAGAAAAGCATGAAGTTTTTTAGCGTAAAATATTTTTTTCATTAACGTGAAAGAAAGTTCAAGTGAAACAACTTAGAATTCGTATTCAAAAAAAGGAACCGATTTCGACTCATTTTAAAAAAATCGTAAAAAAATACAAAATATAATTATTTTGTAAAATAAATTATAGCATATCGTGGCGAAATAAATTATCTTTACAAATCTGTAATTATTTTTTGTGTGAGTTTCATGAAAAAAATTAGATGGCGGTTTAAAAACATCTGAAAATAAAAAGAAGTTCCGAATTTTCCCCTGGTGGTGAGAAATGGTACTAATTATGCGTTTTATGGTTTTTAATTAATATCTTTTTAGCTAATTGGAACATCGGAATATAAATGGTCAATATGGATTCCTCGGATCATTCCCAAATTTTTGGTATCTTTGGCGAATTTCTGCGTTGTGTGGTTCGTGAGAAAATTGGTCATCATACATAGACACATTTGTTTACCTACGAATTTTAATAGTGTAGATATTTGAAATGAGTTTCACAAGAAACTTGATTTGATTCGACATATTTCTTGCAGAATGTAGTTGCACATGCTCCATCAATGGCGTAGTACTCATAACTGGCACAATTGGTCAAGGTGAATCTGGCCACACGGATAGAGGAGATCTGTGGGATGACACCACCAAAACAGTTTTTGCCGACTCCACTCTTTTTTTCAAGCAACACTTCTATGTGTGCGTGTGTCATACCTTGTATAAATACGTGAGATGGCCTAAACTAGTGCTGTTTACAATGGGTAAATAATTATATTTTAAAATTTGTATTGGGTATGACAACGAGGTACCTAGACTTCTGCATGTTTGCAAATTAAATGTTATCTTGAGAATTGAAAAATATTATGCGTAATTTTTTTATATCTTAAACCAGTGATCTTCAAACTTTTTCAACCCATGGAACCCCTAGAATTTGAAGGTGTTTTCGTGGAACGCATGCTTCTCGGAGAATCTATCTCAAAATAATATTTAGAGTAGTACAACATGTTATAAGCATTCGTGTAAAGGCAATTAAAGAAGTGGCGCATTTATTATATTAAAAAATTGTAACTCGTTTCTTTAATATAATTTAATCATTAATAATTTTAATTTGTGATTCAAGTCTCCATGTATAATGTTTAGTAACTGTGATATGTGTGCTTGCTTTTTTTCACACAAACTGACCAAGTCTAGGTCTATTGAGATTAAATGCAATCGCATTACGTATTCTGACTTTAATTTGTTTTACGTTGAGAAATATATTTCACTTTAACACAATGTTCTGAATAGCAATGAAAGGATTATAGCTGCGTGAGAAATTCCATGTATTTTGCAAGAATTTTCAACCTAAAATTTAGAAACTGTTTTTCTTAAATTTAGATCTTAACATCGAATCTGTTGCTAGGTTCCCACCAATGCATAAAGGTACATTTTCCATTAGAAAAGTATTTAGTTTTGCAAGACAATGTGCTAACTAACGAGTATAAAATTATGTCGTGGAACCCGATAAAGTAAACAATAGAGTATTCATAATCTAGTAGGAAATATGTATTTAAAAATATAAAACGTTTTTTAATATTCTTTTAGTATGATAGAAAATTAGAATGTGTTGCAAAATAAGGTTTGTGACGAATCTGTACGGCACTTTATCACTAATACTCTTAGGCGTCTTTGGGGATTGTAAATTCGCGTATATTTCCAACCAGCTCTAAAAGAAGAAACCGGGATTTGCAAATTAGTTAAAGTATTTAAGGACAGTGTTGTAAGTTAACAGTAGGCTTTTACACCGAGAGATAGGTTGAAAGTGTTCTAAGGCGATTCAAGTTGATTGTGCGATTAGCGGTTCGTTGATCATTTGGCAGTGATTTACAATTAGAAGGTTTGTAACGCCTGGAAAGTGAGGTGGTAAAAAGGTGAGATTTAAATCTAAATTATCGGCTTATAAGAGTAAATATGTAAAAAGTTAGTGGTAATTTAATGAACGATAGTAATTCAAATTGCTCGATCCTCTTATTCCGGTAATCCCGTTCGATATTGAGTTTAATAGTTGATTAGTATCATATTTCGTGACTTAATTTAATAATGTTTAATCACATTGACGTAGACATATTGATTAATCTTTGTAACTAGAAGGTTGATAATTGATTCAAGTGAATAAATATAATTTGTTATTGTAAAAATATCTTCTGGTCGTTCTTTGCCTCAAATTAATATTGGTGTCCAAGGTGGAATCCAGGGGGCTTCTCACAGGTTATTATATAAAAATTAAATTTTTACAGTTTTAATGAATAGGATGAGCTTTATATACTTGTAAATATACTAACTTGATAGAGAACGGGAATCCACACACACACACACATTTCACATACAGATTAATTTCTTCTCGATTTTTTTATTGTGACTTGTGGAACCCCTGGGTATGCTTTGTGGAACCCAAGGGTTCCGTGGAACACAGTTTGAAGACCAATGCCTTATACCAAAGACGGCTAATTATTTTAACTCGAGGGCAACATTATGTGGAAGCACCTTTTTAAAATGATCTCATGCATCAGTTCATTTTGAATCTCAAAAAAGGTGTACCATACAAATCAATAAATATAAGTTAAATAAATTAGTGGCAGTTTAATTTGATTTATTTACTGTGCTCATTTCATATCTATCTATATATATATATATATACATAAATGGATGTTTGTATATAGGAAATCACAACACCGTTCAACCGATCACTAGGAAAATTGGCATGTATATGTAATTTTTTGTGGAGAAGGTTTTTGTGCTACCCTCTTTGTTCCAGCTCCCTCCCAGGTGACATTACAGCATATCAACTTCTGCACCATTCAATCAATTACCAAGTTGCCAACGGGGTTACGAAAAATGATTCCAACTTGGCCCTATCGCCAATATTTAGCTATGTTTCTATTGAATCATCCTTATAATGTAAGGAATGGTGTTGCTTGCAAATATTACAAATTTAACATAAAATAAATACAGCAGAAAGTAATATTATTGTATTACACATCCAGATATAAATTATTTATTGTATTTTAAGCGTTCATTACACAAAATGTGTAGCAATGTGTTACTTTTGTTCAGAAGAGATCAGCTTAAGAAGGTGTTTTCAAAAATCGACCCACAAGAGAGTTACGGGGCGTTATAAATAAAAAAAAATCCTTTCATCAGTTATTAGATATACAGACTTAAAATTTAACAAATAAAAGTTTTTTGTTCAACTGAGATATGCAAAAAAGCTTTTTTTTCTGTTTGCTTAGTTTACAATTCACGTAAAATTAAACTCATTAAAAACTTCTTTATCCTTCAATCTGTATTGTTTAATTCCCCCCGCGCAAAGAACGGGTATAGCAGTTATTTGTACGATAACTGCAAGCACTTTAATTTTCGAATAAGTTTAATGAAACAAGTGTATCTGTTACACTTTTATACAATTTTCATGAGATCGGGAGTGTGATTACTTGTTTAAATTCTCATGCCAGCCAACTTGCATTAAGATTAACTCTTACTGATATCATGCAAGAAAAAATTTACTCACAAATATATGTCGACTATAATATCGAAAATGTTTCCTCTGTATTTAGATTTTAAATTGTGTTGGTGAGCTTCGAAAGAACTCTGCGGGCAGCTATTTACCCACTCATACCTTTACTTACTCTAAAGAATCTTAATTTTTAGAATTTCTTAAAAACTTTTTAGTATTAAAAATTATTTCTTTTCAATGAAAAGAAGGGTTTATTCTTTTTTATTCTGAAAATAAAGCATCGAAATAAAATCGATTTAGTTATATTTACAAAAATATTTTTAGAAAAGGCTAATTTAGCTAAACTTTAAGTGAAATTCAGCAATTGCAATTAATATTATCTTGCTTTTAAGCATTTGTGAGACACAATTCATGAACAGTTGTAGAAACTCGAATCACAAATCCAAATATTTAAGAAAGATGTTATTTCGTTTGTCACTGTGTCAACAATAAATTTTGTACCGGCTTATGTTTATTCGATCGATTTCTATTTACTCTGATTTTTCGTTTGATATTCTAGTATTAGTTGTGATATTACGTAGTTTGGTTTGTGAATAAAAAAGTGGAAGAGAAAAATTGGAAATGTATTTTGATTTGGAATTGAACAGCACTGACCTCGGACTAAGGAAATAAATATATTGCAATATAAATTTGGTGACCCGGACGTTATAAAAGTACTTAGAGGTATCAGTGAAAATTTAATAAGACAAAGTCTGGCGAATTTATCACGTTAAGTTATAACATTAAACTGTTTTCAGTCCTTTTCACAACCATGATTAAATCAATATCTCGACTTCCTCTATCAATAACATTTTCTTCAATTATTAATCTCAGTGTCATCCTATACCTGACTATCCTGAGAATCCAGACGGAAAATGAAGTCAAAGAAATACCTTCCTTTTCATTCCGTATGAAGAAACTCAATAAGATTAATGAAATATAGAACGTGTCCCTTCTTTCCCATCCCTCATATCGTAATCAATAACTACATTTCTTATCTGCAAGAGGAAACCTCCTCTTTCCAACACAATTTGAGTCAATATTCGAAGAGGTCGTTTCACAATGGAAAATTTCTCCGAAAAAGACGTCTTTCTTCCTCCCAATGAAAACATTCGTAATCCGATTTTAAAAAAAAGACACATCCTTCTGAGTTTTGCTCTTATTCATCTCCATGATGGAAACCAAAAGCCATGAAATTGAACGATGTCTCCAGTTATATCGGGCACTCTAGTGACTCGACTTACCAATCGTCGGAGGAATTTTTCGATTAAATTTTCTCCATTACAATGGAATTGGAAACGTAAATTCGGTTCTTTTTTCCAGAAAGGGATGGTGCATGTATTATATTCTGTGTTTGAATCGGGAAAGCATCTGCGTTTGTAGAACGAAATTTGGATAAGACAGTGAAATAGAATTTTTTTTTTCTCTTTCGATATCTGAATAATGATATTTCAAGGGCAAGTGAAAGTAATAATGTGAAATGGCTGATGAAAAATTGCGTACGATTTTCCATTTGAAAGAAGTCATTGAAAAAAAATTAGTCAAAATATCTTTTTTTAGTATTAGTATTATTTTAAACTAAATAATATACCTGAAAATGTGAGGGAAATTTTCTTTATTGTTGTTGAAAAGTTTTTGACTTGGATAGATTATATAAATCCCAAAATTTAAATTAAAATATTGATTTAATTTAAAGCTTCAAAAGGGTAAAAGGTACAAGGGAACAAGTGTACGTCAAAAACTGCTCATACTTTTCGTTCTATATAGCTTTATTAAATAAAGAAAGGTGTACATTATTTTTCGATAGTATCTCCTCTTTTCAGCAAAGCACTTGATCCAGATAACCACAAGTATCCGTATATCTTCCTGGTAGGTTTTCGGTTAGTCGAGATGCATCTTTTACACCACATGTAAAACGTTCGTGTTTGGGACAAATCAACGGCATCTCAAAGCGTCCTTCAGCGATCTAAATAGATAAAAGTCGGGGGAACGAGATATGGCCCGTAGGGAGGGTGTTCCAGGGTCTCAAACCTGTGGATTACCGTGATCGCGTGCACCCTTTAAACTGTCATTATAAAATTGCTTTTAATATTATTTCTATTTTGAGAAAAATAATGAAAATAATATCACTAGTAAAGTACCTATTCACATGTATCTTTCCATTAATTAATCATAAATTTCATATATTTAAAAAAAAATTTTCATTCAAAAGAGAATTTTCCAGCCATGCAATGTATGTAAGCGAACAATGACTCCCCACCAGTGAATCGGGTTTGTGATGCTCGAGTCATCTACATGAGCATTGAGGGCGAAGAGACAGGGGCGAAACATTTTGCTTAGAGATATTGTAGTTAGGAAATCGCATTAACCCCTAACTTCCCACTGTTGCATTTCTGCAACATATGATTAATTTTAATTTAACACACTTAATATATTTTTAATTACCTACAAATCACTTATTTAAGAAACAAAGATTACTGCAATAAAATATATGCTAATTTTGTCGCTAGATAGCACCACATTTTTTTTGAGAAATCACAACAATTATAAACATGTTTAATGCCTCAAGAATTGTGTTTTTGGTATAAAAAGAATCCATTATATTTTATGCTTCCTCCTTTTTATTGACGAAATAAATTTCCAGGTAAGAAATTTAAACAATTTATGTTCATTTAAATGTAATTTTGATTTTCTATTGGAAAAAGTTTGAAAGAAATTTGATTTTAATTATATGTTGCACGTCTGCAACATTGGTCTTTGGTTACCATTTTGACATGGCCAAAACGCATATACTATCCCAAGATGAAATTGATAGATATATGAATAATTTGGACGAATTAAGTGAATTAAGTGAGGATGGTCTTGAATATTCTGATGATGATGTTGATTTTTTACCTGATTGTGTGTCATCTATTGAAGATTTGGATAGCGACAGTGAAATTAGTGTTGGTTCACAAAATACAATTCAGAATATAAAAAAATCCGATGATGATGAAAATAAATTAGATAAAAATATTTCAGTCAGAGAGAGAAAGAGAGAAAGAACCTTTTTTAGATTTAACTTTTAAGAATAATAAAACATTGTCAATGTATATTTTATGGAAACATCAAAACATTTCATTGAATGAAGAAGTAATAAAATTCTTTGGAGATGACACGCTCCCAAGAGAGATTATGGATTTGGTCACTCCATACCAATATTTAAATATTTATGGACGGACGAGATCATAAGTAACATTTATGAGGAGAGCAAACGATATGCTATCCAAGAAAGCCTTTGACTCTATCAGAGAATGAAATAAATCAATAGTTGGGTATTTGTATTGATGCACATCACCTTCCAAACTATAGAACATACTGGTCAGAAAAACTTGCATTGGATCGAATTAAAGAAGCAATGTCTCTTAAAAAATTTTAAACTATTAGACAGAATCTCCATTTTAATGATAATAATGACCAAGAGATCATTCTAACCATGATAGGCTACATAAAATTAGACCCCTTTATGATGAGCTAAATAAAAATTTTGCTAAAGTTCCTTTAGAAAGGCATCTATTGATCGATGAGCAAATATGTTCAACTAAAGTAAGACATTATGTAAAACATTACTTACCAATTAAGCCACATAAATGGGGATTTAAATTTTTTGTACTTTGTAGGATATCAGGTTTTGCCTATAACTTAGATATATTCAGGCCAAGAAAATAATGAAAAGTCTAGGCAGAAGGGTGAACCAGATTTAGGTGCTAGTGCAAAGGTTGTAATACGATTAGCAAGAATTATAAGTCGTAATAAAAATTATAAACCCTATTTTGATAACTACTATACTTCTATTCCACTTTTAGCATACTTATCTAAAGAAGGGATATATTATTTAGGAACTATAAATAGGAAAAGATTTCCTAATTCCAAAATTCCTACTGAAAAAATTTTTCAATAAAATAGAACGAGGACATTCAATGTAATTTTTTGGGAGTTATAATGATGTAGAAATCTTTGTGACAGCATGGAAAGACAATAAAACTGTAATAATGGCCTCAACATTTGCTGGTGAAAAGCAACTTGTAAAAGTAATGACAATAGAACTAAAAATCGTGTAAAAATTATTAGGTCTCATGTCATCGAAGAATATAATAAACATATGGGAGGTGTTGACTTACTCGATGGCATAATAGCTCGACACAAAATATTAATAAGAAATGGCACATGAGAATTTTTTTTCATTTGTTAGATCTAGTTACTGTAAATGCATGGTGACTGTACAAGAGAGTAGAAACTGATAAGAAATCTGAAAATAAAAATAATCTAATGAATTTACAAAAATTCAAATCTGAAGTTGCATCATGCTTATGCAAAATGGGGTACAATCAAAATGCTAAAAGAGGAAAATCTAGTAATATTTCAATAGAGCAAATGTTTAAGACTATAAAATGCAAAAGGACTGCCCAATCCGTTCTATGTAAGGACATACGTAGAGATGGTATAAATCATTGTCCAATATGGTCAGAAAAGCGAATAGGTGCAAGTTTCCAAACTGCAAGGGCTACACTTAAACTGAATGCGAAAAGTGTAAAGTAGGACTTTGTTACAACAAAGTCAATAATTGCTTTAAAAATTTTTATTGTATGTAAGGCTAAGGCATTTTATAACAATGAATAATTAAATCCTCATATAAAAAGAAGTTTTGTAATTTATACAGCATTACTGCGCAATGTTGCACTTCTGAAACAAACAAACAAAAAATGACTGAAATTCAATTTAAACCTGCTTAATTTTTGTTTCACATTTTCCCTTTTATTATTACTTGAGAACTAGCTGATATAATTTTTTCATAGAAATTTAAAAAATTGCGAAGTTAAGGGTTAAAATCTATCGTATATACACTAATGTTCATAAATTAAAGAAGATTCAGAGTCACACACGAAAATCGAACCCTAATATATATATATATATATCATCCATAAAATGACAACACATATCTTCAAGAATCACATAAAAAATTTCAAGAAGCTACCAAATGACACCGATAGTACGTCAGTGTAAGAGGGGGATATGTAAGGAGTACTGGCAAAGAAGTAAAATTGTTCATAAGTTTTGTCAGTTATTGACAAAAGAAACAGATGGAGCATAGCATCAGACCTGTCTCGTCAGCTCTCTTCAGCCACTGTTACGACAGTTTCAAGACAGAACATATACAGACGCTTAGGACAGATTGATCTATATGCTCGTAGACCGGTCAGATACTGCAACTCACTGTCGCCAGCGGTTAGCCTGGGGTAGAGCTCATCCACCGCAACAGTGGACTTGTGTGATGTTCCCGACTAGTTTAGCTCGCAGTCAGATTCTCGCCGAACTTTCATATGGAGAGCGCCAAGAAGACATTACTGGGCAACACCGTTTCGGTTGTTCAGGGGGTGCAGGATGGCTCGTTTGGGAAGGAGGGGGATTATTCTGTCGATTCCAGAACAGACCTGCATGCTCAAATTGGAGCCAAGTCTATCAGAACTTCATTCTGAAACAACATGGATGTTTGTTTTGGGATGCCATGGGCGCAGAATTTGTGTTGATGGAAGACAACGGCCGTCCTCATCGAGCAAACATCGTAAATGAATGCTTTTAATCGGAGGATATCATCCAAAGGGGCAGCATTCTCATTGGACTTGGATCAAGTAGACCATGTGTAGGACATACTTGGCCGATGAGTTGCAACCCGTCATCCAACTCCTGTATGTCTACCGGAAATTCGAAAAGCATTTCTTGATGAATGGTACAACATTCCCAAAGATCAGATCTATAATTTGATATTCAGCATGCTTAGGCGTTGTATGGTCTGTATTGAATCGTCTGGGAGACATACTATATATTAATAATCCCACCAAGCATGTAATATTGGTTTTAAAAATAGGGGGGTCTTGTAACTTTCTCCAGGGAACAAAAATCGCAATTTTTATGAATGATATCAAAACACATAGCATTTATTTTGCTCTTTACCCTTTGTTTAATAGAAAGGCTTCACAAATACATCACTCTTGTCTTGCTTCAGACACTTTCTTCGCCTGAAATTACATAATCCTTAATTTATGTGCATGAGTGTAAATAAACATTCAGCGTTGAACAGAAGAGAGGGGGATGTTGTAACTGCTTACGCCCATATTCACCGCTAACCTGACCGCCGGTTAGAGAAAGGAAACCGGGGTTTCACCGAAAACGTTATTCACCATCGCAAATGAATAACTTAACTCCGGTTCAAGTTAAAAAATTCTTACCCAGGGTCACAGCCGGGTTAGTTTTAACCGCACATGCGCAGTAAGCGATTTTTCGAGTGTTCACGTTTTAGTGCAAGTTTTGAAGTAGTTTGAGTTTGGATAGATGTTTAGTTTACGATGAATACCATTCAGAAAGTTTCCACTGTTACTCAATTGGATTTTTTAGAAAAACTGGAAACCAGAAAAATCAAAAAATTCTATTAGATGTAAGTGCGGCTTCGTCAAAGCCAACACCAACTCGTTTTCGTACTGCGTAAAATAAATTCTGTTGGCATTCATTTTAAACAGATAGCGATACACGAGGTTAAAAACAAGCTGGCACGAGGCGAAGATAGAAATTGTAGCTCCAGCCGGAAGTCAAGGGGTTTATTTCGACCAATGGGAATCGACCAGTAAATCCAAGTTAAGAAACTCAGAGTCAAGTAACTGGAGGTCGAAAAAGAGCTGTGAATTGGAGTTCTAACCTGGGGTTGACTGCCGGTTACTTAACTCCAGGTTTCATCGCTGGGTCAGGTTAGCGGTGAATACGAGCGTTAGAGAAACTGTATTTAGGGAATTGTATTAAAATCTATCTTATATATATTCAGTCATTTCCAGGCTTTTTCGTGTTCTATTTACGAACGGGCCATCACAGTTTGTTGTGGTAAATCTGGGATAAATGAGAAAAAATCGTGAAATGCAACACCAACTTTTTTAAAAGGAAAACAGAAAAGAATAAACAGATGTATCTTATATACTCATATGTATTCATCTTCATATCATTGAATACTAGCAATTAATCTTCTGCAGTAGATTAATTAATGTTGAATATATATATATATATATATATATATATATATATATATATATATATATATATATATATATATATATATATATATATATATATATATAACATTTTTTATTTTAAATAAAAAAATCTTTTTTTTCTTCAATTTCCTGAATATGATCAATTCGAAAAATATTTCTTTTGCTTTTTTCGTTTTCATGTTTCATTAAATGAAGAAAAAAACTTCACACAGTAATTATTTCTTATTAATTGTATAATTTATTAAAATGAAAATAATTTTGAATACATGCCCTATATAAAACTTGACAACAAATTCTCGTAAACAAAAAAATAATTAATAAATTCACAACACAAATATCACTCAATGTTGTACATTAAATAAAATCTACCTCCATTTTTCTTTATCATATTCATTGTTAAAATCTACATAAGCCGTAAGAAAAATATATAAAAAGAATAGTTATCACAGATCTGATGGCTACATCCCTAACTACAATTTAGCCAAACTTCTATTATTTCATTACTTCAGTGCGTATACGTAGAATTATTATTATGTTCATTGCGAAAGTGTTACTTTTCACTTTCCCAAAAAGCTGTTAAAGTAGCAAATAATAGTACAATCAGAATGACAGACTATGAACTAATCTATATTATGATATAATTATTCGTAGATCTACATATAAACATAACATTCGGAGAAAAAAAAGAATACTAATAATCAGGGATGTTGTTGAAATTTGCAATCCCAAACTCTGCTTCTTATATCTGAATGGATTTTATGTTACAAAACATGTTTGCAGGATTTGTGTTTATTTCAATTTTATGTTTATTTGAACTCAAACTGAACTGCGAGTTGTATGTTTTTATGTTTACTTGATAAGTTCAATAGATCCACATGGGCTGCTCTTATTCAATTTCGGAAGATAAAATGTGAAAATAGGATGATTTGTTGCCAGGCCAATGTAATATTATTTGAAAAGTTCAAGAAATTCACAAATTGAAAAACAAAATGTGTTTTAATATGTTTTAGAAAAATTGTTATTACACCTTCTGTCGACTAACCCTTTTTAATCCTGCGGAAATTTTGCTTTCTTTCTGATACCCAGACTAGATTTGAATAAGGGATGGCGATCTGAGATCGATTAATCGAAGAAGCGATTTCTCGGACCAAAAAGAATCGATTTTTTAAATCGATATGTAGCACTGAATTGATTCAGTGAATGGATATTTCATCCTAGAAAATCGAAATTCGATATTTTTGTTTTGGTAAAAAACATAAAATTATTTACAATTGGTTGAATGTACTATCTTTAAAACTCGTAATATTACAGCGTAGGCGGTTAAAGGGTTAATTTACTGGAAAGAACAAAAAAAAAACTGCATTTATCATCACGTTCACTCAATAGCAATGATGTATGTGAGTATCGTTGGATCATCTGTTCTTTGTGAGCGCCTTTTTCGATTGCCGGCAACATCGCAAGTGATGGGTGGACCGCGTGATTGAATCCCAGTAGACTTGACAGACTGTTGTTTTTAAAAAGCTTATATATTAATTATTGGGAACTATAAGCTACATCATCTACTTTTTAAACTTTCTAATGTAACAAATACGTTTAGAAAATAAATGTCTTCTTTTGTACTTGACACGTTGATATGGTAATAAAAATAATTGTAATATTGTCGAATTCCCTGAACTAAAAAATTCTCTGATTTTACAAATAAGAAATCGTTTATTATCGTATCTTTCTTGTTTATCATAAAATGAATTTATATTTACATTGTAAATGTAGACTTGAAAAAAATCGATTTTTTAGAAATCGATCTTTTGTACCTCGATTTTTTTGTGAATCGATTCATAATGTTACGATTCGAATCGATTTAAAAATCGATCCTTTTCGGAAAGAATCGTCCTCCCCAATTGGAATGCACACAAAAGAACAAAAATTAATCAAGGTTTCCCGAGATTTGTATTTTCTCCCTTCGATTCCTTAAAATATTATTTTGTCTATTTTGATGAATCATTCTGAGTTTTCACACCTTTAAAAAGTATTTAGAAATAATTTTAAAAAAAACATATAGAAATTCTCATTATTTTTTTCCTCTTCCGGATACACTTCATTACATTTAAATATGCGTATATGTTACCGTTAAAGTATATAATTTAGTTATTTCATGGAATAATTAGGTATTTCATGAAATAAAACTAGACAAGTCAGTTATAGTATATAATTGATGAAAAATTTCATTCTTTATTTAGTTATTCTAAAAATTACTAATGACAGACCATTAAAGTGAAAAATAAACAATTTCAAAGTTATTTTATAAATTAATTGAACATAATTAGCTAAAATCTCTGGAAAAATACATTTTATTTCTCTTGCGAATGATTAACTGATAAAAAAATAAGAAAAATCAGATGATATCATTTATCATTGCTCATATTGCTAACAATAGTTAAACAGAAAGTTAAAAAAGAAAGTGTTGAAGAAATAGTCACATTTAAATATTATCAAAAAAATACATGCTAGGAAGAAAAACTGCTGCTTCATGAAAACAGTGTGCAAACAGAATCATAAATTTCAATGATTATATCATAATAAGATGTGCGCAGGGTATGCTCATGGATGTTTCCATTCTTTTTTCATCATTCACTGTAGACTGCATAGGTTTTTAAGCTTCAGTTTCTTTCAATCTTACGGATCATACGATTTATGAGAACTAAATAAGCTATTGTGTTATTATTATTCCATTTATTCAACGTGATTTCTTTAAAATTTAGCGATAAAACATGTTGTATTTTTGCACGGGAAATAACAAAAAATATGTCTGAAGCAGATATCATTTGAGTAATAGGAAAAAAAGTAGCCGTTATTAGTGTTATTGTTTAAATTTCACTAATTTAAGAGAATAAAAATTCTTGCCTTTCGACAACATCCCTGATTGTAATCTAAGAGGGACACATTAAGACTCTTCTGTACACATAATCAAGCAAAGGCTTCAGAGGAACGGACGGAAGTAGCCGATCAATGACCGGCACACACCCACTTGACGTGTGACGCCTTTTTCATCTCCATGAACACATTGACAGACATGGCGTGGCATTGACACCCGTACGCGCACCAACCTGAAAGGAAACAAGATTAACGGTTTCTTACATTATGAATAGGTGGCATCCAGTGTTACCAACATCTACCCATATTATGAAGAGGTGACACCATTTAATCAAATATTGTTATTGCCATTAGCAAGGTTGTTTGAATGATGAATATTTGGAAATTGCCGATAACAAAGTCAAGTTTTTTTTACAATTATTTTCAATAGAATGAAATTTTACCGCGACAGATCAAGAGGTCAAGCCACGTGGCAAGAAATGCCATTGGAGCTGTCATATCGCTAGTCATCCGCGAAATTTTAGTCTGCGTGTGATGATTTGGCTCTCAGAACCTAGCCTTCTGATTAAATATCTTAAGCTTATTGTTGGTTCAATTAACTTAATATTATGTCGTGGATTTTATATGGCTCAGAAACAATGGTAGATAAATAATATCGCCAATGCTCGTTTTGGAAACAAATCGTAAAGATGTTTGATTAATCATTTGATTAATCACTGCTCCGCTAGCAGTCTACCCTATCTCTCTCTTTCTAACATGAACGCCCAGACTTTATATAGTAGTCTTAATTTGCATGTTCACGTTCTTTTCTTCAGAGGAAGCGTTCTAATGAAATAATTTTTAAGGACCAAAAATTCCCCAAAAGGATTGTTAATGAGAAGATCACGGATAGAGCCGTCACAAAGGATATACATTGCAACATACTACATAGTATATTTCAGACATTTCTTAAAAGGGCTACATATTGGCAACTAAACCTGCGCAGACACGGCAAGTCCCCAAACGACATTTCATGGTAGCACCATCTAGTGGGGGCTCGCGCAGCCAAATTTTGAAGCTTGAATTAATTTTAACTAAGATCTTGTCGAATGCTAAACATTGCCGTGATTTAATTTCGCCAAGAGTAAGTAGCACAGCCAAATTGATATTCAATGGAACTTTTACATGCCACATAATCCAGTGACTCCATATAATCGTATGACTATCGACTCCAGCAAGGATCGAACCAACCCGCAACCTTGGGCTTACGAGGTGGGCACGCTACCTCTAAGCCCCCCCCCGAGCCGTCTCAATTACAGACATGCCTGTAACATAATATGAAAATTATTTTACAGGCAGATTAAGTGTATAAAAAAGAATAAGGAAAGATTGTAAAGTCAATCAATCAATTGAATTGAATGTCAAATGTAACAAATAAATGCAAAGAGTATTTGTAAATATAATGTTCATTTATTGTACTTTATATCATACTTAAAAATAAAATCATTAGGTCACCTTCATTTAAGTTATGAAACAGCACGGTAAAAATAAGAGGTAAAAATACTTAATAATATAGCACACAAAGTTGAATTTTGTTTCAAAAATTTCCTTACTTATTTTTTATTAAAAATAGTTTGTATTTGATTTTCTTTTTATATCTGTTTTACTATGTTATCTGTGTTACTATTATTTATGTTTAGGACCATTTATGTGATCAACTAACATTCAAATTTGATTTTGTAGTATAGTTTCTAGTGTTATTGTCTCTATAAAAATTACAGAATAAAAAAAATTTAAGGGTTAAACTAAATATGGGGTAGATTCAAGGTTGTGTTGAGTTAAGTCTTTTTTTTTAGTGTAACAATTATATAGTAACTTAGATTAGGTCACACAAAAACAACAAACACCTTCAACGAAAATTAAGGACAAAGAACACATAAGCAGTTTTTCATAACGACCACATTCTCTTTCCTCACTTAACCAGTACTGAAATGGAGTGGTCTCTAGAGGGCGCTGCTGATGCTTGATATAGCAGTCAGCATCACAGTTATTATGACAAAAACGGTTACAATAGTAGAGTTCATACCTTATGCATCTGACATTAAATAAATGCCCATTTTTAATGAACTTTGTAATTAACGGCCAACTAATTATACCTTGAAAACTGGGAGAATATTTCTTATTTTCGAGCTTTGGTGAAGGTGACAATCATAGAACACTCTTTAGCTGACATAAGTGTGTGTGTTGAACAAAATTCCTCAAAGTTATAAGTTACAAATTAAAAATACCACTTTTCTTTAAAAAAATAAAAATATTTCATACTACTTAAGTTCAGCTTATTGCTGAACCAAATAATAATATTCTTTATATACAGTAAAAACAAACGTTGAAAAAAAAATCTAGTTCAGCTTAACCCTTTATCTACCGCATTATGATTTAATGCATTTTTTTTCATGCAATTTTTTTTAATCACTACATTGAAAATTAAGGGATATACATAAACAAAATGCTCAACTTTGGGAAATTTAGTCCGTTAGAGCTAATTAATTAATTAAACATATTCCACTGTAAAATTATTTGTATACACTGTTCATTTAGAATAAAAAGTCAAATAGTATTCTAAGGTCCTCATTAAATACAAAAAAAATAATAAAAATTAAGACACCTAACTTTTGACATTAACAATTTTTTGGGACATAAATGATAATCTTTGCAATCCGCTGAAAACGCAATTTCTGCTATAAAACTATTCGCCTTCCCCGCTAAAATACTCATCACAGAACCCGTGCTGCCATTATCTTGGAAGAGTGGATTTCAAAGAATATTCCTGCTAAGTATTGTCAGAATATTCGTAAAATTGAGTATTCTATGTTATTTTAAAGTAAGTAGTACTTATAAGTACCGTCGCGGTAGATAAAGGGTTAAAGCATATGCATCAATACATTTTCTTGTTTTTGAATTCTTGTTTTTCAGTTTTTACCAAACATTATTATAATCCAATTTACATTTAGTTCCCTTAACTCAAACTTATCCTAAGAAACAATTTATCTAATATATTAGATATTTCATTGGGTCATAAAATGGCAGTAACTACAAATACTATTCGGTTTCTTCCTTCTCGCATGAACAGTAGATCCGTTGTGGGCTGAAATTCAAATAAATATTCTATCGAACTCAATTAGAACTCAGCTTTAAAGCCCTCCCTCAGGGCAGATGCGGCTCTAAATTAAGTTCCCGGATTACAATAGAAGCTACGTTGTTATATGAATTGGGGTAACGTAGCGTTATCTCTCATTACAGGCAATTAAAATTAGATAATATTAAAGCTCTGCGTTCAAATAACATTCAGTATTAATTCAAAGTTTACTTAAGCGTACTTACTTCAGTTTGGATGTTGAAGGGAAAAGTTTCAATGTTGGAATTATTGTCTGAATTAATAATTAAAATAATGATATTACTAAAAAGTTTTTAAGTTAAGGCTTAAAAATATGATAAAAAATCGTTTATGCTTGATTTTATGATTAAGTCAAAGAAAATGCTGTTTACCATTAGGTATGATTTATAAAATCACAACACAATATAACCAAGAGAAATAGTATTTAGCGGTTAGATAATTTAATTTTACAAATTCCAATCATTACAGAGAACAATAATTATTATCAAATTTTCATTGGTTCATTTCCGATTTTTTATTTTCCGAGAAACCGATTTTTATACCTAAAAACTTAACATTTGAAGAAATATAAGGATATTATGGATCCAAAGTAAAAATATTCTCCTCAGAAGTTTACCTTCAGATTTATCAGATTTTTAGAGTGAGTGTTTTTTCCCTCCTAACGGAGTTTATTGTCTTTGGTAAACATGAGTGACGCGTCTTTTGGATGCTCTGGTGATCTTTTATATTTTCGACTCTTCTTGTCAAATAATAATTATCATGATACTTACTTATACACCTCATACCATTGGCGGCTTTCAACACATCTTAGCAATTATCCTTAGAATAGTATCCAGTAAGTAGGCCTGACTCGTAAAATTTTTGGCGAATATCTGGCATGCATTGAATGTATGGCGATAATTCAATAGCATAGTCTTCATGTGTAAATAGCCTTTTTTTGTTCCCTTCACCCTATGTCTAGATAACCGATATTTATTTGAAACATTTATTTACATAACGCGCTTTTCCTGGTAAATTAATAAAGGTTTGGTTCAGATCTCAGTGCAGTGCTTCTCAAACTTTCAATATTTGCGACCCACTACTCAATCATAATTTTCATCGCCCTCCATACAATAACAATATATTGAATTCTATAGTACTTTACTTTGACGCGAAGACTACACCAATGCTTTAAACTCTTAGGTGCCCCTGGCATTTATAAATGTCTCGCTCAGCCAAAGCATTAATTTTCCCGTCTTTCCGAACCACGATCTTTTCTGCGCACTGTTATCCATAAAATTATTCTGAAGGCTTTGGAATGCAATAAAAGGACCTTGACAGTATTTGCGAAGAATTTATTTATTTCAGAATATTTGGTTATTTACTCTTTTTCTCTCCCTTCCTTCCCATACACGCACCTGCGTGGAAAACGGAGGCAATGGGGCCCGTCACATTTAAGTGGAAGTTAAGGCATTCCTTATAAACCGTACAAATGATCAAGATAATTGTTAATTTCTGTATATAAGTTTATATATGATAAGCCATTGGTAACTATGAAACTTATAACTGGTAATTATTAAACTTATTTTTAACCTAGTATTGTTCTCTCCCTTCCTTCCCATACACGCATCTGCGTGGAAAACAGAGGCATTGGGGCGCGTCACTTTTAATTGGAAGTTAAGGCATTCCTTATAAACCGTACAAATGATCAAGATAATTGTTAATTTCTGTATATAAGTTTATATATGATAAGCCATTGGTAACTATGAAACTTATAACTGGTAATTATTAAACTTATTTTTAACCTAGTATTGTTCTCTCCCTTCCTTCCCATACACGCATCTGCGTGGAAAACAGAGGCATTGGGGCGCGTCACTTTTAATTGGAAGTTAAGGCATTCCTTATAAACCGTACAAATGATCAAGATAATTGTTAATTTCTGTATATAATTTTATATATGATAAACCATTGGTAACTATTAAACTTATAACTGGTAATTATTAAATTTATTTTTAACCTAGTATTGTTAAATTAATTATAAAATACATTGTGCAGTACTCATACATTAGATCAGTGTAAATGTGTATTAGATCAGTGTAAAAATGTGAATTTTATTTTTTATAATCTAAAAATGCATTTTGTTTGTTTTCTTTCTTTCTGGAAATTAATTAATTTTTTAAATAACCTTTTGTTTTCGACTTTTCAATATACTTGCGCCCTCCTCGTAGAGTTATCACGCCCCCTAGGGGGCACGCACCACAGTTTGAGAAACGCTGGTTTAGTGAAATATTGCCTTTGTGCCAATAAAGCCAATCAAAGTAAAAATGTCATTTTTTCCCCTTTCTTTTGTTCATCCCTTGACTATCCCATCAGCAGAATTTTGTGAATATGAAAAGTGTCCAGACTTACCTTTCTTTACTTTGAGTTTCGACCTGACCTTTTCAAAGTCGGGCATATGGTTTCTCAGGAATAGGTAATTGGTGGAAGGATCCCATGCAAAGTCGCGGAAGATGGACACTTTGAAGTCGCAACTGGTGCAACGCAAGCTATCACAAGCACTAGAAAGGGAAAAAAATTATAATATTACTGTGATATTTAAACAAAACAAGAAAAATTTAAAAGAAAATACCTACTTAATGGAAATAAATCCGGTACTGTTCGCTTAGATGGACGCAGGCAATCAAGCGCCAAATGTGGCAATCAGGAGAAAATTAAATATCGTCAACTTCAACCATTTCCCGTCATTCTACACTCACGCATTTTCCCCTATAATTTTCTAAAAGTATCATCTAATTACAAGTAGCTTTTTTTGTGTGTATATTTTGTGTGCTGTTGCCAAAAGTGTCTACTCAGACAGCTTGCATTTGACAAACTGCATAGAACCATAAATTTGTTAGTACATATTTTTGATAAAAGAGTTTCATTATTATAATCAAAAGAAACTCGATATATTGCATTCGAGCATCATATGGATACATTTTCAAGTTTATGGTACTTATTTAACGATATCAAAGTAACTATTAAATAAAAAAATAGTTTTTGCTGATTCACTCTCAACTATATGATCCTTCGTCACAATCCATCCCAACCAAGCAGTGAACAAAATAATGAGAACTCTGCCGATAAAATTAATGGTGTGCTGAAATGCCAGTGAGTGAAAGATATACTAAGAAACATTAAGGATGAAACAATCGGTCAGAAAAGGGAAGAAACTCGGAAAACGCAGAGAAGCAACAATGAACACTAAATAATGCTTATTTTGAAATAATACCCGTAGTATAGAATAATAAAACATCAGCTCTGTAAGTTATAGGACCACCATGGAAGGCGATACACGATGCGAAACATTTAAATACAAAGTCAATGAGAGTATGGATGGCGTTCTAGAAATAGCTTTCCATTCCAAGTTAAACACAATAAGTCTATTGAATGTGGCAGTAGTAAGATATACAAGTAGCGTCCAATCAGACGTGCTGCATCGGTAAAATAACAGATGAAAGTGGTAGCCAGGAAGGGTTTGTACATAGTGCCAAGCATCTTGGCTAATGATTGTAATGTATGGTCGAACGTTATAATGTTATTAAAGGTCATTCGGCACCCTTGAAGGAAGGGGAGTGGCACTGGCTCCAAATCATCATCCATGTATTGCTAGGCCACCAGAGACACTTGAAAAAGATCCAAATGTAATCTACTATGATACGTGATGGCGCTTCAGGCCATGATACCACGTTGTCGCTTGGTGGGGTATTCCACAGATGGATCAGTCCCACTCGTGCACGAGGATAGAAAGAAGCTGCAAATTCTAAGGATCAAAATTGAAAAGTATATTTTTTTTGTTACAAATAATTTGATATATATGTATAAAAAACGTCTGTGCGTGTGTACGTCATTAAACTCCTCCTAAACGGCTGGACCGATTTCCATGAAATTTTTTGTGTGGGTTCAAGTAAATTCGAGAATGGTTTACATTCACAATTCGGTCCGATATCGCAATTACCTAGTTAAAAAGATATTAATTAAAAACATTCAAAAAAATACAACTCAACATTCACCTGCATTGTTGTAACAACGCTATTGTTATAAACAAGTAATATAAAAAAAAAATTTAATCAATTCCTACTTACATCAACCAAGAAAAAATTTATTTTACCTACTTTTTATTAAATAGTTGCAATTAATATAAATATGTATATACATATGACAGAATCACAACATTAAGTGGTAATCAATTTTTATTCATTATCATTAAATTATCTATCGTATTGTCATCCAAAACAACCGTGCATATAAAATTTCCTTTCAACTGAATGCTTTAACACGTGAGAAAAAAACCTTTTCAAATTTTGACATAAGTCGCCAAAAGGGTCGCTAAGACACCAACGTGGCTGTATTTGTAATTTTTTAAATAATTAGTTTTAATCAATTAATTTTTATTAATTATAATTAAATTATTGTATTGTCATCCAAAATAACCATGTACATTACACTTCAGCTAAATTGAGCGCTTTAAAATGTATTTTATTAACGATTGAAAATTCCACCAAGATAAATAAATAAATAAACAAACAAATAAAAGTTGTATAGAGATCGTGAGCTAATAGTAAAAATTGAAAAAAAACGTAAGTTGGCGTCGAAAATTGATTTTCAGCCAAACTGGTCAAACCCGGTCTTTATTGTTACGAAAATGCAGACGCGATTCACGCTTTTTAGCGTTTTTAATTAATATCTTTTCAAATAAACTTTATATATGTAATTCTTCTGTGCATGTGTATGTAACTGAACTCCTCCTAAACGGCTGGACCGATTTTGATTAAAGTTTTTGTCTGTTCCAGTAGACTCGAGAATGGTTTAGATTTATAATTCGGTTTAGAAATGTTTATTTAATTAATTTTTTATTTATAAATTGTTGACATTTTACATTGGATCCGGCAGATTGCGCTACGATCGCAGTATCGAATATTCAAAAATCTTTTATTTTGAATTTAAGATGTGTGTACAGGACAACGTCTGTCGGGTCCTCTAGTATTTTCTAAAATATTATTGGGTGTGAATTTGGTATTTTATTTAATGTATCTTACTTCCTTATTTTTAGCTCTGTATGTTTAATGTCTCTTTCACACATGTCTCCCAATCGCAGAGTATGGTCACAACGGACATTTCTTTCACCCTTCCGGTGTCAGCTACCCAAAAGGGGACAGAAGCAATAAGAGTTTTTTGTAGATACAGAATCACAGGAGATGTTTTATATTAGTCTTGAGTGTAGTTACTATAAGTTAAAATAAACTTTTGTGATACCCATCATAAGTAAACCCTTTTTAGAAAAAATTGGCATGTGCGAAATGGGCGATGCCTTCCCTTACACTTTACTCGTTTGAAATTATATTCTCAGGATAAGAAACACACGACAACAACAACTCGCTTGAAATAATAACGTATAATTATGTCCTTAGTTTCAAATTATTTTGTGAGTGTATTTGACTTAAAATAATAAATATGTATTGTTATGCAGCTTTTTTGTTTGAAAAAATTATTCAAATGTGAACAATTTATCTTTCTAAATTATAATTTTTTGCTTTGGAGAGAGGGGTGGCATTTGTCCGGGGTGGCAAAACAGCTAGAGTCAGTGGAGAGAAAGAAGCGTGACTCATTCCGTTGTTGCTCTAGCCAGCACGATTGCAAGCAGCAGCAGTCTTCTTGACAATGGCGGCCACTAGCACTCAAGAGGCGGACTCCTGTCGATATTCAAAAGTGTTCTGCGTATGCAACAGAACGACGACAGAATTTTCTTGGGGGTCATCACTACTAGTCGGTGGATGCGTCAATCCATGCATGCTCTAGCCACAATTACCTCCCTCAAACTTGCCACATTTCATGGTTCTGGCCACCTTAGTCATAGTCGATGCGTCATCGAAGCATCTAGGTCATAGGTTCTCAACGTGGGCGCTTGGGGCATTCAGGGGGCTTCGGCAAACCAAATATAGTTTAAAAAGACTAAAAAAAAACGCACTCATTATATACAAACAAAAACAAACTTTTATATTGGTTACCTTATACCACATATACCGAAATTCACATATTTCGGTAGTTCGGGAAGTGGATGAAAAACTTAGATAACATTACATTTCGATCTACATTAAATTAAATGATATAGTAAATTTTAATTTCTGTCGTGTACGTGTTGTTTTTGTCTGTGAGCAGAAGGAATAATGTTTCGTCCTCTGCATTTCATTATGTATATTATCCATAGAAATATAATTAACCAGGAATTAACGCGTGATTCTTTAAAGGCTGAAACTGTCATTTTTTTTTATTTTGAAAGCAATAGTTTATTTTGAATTACTTCATATCATCAAAACCTTTTTTTTAAAAAAAGTGTCCTTATAACAGGTAAGCTAAAACTTTTACTCTCCTCTTTTAAATAAAGAAGAAATTCAATAGCGTTTCAATTCGAGCAATATCCTATCTAAAACTAAAACACATAATATTACAGATTTAAATATATTTCTGGCAAAAGCTTTCAGATTCGCAAGTAAAAAAATTGGGGGTTTTAGAAAAAAAAATTAAATTAAAAAAAATATGTTCAATTAGTAATCGAATATTATTTTAAAATTAATTCTTGTTTTCACCATGTGTTATGTATGCTCTTATTTCTCTTGAGTGGGAGGGGGCGGTATCGAAATATTCAATAGAAAAGTTCAAAAAGGGTTGGGAACCTATGATGTATGTGGATGTTAGCTGAAGTGCCATGAACCAACCTACCTTTTTCAGCCCAATGACCATTTGTCCGGAAAATGGCCTAGAATTTTTCGCTCTTATAAGTGTCCTCTGAGAAATTCCCCTTTCAGAAGTAACGACACAGACATTGCTCATTCTGTAAGTTATATCCTACTCAATGAGTGCTGAAGAGTTTATTATTTGAAAAGGGGTGCGCCTACCCTGAAGTTTGAATATTTTTTCTGGCCACTCCATCTTAGTTTTGCATTTTCAGTGCCCCGCAGTATATTTCATTTCTGCTCTTCTGGGTCTTGATAACAGTTGTTCAGCCAACTAAAAATTGATTATTTCTTCAAGATGGTAACAATCGGCTGAGAATCTTCATCAATGTATTTTGTAATCCATCTTCACTAATCCCTGTATTTTCTTATCCTTCTTCCTTGTATTCATTACTTGTAACAGTATGCTCATAGTACACCCCCTCCCCCATTATAGCAAATGCTTCAATCATAGTACATTCTTATTTGTATAACAACGGAGCTACAGTGTTAAATTTCCTTCGATTTTTAGTCAAGTCCCATTCTTGAACAATGCGATGGCTATTCACGATGGTCCTCACAATTTTTAATCACGATAAAGGGACGAGGACGATACTTGGTTTGGAACTCCACTCTCTTAACTTCCACACTACGGCTACTGTTAAGTGTTTAAAGGAGTTTGTTTTTTAAGCCAACAGCGCTTACCACATGATGAGCCATGAATTCAACAAGTTTACGAAAATGTTCCGGAAAAATGGGTTCATTTGGTTGTTTAACATTGCTGCACTTAGAAACAATATGAGAACTACTAGATACAGTCCTCGTAATTTTGGGTCAAATTCAGGTAACCAGGACCAATGTCACACTACACATTCCAAAATTCCATATCACACCAACATGTGGTATTTTCACTAGGACAAATACTTCATGCATCAGTCCATTCACATGATAGGATTTTAGAATCATAAGGATTCTACAGCTACAAATATCAGCTGCTAATTAGCAACCCTCACCACTCGACTACAATTTATTCCCGAGAAATGGGATAATATATGCATGCTATAAGTTTCCCTCATTCAATTAAGTACTGAATAAGGGTAGCCAACAACGCGACGATACTAATTATAGTTCTTATACATTGTTCAAACTACTTAATTCTCATAGGCCTCGCACCACGATCTTGTTTTGCAACCAGCGTGGTTGCAGTTAGAATCCAGAGTTATCATTCCTGTCATTCGCTCCCAATAATCTATGCTCCCCAGCGATGATGATGATTCTCTGACCAATTCTGTAGCAGAGTGTCAAGATTGCAAATTCGTGACCGATGTTCATTCGAATCCTGCAAATTCACCGAGCAGCGGAGCAGATACATGTTAAATTTATATCATGGCGGAAAGTTTTCACATTGGCGTGGTGTTAAAGTTTGGAGAATGAGGTATCAGTTCGTCCTCATCACTTGACAATGATCCAGAATTACTAGGCCCCTCACCAATAGCTCTCGTGTTGCCTGTAAGATATTTAAAACCATCTAATATAATCGAAGCCTAGTGGCTGAGTGATAGCGTATCGTGCTTCCACGCCACAGGTCCAGGGTTGAAACCTCGGGCTGAGCAAGGTCGACTCTGTCTTTCATCCTTTCAGAAAATCGAAAATTAGTACCAAGCTTGCTTGTTAACTAAATACTGGGGGTTAGTGTCAAACTGACCACCTGACCGAACATCTGTGCACAAGGTCACGAAAATTGAGATGGGTACAGGAGACCTTGGCCTTCATGGTCTGTTGCGCCACTGAGTTTAATTTGCAGTTTCTAACATAATCCGTGGCAGCCTCTTCTGCAAATCACGAAAAGAAAAGACGAGAATAAAAGTGTTTAATTATTGGACTAAAAATTATCCTTTTTCCTCCCAGTCATCTAACGCGTGAAAATCGCAGTCTCTGGACTCGGAGGTGGAAAGTTCAAATCACGATGCCTTAAAAACATCATCCAAGATTACCATGGTGGATCTGCACCAGTAACTCTCATCGATGATTTGGGAATGGAACACTAGATCGCAGCATTCTACTCATTGAGTATGCACTCCATGGACAATTTAACTAAGACATTCTCAATAAATCTTAACTATGGTTAAGGCACACGCGACAACTAGACCCGTCATCTCAATAAAAGATTGCTCATGACATCAATGGAAAACGTTCCAAATGATGCTCAAACCCAATGGGGATAATCACAGTTATGGCTGGATGTCTATGTATCTCGAATAAAGTCCATCTATTTCTATCTGAGGAAGACCCACAAAAGACAAGAATAAAAACACTTTCCTCTAATGCATGTAAAGAGTCTCGTATGTGACTATCCTCAAAGGCATCGACCGAGGTCATTAAGAGTGAAATGCAACACTGGCAGAAATTGAACGAGCTGCTATTTCATTGCACGTGAGTCGATCAATATATTCACAGAAATGAAATTCTTAAACCAAGTAAGGTGGCCAAGTGATATCGAAATGAGCGGAAAGCGCGCCAACATTGACGATTTATCCACAACGATGCAGCATGGTACGGAATACTTATCAACCATTCCACCTTATACATAGCAGCTGTATAAATTTGGATTTTGTGTTGTTTTGTACATGTGCACTTTCATTAATCTCATATTAACATTTATTTCTATAAATTTATATAGATCAAAACATAATTATTTTGCTTAGTTTACAACATAGCAAAAAAAAATGGAATTCATATTTATTTTCAAAAAATTGAAACATGCAATCTGTAACTGCTATTTAATTTAAAATTTTTACTTTATATTTTTAAATTTTATTTCATTTTCATTGCTCTTTAACAAAAAAGGAAGGGTGGCTCGCACTTGTTTCAAAACACTTAGTAATGCATAAAGTTATGGAACCTGTGAATAAAACCATTTCTGTTTCCTACGCAGATTTGTGTCCAGTCCCTCGCTGCGAGATTGGAAAGGATAATCATCTGTGAGAGAAATTTTATTATGGCTCTGAATTGGGGGCGTTAAGCGGTTAGAATTGAAAGCAACAAAATCTTGGATAGTGCCTCTTTAGGTTGCGGAAACATAAAATTACTTTGATAGGATTATTTGAAACACGCTCGAGCAAAACTAAACGAGGATTGCAATTACTTATTCACACATCTTTTTTTTAAAAAGAAAAAAAAATTGTGAAGAGATATAGCATGTTTTCTTAAAAGAAAAGTCAGTGATTTCAGCAACAATATCACAGTTAAAAAAATTCAAATCACAATTAATTCGGTTCTTCAGTTAGGTATACAACGTATTAATTTTCCATGAATTCTATATGGAATTTTTAGTTAATATGATTAGAGCTTGAGTCAATTTTGTTATGACACTAATTTAGCGGCGAAGTGATTAGTCGAAGTCCTTCCTACGGATTTGATTTTTATTAACGCTGCCGAGGGCCATAATTTTCAGGAAACAATGACGACCTCTGAGCTACCCCCCTATGCACGCACCACTAACGTTAGGATTTAGTCTTGACACATTTAAGTACATCTACACGG
The DNA here is from genome assembly GCA_019973935.1 of Trichonephila clavipes. NCBI lineage: Eukaryota > Metazoa > Arthropoda > Arachnida > Araneae > Nephilidae > Trichonephila > Trichonephila clavipes. The sequence continues at coordinate 57,186 of BMAU01017569.1, read as the reverse complement.
CACGTCGGCACTAGAATTCGAATCTCCAACTGGACAACACTGGCCGAGAATTCGTGACCATGACTACTTGGTGAACGTGCTCTACACCTTCGGAAGTAAAGGATGCTATTGTATGTTAAATGCAACATGGTCGTGTACCCAAGGGGTCGTAGTCTGCGTTGTTTCACTGATTTTAAGGTTCAAATTCTGATATCATAAAAGACCTACCAAATAAAGGAGCTGATGTACCCCAAGAGCCTTTTCATACGAGTCAACTTGTGCTGCACCTAACAGAAGGAGCAGATAGTCGGGAGCTAGTTTTGAATAGAAATCACGTGGGTTCCTTCACTCTCAATCAACTGGCACTCCATGCTGTGCTACTCCCTCAAGCCCTCGAAATCCACGTTCTCCGCACTACTAGTTAACTATATTAAAAAGATATTGTGGAAGCTACGCTTTTCACACTCGACTATTTGTATATTGAAAATGGAAAAAGCTCTTCAGTGCTTCTTCGGATTCAACTCTTGTACTAATATTTGTTGAATTTCAGTCAACTTTGTGTCCACGTGTGAAAGGATTCCCTGATCACTAGAGATTATTAGAGGTATTGCGACAGAGTTAACTGACACAAAGTTGCCTGGAGGCTCAAAATTATCAGGTTGTTTTGCATAGAAATTTGTTGCGTGCTGTGCCTGCTCAGGTGTCGTACTTTCCACATCAACGTCGTTCAGAATTCACCCAAACACCTCAGGTTGATTCGCATTGCGACGTTTACAAAAACAATCAATATTGTAAAAGGAATTGACCTCCCCTTCAAACCGTACCTCGTGCTTCTTTTGCGCATTACTTATTAAGAATATATACTGTCACGTGGTTGAGCGTCTTTCAAATAATGCAAAAGTCCACGCAATCTAACAGAAAGATTTTTGGGAGTCAAGAGTAATTTCTAGAGGAATGTTTTTTATAATAACTGTAGGTTTACTTTAACAGAAACATTTAACACAGACGTATGAATCCACAATAGCACAAACAGATTCAAAAGTCACACAAATGCACTGCCGGAAAAAAATCCCAACACCAAGAAAAATTTTTGTAGAGTAATGAAATTTGGACAATGCAATTATTTGATTAAATTTTTCAAGATCCCAGGGTAATTTAAGCTCAAGAGAATGCATTTCAAATGTGACATTAATGGCTGGTGTAACCTCCAGCATATGAATACAAGTCTGCAAGCGTGCATGCATTGTGTCATACAGGTGCCGAATGTCACCTTCGGGTATGGAGTTCCATAATTGTTGTGTCAATACTGTCAGTCCTGGCTGTGGATGTTGCTGTCATCCAATGACATCTCAATTGGAAACAGATCTCATGGGCTAAGGTAACATGTCGACATGTGAGGGTGAGCGTTATCCCGTTGAAAAGTGCCCCTTCAATGCCGTTCATGAATGGCAGTATTATAGGTTGAATTGCTAGACGTACAAATTTGCAGTCGGTGAGTTTAGGATACCCACGAGAGTGTTTCTGCTGTCATAAGAAATTGCTCCCCAGACCATGACTCCAGTAGTAGGTACAGTGTGTCAAGGCGGCAGACAATTTAGTTTGTTGCAGGCATCCTTCCACACCGAGACAGAATCTGCCTTCATCAGAAAACGCAACACATCTCCACTCCGTCCTCCAATGAGCTCTGGCTTTACACCACTGGCGTGGTAAATGGAAATGGCTAGGAGTCAGTGGAATACTCGCTGCAGGGCGCCTGGCTCCTTGAAGAAACTGATTTCTGTTATACCAACTGCAACTGGAACTTCTGCCACAGAAGCAGCACGATGCGCCATAGCCGTACGCCGAACACGGTGGTGTTTCCTCTCAGTAGTCCCACGTGGCAACCCGGATCTCGTTCTTCCCGAAGCAGTACCACCCCTTGACCACTACTCCCAACAATGATGAACAGTGGATGCTTCCGCACAAGTTTTTCTACAATATATCACGGAAATAAAATCCTCCTTCTCGTTGCCCTACTACACGACCTCGTTCAGAATAGGTAAGATGTTGATAATGGCTTCTTAGTCTTTTTAAAGGTATTTTGTTCGCTAGCCTCAACTCAATACATCAAATTTCTCAGACAAATAACGCTCTCGAATTTAACAGCACACATTTAAAGCAACCCTTATTTGTATGATCTGAGAGGCGCCGCTTGCACGAGGCACGAAATTTGAATCGATGTCATATTTCAGACGTATAAACACGCCTACCAAAGTTCGTTTACCTAACACAAATCTTTCTTGGTGTTGTGTGGTCGCGGTAGCCGAGTGGTCAAGGTATCGGATCATGTCTGGCTTTATCATGAGTTCGAGCCCAGTACCACTAAAATCCCGCCGTGTAGGGAAGCGATGCACGTTAAATCTGTCGAGAGCTCAAACGTTCTCCCGTTGGTGTGGTGTGGTAGTTAGGAGAGGGGGTGTCAGCTCAGGTGTCGTCCACGTCACTTGACCATGGTTCAAAATTACGTGGTCCCTCGCCAAAAGCCCTCGTGTAGCTGAACAGTACGACGTAAATATTCACTCACTCATTCTTGGTGTTATGATCTTTTTTCTCGTCATGTAATTAAACAGAGCAATTCAATTCCTCTGTTTAATAACAAATTTGCATCAAGCAAATGTTTGACTCCACCAGGGGCGTAGCTACCGCCGTATCAATGATACGGGGCCTCCAAGCTACATGAGCCCCGAAATGTTTAACTACAGTCTCATTAGCAAAGCTCTCATATCTAAAGAAGGACCCCGATGGAATTTTGATACAGGGCCCCCTCAGAGCTAGCTACGCCAGTGGACTCCACCATTACTTCTTGCACATCATCTTTATATAGATTGTCGCGGTACCTTTTACTCACGTTGGTTGATGTGAAGACCCCGCTGATCATCGAGGTTCCATGGTGGAGAAGCCATTCACTCGAAATGATTACAAGGAAAAGAGAAACTGTAACAACTTACTTTTATTTACAACTTTATTTTATTGGAATGAGTACGTGATATGCAGACAAGACAAGCTAAAGGGTAAGAATAAATTTCTCCTCGTCTGAATGAATTGCAACTCCTCAGACTTGACAAAATGTAGACCCTGCTAATCTTGAACCATAAAAGTGGCGATGAAAATATAGTTCTGGCACGAATTAATGTGGCAATATTGCCTGCAAGCATCTACCCTGATCTATAATCACCTACAATTACTTTATGCGTTGTTCGCGGTAGAAATGTTCTTTTGTGGTGCGGCGTTGTTCTGGCTTAAAGAGCCTCTTTGGGTGGACGGATGGAAACCCGAGTTAGAGAGGATAGACCTCTCAGATAGCCCAATGTTACGTCGCCAAACCTTGGCGGCCAAATTTACAGTCAGTGTTACTCATTCTCACTTAACATTAAAGAGAGTATTCTGTGTGTGTGTCTTGGCTTACAAATATTCTTTCGAATCACAATATACTTTCGGCAAAGAAGCGAGAAAAACTCTAAACTTTCCACAACAATACAAACATTAATTAATAACTTAGCCTTTCAAATTTGAAAAAAATACCTTTAGCCTATAGTTATTTTATTTATATATGTATACCTTTTGAATTAATAATTTTATCTAAAATATAAAGAAATTTCATCCAAGTAAAATAAAGTAACAAATTTAAAAAGAAATTGTTTTAAAACAGCAATTAAAAAAATTATGCATACAAATTTCTTCCGATTTTTAAGAGAAAGAGACTTAAGAGATTTATATAAATCTCCAATACATATAACTCTTGAAGTAGAAATCTAATCCCGAGATGCAGTGGATAAAGTGCAAGGCAATATATTAAATTACCCGTAATCCAATAACACTAAGTGAGGGGATTCCAATACATTTTTCCCAAGTCTTTCGTTCAAAAAACTTCAATAAAGAAACTTTTTAAGTTAGTCTGTTTTTTATTCATAAAATTTTACCTTTTGTGCGCTAAACTTTTATTAAATGTCTTTTCTGCCAATCAAATTCGAGTTCTTTTATTAGTACGTTCAATCAGATTTGGAAGTTGATACTCCAGAAAATCCTAACATGTACCTTACAGAGTCATTATGTTGCTGTTGTTGTTACTTATGCCACCTGATGGACTATAACATCGGATCAAGGTCCGCGAAATTCATCGCAGCTAAGGACTGGACTTTTACGCCTGTCGTTAAGCTTAGCTTTGAGCACCATGTAGGTGACAGAATGATTTGGCTCATTTCCTCCCCAATTTGAGAGAGGACACCTAGGAATGGTCCAGGGCCTTCCACCTCTCTTCCGCTTTCACCAACTTCCCGTGAGGAATTGCGGCTCAACGGATATTTAAAGTACCCCCATGCCGCGAAGGAACTATTCATTTACAAACATCCATGCCTTCTCCGGGATTTGTACCCAGTTCCTGTGGCCCCGCAGTCAGCGTCACTAACCACTCTACCGGATGGACGCCACTAAGTCATTACAAAGAATATAGTCCCAAATTAGGGGTACAAATGTATGTTACAATCACAGAATTACATAAAATAGAAATGCAATACTGTGACTAACCTATAACCCCACGACGCACAGTGGGCAGTTTTCCAAATCTGGCACTCGGAAATTATTTTATGGCTTTAAAGTCTTCGTAATATATTTCTAATGATCAAAAATCATAGTAATTAATGTAAATTGGGTATTCTTTTATGTTTTTTTTTACTAACAAATAAAGTTATTAGGATCTTAACTAATTTATAATAACTAGTTTGAATTTGATCAAGAATAAATGATTGTGAAGTGGAACTAGTTTTTAAGCAAGGATCAAAGGATATTAACAGAAACAGTAATTTACACTTGGGAGAATATATACTAGAAATAGTGTGGCAAGGAAAAAAAATTTAATTTAATAATTGTTAAAGATTAAACAAATACAATCAAACATAGCATTGCACATATACAATAAAGGAAAAGAGGTAGTGTTTAAAAGGACTCAGCACCCTTTGAGCATTTTTTTTTTATTTATGTATTTAAAAATTGCATTTTTTAGCATTTCATATGATGTTTACTTAAGAAAATGATCCCAGAATTCCAAAAAGAATGCACAGAACGATGATTTTTTCAGTAGCTGCACATTTTAGGTCATTGAACTTCCAGGCATGATGTAATCACTATCCCTCGGACGATCGGAATGTAACAAAAAGTTTATTTGGGGTGCTGAGAACTCCCCACGAGTAACTGCGTTATATTTTCGTACTCGGAGCATCTAAAATAGGGTAAGTTTTACTCTTTCCGCTAACATTTTTTTTCCAACTATATTAATATGCATGCATATTTTATTTAAAATTTCAATAATTGTAGCACAAAAATTATATAATTCTATAAAATAATAGTGAAATATATTTTTTTTAAAAATTTTCAAAACATTTTCCAGAAATTATGACAAAAACTCCATGGGAAAGGGAAAAACAGCGATTTCATCGTCTATAAGATACTGTATCAACAGATTGTCAAGATGAACTAAGTGAATTCGATGACTGTGTAATTTCAGAACCAAACTTGGAGAGATGAAACTTGAAATTGTAAGTTTTTATAATACAGGTGGTGTTGATATCACTGATGAAATGTGTAGTACATATGATGTATCGCGAATATGTAACCGTTGGTCATTGCGAATATTTTATCAATACTGCAGGAATTAATGCTTCCAATGTCTATCATTCGGTTCTTCCTGAAAAGAAAATGAGACGTTCAAGATTGTTAGAGGAGATTAGAATTGAATGTGTACAGCCACAGTGGGATATGAGATCGGAACTCCCTAACCCAGTGTTTCTCAAACTGTGGGGCGCGCCCCCCTGGGGGGGCGCGATGATCTTTCGAGGGGGGCGCGAGCATATCGAAAATAAAAGATTTAAAAAATAATTAGTTTACTGGAATGAATTAAAACAAAATACTTTCAGACGTAATAAAAAATGCACTTTTACTCTGATATAATTTATAGGCGCGCGCGCACGATATTAAGTCAGCAGAAATAAAAACTTCTTCAATACCTAATTAGCTATCTTTGATCCTATAACCAAATAAAAAAACTTTTATTTGATTTGCTGTAATCCCATGATGAGAGATTTTTTTATTACGCTTTTTTTTAACCTAACTTACTACTCTTTCAGAGAAAAAACAGATCCCAAACCCAGAATCGAAAAAATTTAGGAACATAAAAAATTCATCACTGTCATTATTTTTGAAATACTGCACATTATAGCTGTAATCTGTTTGACCTTCTAAGTTATTGGTACAGTTAGTTATGACCCCTCTCTTATGTGTTCTCTGTTGCGCTTTTTTCCATGCAAAAGAGTTTTAAGATATTTGGAAAACCACACGGAGAGAGAGCACACACACACAAGCACATGAATGATTACTTGGCCAAGACATATTTTTATACATATTCTCAGCATATAAAGCATAACGAAAAACTTTTCACGCAATTTTTTTAGCAGTAACATACATATTATCATAATGAATATACTTTTTACCCGGAAGTGGTCGCGCGGGACACACAGATTACGAAATCGTTAATTCTGGCAAAACTGTTTATTTATTACCAAAGAAAACTTGAAAAGTCCTTGAAAGTAGGTAAGTAAACTTTCTCTTAATTAAATTATTCACTGGAATCATGATTTGTATCGTGTACAATAAAATAATTATAAAAAAGAATTGGGGTGACTCAATAACCCCGACCGTATCGAGTGCCCGCCTGCTCCCGGGTTAAAACATGTTGAAGTCTTTTCGCTTTAAATACTAAAAATAATACAATTATTCTTCATCGATATTTTATATTATTGATCATTATTTAACATCAGTGGTGCACACAAGGGGGTCCGGACCCCCCAAAACCATTGATTTTTTTCCGATTGATTATAATTCTAAGTTTATAGTACGCAAAATTTAATTAAGTATTTGTTATTAATGATTAATTTTATTAATTAATGCTAATTATTTATTCAAGAATTAGTTTTTTACTGTGTTTTGTTCCCGAAAATCGACAAAATCCAAAAGGAACCTGATACAAGATTGGTGAACTTTCGACCCCGGACCCCCCTTGAAAAATTCCTGTGTGCGCTACTGTTTAACATCAATTATAAATGCTAATTCTGTGAGGCTTAAAATTACAATTCGCTTAAAACTAATTATAATGTGAGCAACCATTTAAAAAAAATCATTTTACGTTTTTGTAAACATTGTCGAGCACTTGGCTTTGTTTCCCTTACAATTCAGCTATTATATCAATAATGTTTTATTTTCTTATAAATGAACTCGTGCAAAGAGCGGGCACTTCAGCCGGTATACTTTTAATTTATCAGTGCTGCACAGAATATTTTATAACTAATTAATTAATACTAAATTAAGAACAAGTTTAATAAGTTTTAACGACGTCCATGAGCTTGTCTTGGAAAGCAAAATTTTTATAAGGAATGCTTATGATTAGAAATTAACCCTCTGAGTTATTTTTCTATATTTAGCAGATATCTATATTTTGTCTTCTAAGCAGTTACCGCATTTTGCAATATGTTCAATTTAAAAATTAGAGAAAGGAAAAATAACATAATAATTATGCTATTATTTTATTTATTTATTTATTTATTTTGCTTAAGAGTAGTATACAAAATTTAATATATTTATGTTACTAATTTGTATGGTTTATAATTATAAGATCGCCTATTGTAGCTTTAGCGTCAAAGTTCATTATTATTGCATTCAGTACATTATTAATGTATAAGGGGGGCGCGAAAAAAATCGTGATCGAAAAGGGGGGCGCCAGTATTGAAAGTTTGAGAAGCACTGCCCTAACCTTAACAAAACACTCCAAAGAAGCTTTACTGACACAGAAGATATTAAAAAGAGCATTAATCCACCAAAAAAGGGACGTTGAACTGTTTGTCCACGACTAAATGATGTAAAAACTAGTTGTTTTTGCCTTCAGTGTAAAAAAAAAAATATGTGCTTGAAGCATATGACTACAATCTGCACTGAATGTTTGAAAAATAAATAAAATATTTGTTTTCTACTTTCTACTATCCTTAACATCAATTGCAAAGTAAGTTTTTTACTGGTATATACGTTTTACTTGTGCTTTTTGAAAAACATATAAACAAAGTATTTTAAAATGAAAATTTTGTAGGTTTAGTTTAAATTAATGTTAATCTCATTTGTAGGCAATGAATTTAATACTTTTATTCGTATAATACAAAAAACATCTTTTACTTTATAAATATGTATCATATTTGACTTAGTTTTATTTTCCTAATAAATTACGCGTGTTAAAAGTTTGGGGTATTCTCTACACCCCGCGAATAACGACAGTAGAAAAACAGGCGCGAGTAACCGCGGGTTAATTAATTTTTTGATATGAAATTTTTGTAATATTTCTGAGGATGTTTTAAACACCTTTAGGGATCGATTTTACCATACCTTCATTAGTTTTGGAGAAAAAAAATAAAATGTTGATATATATATATATATATATATATATATATATATATAACCTACAAAATTTTCATTTTAAAATACTTTGTTTATATTATTATAGAATACTTCTTTTTTTAAAAAATTGAATATATATATATATGCTAAAATTCAACCAAAAGCCTAATATTTCCCTCATTTCAATTTTTTTTAAAAAAAAGTATTCCATTTACTGAAAAATGGATCCCTAATTTATTACATGCATTACACATAAGACACTGGGAAAAGAATGGAAGTGATTGGTAAATAATTGCGGAAGAAATAGTATTTTGAATATAAAAAAACACAAACTGAGAAAAACCCTTTTAAAGTTTATAATTCTGAAAAAATAGTTATTATAAGCTTTAATAAACATAAAATACCACAGTAAAATATTAGCCATATTTTTTTCTTAAAAATAATAAAATACAAGATAAATCTTAATCCCCGACAACCACGCATCATTCGAATTTTTCATTTCTATGACACCTCATCCATTTTCCCCCTACAAACGAGCAGAAATTTTTAACAATTTTTCTAAATTTTAATTGTTGCTGGTCCTCATCTTTATCAAAGTCCATTGTAGTCCTAACTTAACTCAAAACAACATTAATTTTGCGCTAGTATCTTGCTCTTCCTTCCACACATTGAATAAGGCACACCGAGTAATACCATCGGCCAACGCTGAAAAAGAGATCATAACTTTGGGAGTAGCAGCTAAATTTGGTATTAAATTAAAGGTCTATATCTATTCTATGTAACTTAAGTGTTACTGTGATCAATCCGGGTCAATCCCAAAAGTTCTAGTCCATTAAACACAAAAAAACTGTTAGTAGGAGTTACATGCTGTGCTAAATGTTATGTTTATACAATTTTTAATCGAACTTGAACCTAATTTGAAAGTCATATCAAGAAATTACTTATTCATGGTATCTATTTTCAAAAAAAAAATCCCGCTAAAATCTGCAAAATCCTTTTCAGACAAAAAGACAGAACTTGTGACTGAAAAAGATGCTCTCGCAAGTGTTTCTTGTAACAAGAACAAACCCGATCTAAACCGATAATTGTTGATGATTTCCATTCGCGTACTGACGAAAATTGTTTACTACATGGCTAGGGAACCTATGAGGTTCATAAATTGTGGGTTGTTGTTTTTTTATTTCGCGCAATTTCATTTGTGGACTTGCCGAGAGCTAGATTGCGAAAACTGCCCAATGTGCGACGCCTATTTTTCAAATAATATTAATTACATGGGAAACATTAATCGTCAAAAGTTTTACGAGTTATTCAACTTATTTGATGCCGTCCTAGAGGTAAATATCATTTCCAGTTTAACATTTTTCAGTGCAAACATAAATTTGTTGAAATTCGCCAAAGGTTGCTAATGACACGGGATTAAAATTGAAGTGCTAAAAAGGCATGTTTCATATCAACAAAATGATTTAAAAAAATCATAATATTTGTAAAGCTAGTCAAATTATTAAAATTAAAATAGGACAGACCTGGTTTTTGTGAAGGAGAAACCACGTGATGTAAAGAAAATGTATAAGTCAGGAGAGAAACTCAAAGTCTTTAGCAGTTATACATATAATAATAACTAAAAATATGAAGCCCCCTCCAAAAAAACCTAATCAAACAAAGGTGTTTAATAAGTACGTTTAAAGGGAATTAAGATAGAAAGCTTCTTTTTTAAAAAAAAAAACTACCTAACAGGGAAAACACTTTTCATTAACGAAATGGGTACTTACGTTAAGTGTGGAACACACACACTCTGGTCTAAAAACACCAAATACCTAAGTGTAATCCTAGATAAAAGACTCCCTTTTAAACAACACATTATCCGCATTCGCAGAAATTTTAACATTTCCGTTGCTAAAGTTTTCCCCTTAATTTCAAGGAAATCCTGTTTTTCTTTAAGAAATAAAATGCTTATTTATAAACTCGTTCTCAGACCAATTCTCCAATATGCGCGTCCAATCTGAGGCCACGCAGCCTATTCTAATATCAAGATGCTGGAATCAGCCCAAAATAAAATTATTAAAATAATAACCGACTCTTCATGGTATATGAGAAATGAAGATATCAGAACCGCTCTAAAACTCAATACTCTCAAAGATTTTTTCAAAAAGATAGCTACCAAATTTTTCAATAATATTGATTCTCATACTAACCGAGCAATTGCTCGTATTGAAAAATATAATATTATTCCTTTATTTAATAGGTCTCGTAATATTTTAATTTAATCCTCGTTATCTCATCATTTTGGCAATCTAAAACTTCTACCACTTTCAAAATTAATCGGACTCGCTCTCGACCTATGGGAACAAAGCAGCCCTACCAATAGCGAAGCGAGATCTGGTAACGCCTCGGCACCCAGATTCCCTTCGTTGGGGTGGGTGTTGGAGAACATAGTCCTGTCGGACTCTAATCTCCTACCCTGGAATTAAAGATGACTGTAACGAATTTTACCAATGCCCATTTTAGAAAGGTATTAAATTAAGGGGGAAATTAATATAAGATCTATAATATTAAAGGATTTAATGGGTAATACATTTAAAAATTAAAATAAAATGTGAATAAAAAGCTCTTTTAAGAGCTCGAAAATCAGACTTCAATTCGCCCAGAAGTGGCCAATCGGGTTGCAGCAAAGAACCAAGATCAGAAAGTGCGGAAAAATTTCCGAGAGGTGGGTGTTTGTGGACTGTAAGATGAAAGGGAGCAATTTTATTGGCCGAGCCAAGAGTTGAGTTAATGGGGTATAAAAGCTTTACGAAAATGGGTAGTCAATCAGAGCATCACTTATGGTTCACCCGTATGGGGAGCCGCAGCCGCCACCCATATGAAAAAGATTCAAGTAATGCAAAACAAAATACTCCGCGTCATGACGAACGCACCTTGGTACGTCTGAAATGACGTGATACACAACGATCTACAAATGGAGCCGATTTCTAATTACATCACTAAACTCTCTAGAAATGTCTTTAAATCTATTGAATCTCATGACAATCCAATTATCAAAGCGCAAACACTGTTTACGTATCCACATCCTAAAATTACATATTCATACTCTTCGACGAAGTGGAGAAACCCGCTCCGCCCCCCATAACTCAACAAAAAACACTCTTTTCACACTCTTAACAATACGATTTAGCTGCACTGCACTGCGTCTTTTACTCTGGGTTCTTGGGTGATATCTCAACGCCTTGATTTACTGCCTTCGGCCGTCCCGCTTTCCTTCCTGCGTTCTTCCACTCGCCCCGCCGGCGCTCTGCTTCGATAGAGCGTGCGTGCTTTGGGGTACGTACTCCCTCCCCGTTTTGTCGTGGGAGTTTTCTTGATTAGATCCATCCTCACATCATGGTTTACCTTTTTCTCCCATCCTTCTGGGAATAGGCGCCCGCGATCATCTAATTTTAGTTAGTTAGTTAGTCAATCAGAGTGAATCTGCGATTCAACAGAGTTGTATCGCAGTGAGAAAAAGAAAAAAAGAATGATTTAGAATAAACTTAAGAAACAGAAAAAAATTAATTAAAATCGGGGTTGACCAAGATATCTCTTGATCTACGGATGAAGGGATAAGTCGGGATAGCTGAATAGATGGGTTGTCAATGCCCATCTACGTTACTAAAGAAGTTAATTGCGAGTTTACGTATCGTTTGTCTGATGGTCGGGATATTACATGCTGCTCTAATGTCAGCGTTTCTCATGTACCAGTGGGCATCGAGAATCTGTCTTAGAATTACATTTTGGGAGCTTTCGATAAGATTGATATTGGTTCTTGCTGCATGTGCCCAGATTGGGGAAGCATACGGCAGAAGGGGTTTTAAGATCAGAGTGTAGATAAGCAGTTTATTACGTCTATTCAGTTTAGACTTTCGGCAGATAAGGGAATAAAGTTTACGCGTAGCATTTTTGAAATTATTTCGAATGTGTGTAATGTGTTATCTGAACGTGAGATTTTTATCAATTATAACACCAAGGTATTTGGTGTGCTGAGACCAGGGTATTTTTTGATTTTGAAGCGTGATTTCAGGGGGTGGGATTTTTGGGGAAAATGATACTGCTTCAGTTTTCGAAGTGTTCAGGGCAATTTCCCAAACGGAAAAGCAACTTTCAAGGTGAACCAGGAGTTCATTTATGTTTTCTGTCAGTGTGTTGGGGTTGTAATGGCTGTGTCATCTGCATACATACAAATCATAGTGTTAGTACTTTTAATAATGTCGTTTACATATAAATTAAAGAGGGCGGGCCCCAAAATAGATCCTTGAGCTATGCCGGCTTTAGCAGATCTCATTTGAGAGAAAGTTCAATTTATTTTTACAGTGAAGGATCTGTTGCTAATGTAAGATTTTAATAAAGGATTAGTGGGGGTGGGATTTTATAAGTAATTAGTTTGAAGAGAAGGCCAGTGTGCCAAACTCTATTAAAAGCTTTCTGAATATCTAGGAACACTGCAGCTGTATATTGACTTCTGTCAATTCCATCTTTTATATACTCCACAACGCGGAGTAGTTGATGAGTGGTGGAGAGACGAGGACGGAACCCGTGCTGCTCCGGAACAAGGATGTTTTCACTCTCAAGGTAATCATTGAGTCTGGTAGAGATAATTTTCTCTGCCAGTTTACTTAGAATTAATTGGAAGTAGCGAAATCGGTCTGTGGGATTCTGCCAAGTTGAGATTTTTCCCAGGTTTCAGAACAGGAATTGCAACTGCAGTTTTCCATGCATTCGGAAAGTATCTGAGTTTGAACATGTTGTTAATGATATTAGTAATTTTAAAAATTGTTAGAAGGGGTAAGTTTTTAATCATTTTATTAGTAAGATTCCCTTCATCTCGGACACACCCACTCCAACGGGTTTCGATAGGCTGCCCCCTGATTGGATCGCTCAGAATCAACCTAAGACATTCTTATAGTCGTCCGTTTTGGGAGAAATTCAGACAAGACGAGATTCTCGGCGGTCTCCTCCTTTGATAGAACGCTAGTGCTTTGGGGTACGTCATCCCTCCCCGCTTTTCGTAGAAGTTTTCTGTATTTGTTTAAATTTCACTCATGGATTTTTCTTTTTCTCCCATCTTTCTGGGAATAGGCGCCCGCTGGTTTTCTCACTCTCATTGATTCTAAGTCCGCTAAAAGCGGACAAGTTTCTTATATTAAATTACACAATCAGATTCACAAACACATACAATAATGCATTATAAATATACACTCATTCCTAAATTCTCATTTATCTACACTCTCGCAGTAACTTTTAAATTCACAATATTTTTTCACTCTTAATTTTTCTCACTTAATTTTAACAATTATGCAGCAAAGGGCTAAGAGAAAAGCTGAACTCATGTAACCACCCAGTTAATCATGAAAGGAGTTTGAGCTTCCCTGCGGGAAGCAGGTACTCCAGTAATCCGTCAACTTATAATATAAGTGTGGAACATGTCAAGTACGGGAAGAATTGGAAAGTATTCCGTATTTATCGCCAAATATTCATTACATGCTAGAGAAAAATTAACTGCATGCCTAAGATTAAGACAAATAAAGACGTAATTTAAGGAGCCCGTGTTTTAAAACGACCCTACGCAGACCCCACGGACCTAAGTTGTCAATAAGGTACTGTGCAAGGTGGTTGTGGTTTCACTAGGGTATAGCTATTTCTGTATTGACTGGAGCCTCAAATCAAATTGAACTAGTCATAAATTGGAAATGATTATTTTCCTTTTACTAGGAGACTTCTTCGGGAACAGCAATACGCCATATCACCGGGCCAAAATCATTCCTAACTAGATGAAGAAATATTTTGAGCAACGAATGACTTTACCTCCTAGATTGCTCCCTAGATCATTATACAAATGCAGAGCAAAGATGTAGAACAAAAGATAAATACCAATTCGTGGATAAAATCTTGTACAGAAAACCCTTGTGCAATTATTGGTGGCTGTAGAGGCAGATAGACTCAATATTTCTTAAGGGACTTCCGGCAACTTGTTGATGGCCGCGGTAGCTTAGTGGTCAAGGTGACAGACTCGTGGCGGGAGTGTCATAAGCTCGAGCCTTGTGACACTGAAGAACCGCCGTTCAGAGAAGATCGATGCACATTAAATATATTGAGGCTCAAATGTCCTCCGTTACTGTGGTGTGGAAGTTAAGAGAGGGCGAGCTCATTCAGGTGGCATTCTCGTTACTTTGCAATAGTTTAAAATTACGAGGTCCGTCCCCAATAGCCTTCGTGCAGCTGCAACGTAAACACAATTCTCACTCTCACCCGGTAACTTGTTGATTCAATGCAATGTCCAGTTTCTACAGTTCGCCCGGCAAGGTTCTATATATTAGGAGTTACCCCATGACTTCTGGCACTTTAGTATATTTAATCCTTTGGGACTTAAAGTTAGAAACAATGTTTTTGTAAAGATGCAACACAGATTTAGAGCCCTTTTACTCGTCAATTTGGGCTGCATCTAACAGAAAAAGCGAACAGTTGGGCAATAGTTTTGAATAGAAATAGCTTGGGACCCATCACACACATAGTAAACTGGCACTATCACAAGCTCTCAAAAGCGATGCTCTTCTCCCCACTAGTTGACTGAATTAAAAGGATATCGTGGAAGCTACGCTCTTGCAGCTGCATGTGTATTGAAAATGGAGAAAGGTTTTTATTGCTTCTTCGCACTAGAGGTGTCCGCGGCACTCCCTTTTCCTCCAGGGCAGGGGTGTCCAACACGCGCGGCCCACCAACTCATTAAAAAAATTTTTAAGTATCAGATTTTTAAAGTTTTTTCATTTTGAAATTTATTTAAGGGGAAATTTATATATATATATAAAGGAGAAAAGCGACTCACTCACTCACTCACTGACTAATCACGATATCTCCGGAACTATTAAACCAACAGACTTGAAATTTGGTAGGTAGGTTCCCTTCATGAAGTAGACGTCAGCTAAGAACGGATTTTGCAAAGTTCGAGCCCCAAGGGGCGTTACGGGGGCTTAAGGGGGCGTTAAAGATAATTATTTCCTTGACTAAACTATTAGATGTGCAGTCGTGAAACTTGGTACACAGATTTCTTTCATAAAGTAGAGATTCCCTACATAATGATTTTTACAAAAATCGACCTCCAAGGGACGTTGAGGGCGCTAAGGGGCGTTAGAGATAATTATTTCCATTTTTAAACTATTAGACGTACAGTCTTGAAATTTGGTAAGCGGATTCCTTTCATAGAGTACAGATCCGCTGCAAAATGGGTTTTGTCAAAATCGACCCCAAGTGGCGTTGTGGAGAATTAAGGAGCGTTATAGGCAATCAACTCCTTTTTTAAACTATTAGACGCAAAATTTCGAAATTGAGTAAGCAGATTCCATTCATTGAGTAGAGATCTGTCATAAGATGGGCTTTGTGAAAATCGTTTCCTAAGTGGAGTTGCGGGGGGTTAAGGGGCGTTATAGATAATTGTTTCCATTTTTAAACTATTAGACGTACAGTCTTGAAATTTGATAAGCGGATTCCTTTCATAGAGTACAGATCCCCTACAGAATGGGTTTTGGGGGAAATTGATCCCCAAGGGTCATTGAGGGGGATTAAGGGGCGTGATAGATAAATATTTCCGCTTTTCAACTAAGAGAACCACCTGCTTGAAAATTAGAAGGTATGTTCCGTTCATGGAATAAAGTTCCTTTTACAAAGATTTTTGCAAAAACGGACCACCAAAGGAGTGGGGTTGCGAGGGATTAAGGCGTGTTATAGAAAAATTCCTGTTTTTGAATTTAACTTATTTACTTGAAATTTGTTGAGCACTTTTCTTTAGTTGAATAGAGTTCCACTAAGAATGGATTTTACGGAAATCAACTCCAGGGGGAAGCGGGGAGAGTTATTGGGGCATATTGATAGACCAAATTCCCGTTTTTGAACTGCTAAGACTATAATAATAAAATTTGTTTTGCATGTATCGTTTGTTGATTTTGAATCCCCTAAGAATGCTGTCAACGAGGTATTGATGATAAAAATTCCGTTTTTGCTCTGTTAGATTTAGACTTGAAATTTAGCACGCATGTTTTTTATGGAGTAGAGATCGACTGAAAGTTGCTTTGGTGGAAATCCACTTGATTTTTAGGTTAAGTGAGCGAAAAAATCTTTCTACTTCTATTTTAGATATAAATAGAAATTAGATATTATAATTTATATTCTTTTTATATCAAGGGGCGAGAGTGTAACAGCTATAAATATATTTTTCAATACAATCGAATTCTTAATGCTTGATATCCATAATTAAATATATATGCAAACAGTATACATGTATACAACATCGTGAAATACCCAGTGAAGCGGGTGGGTAACGGCTAGTATATATATATATATATATATATATATAATGTATTTGCCTGTGTTACCTGTTCTTGTCTTGAAATAAATCCTTTTTTATAATAGAAATGTCCTTTACATTAAAATAAGTTTATATTTTATCAAGCAGTTACATTTGATTTTACTATAGTAAATTACTTTTTTAATAAATTTCGAATTGCACTATGCATATCTATGGATGGTACATGATTCTTTGTGTGTGAGAAAAAATATTCAGGATGGTTAAGATAAAGGACAATGTATACTTAATCGCTTGCGAATGACAGCAGTGTCAAATTTCAACAATGAGTAACGAAAGATTAATTCAAAAGGAACACCGTAATTTTCAAGAAAATGGCAACTGTAATATTCTAAACATTATTTGATCATTGTATTATTATATTATACAAACATTATTATATTATCTATGTCTTTATACATGAAAAATAATGAAAACAATAATAATAATTCATTCTGTTTTAAATTTTCCCTCCAATAAATGTTTTTTTTTGCTTCCAAATCTGATATAAAGGTATATATTTTTATGTGCGCCCGCGAGATTGTAATGCTTTTCCGAAGTGGCCCGTAAGGTGTTTAGGTTGGTTCTATTCAAATTGGTATCGGCATGTGAAAGGAATTCTCTTCTCACGAGGTGATAAAAACAGTTTTGACACGTGCTTTCTTTCGATTGTATTTCTTTTATATTCTTCTCTATTAGAGAATAATTTTTTTTAAAAAAAAATAATAATTATACGGAAAGCACTCTAAATTGTTTTCTAGTTGTAGAATTTTTAACTAAATTAAGAAATATAATTGAAAGAAAAGTGTGATTACTTCTATTATAAATTTTTGTATTAGTTATATACTACAATAAAGTTTTAAAAAATGATAGTTTTTAAACTAAAATATGAATTGCTTAGTTGAAAATTTTAAATACTATATAAAAAATGATGTAATCAAAACAAATATTCATTTAAAAAAAGTACAAAGCCTTGTATAAAAATAAAAGACATTCAATGACTTAAAAAGTATTCAAAGTGTGTCTGAAAAACTGCAGTCATGCTGAGTAAACACTTACGGCGATGACATCTAAAATATGAACAAATGAAAGGTACAGACTGTTAGTTGTGGAGGATTTTTACTGAATTGCTAGTGAAAATTGCGGGAGACAGTTACAGATAGAAATACTTCGTCTACGTCCGTTAACACATTGCTTATTCTCAGGTAGCCGAAAAATTGACAAAAAAAAAAAAAAAAAAAAAAAAATTCGCTGCTAATGATCGATAATAGCTTCTCTCATTTTTTCGCAACCAGAAGATTATTTTCATCCAACCCTTTTTTCCCCCTTATTTATCATGAATTTTTATAACATGATCAATTTCGTTCACTCCCCACCAAGAAGTAGTCGGGGGAATACATACACTACTATATCATATTAATTATTATTCATACAGTTTATTTGAAATTTTAGGATTTTATCCTCCATGTTAAAAAGATTTGTCTGATTTTTAATCATGTTTTTCCGAAAAACATAAATTTTAAATACCTTTGAAATTCTCAATGCCTATTTTGAAATTTGAATCGGATATAAGCATCTCACATGCATCTGACAATATTATTAGTCCCCTGTTGTGAGAAATTCTCAGGATGTTTTTTCAAATATCTTTGTAAAAGAGTTAAAAAAACAGGAAAAAAGGGGGGAAAAACAAATCAGTAGAATAATTTTGTTTTCGGAAATAATAATTAATTCATGAAAAATAACAAATATCCAAATTTTAAAAATGATGCTATGCATATGTGAATTTACTGTGCGTTGAGTTATGTGTATGATTTCAAATATTCTCTAAAGCTACATTCGAAATCAAAGTGATAGGTCTAATTATATATAGTCAATTTACAGAAGCTCTACTCTAACAGTTGTTCTGTCCACAGTCGCCTTGTGGCAGTGGCGCACACAAGGGGGGTCCTGCAGGTCCGGACCCCCCCAAAGCCCTTGATTTTTTTCCGATTGATTATAATTCTTAGTATAAATTCTTAGTATATAATCTTAGTAAAATTTAATTAAGTATTTGTTATTAATGATTAATTTTATTAATTAATGCTAATTATTTATTCAATAATTAGTTTTTTACTCTGTTTTGTTCCCGAAAATCGACAAAATTAAAAGGAGCATGATACAAGAATGGTGAGCTTTCGGATGAATGGTGAGCTTTGATCGGATTGCGAAGATTGTCATTTTTGTTCCGAAAAAGTAGTTAATGTCAAAACGGTAAGTGCCTTAATTTTTATTTATTTTTGTATGTTAATGAAGACCTTAGAAAAAGATTTGATTATTTATTTTAAGTGAACAGTTTACAGGATTAATTTTACAGTTGAATACCTTTAATTAATTAATTAGCTCTAACGTACTAAATTTCCCAAAGTTGAGTATTTTGTTTATGTATATCCCTTAGTTTTCAATGTAGTGATTCAAAAAAAAAATATTGCATTAAAAAAACTACAGTAAATCATAATGCGGTAGATAAAGGGTTAAATAAGTCCTGCTAAAACTTATCTTTAAACTTCTCCCGCAAAAAAACAAATAGTTTTGCTAAAAAATACTGAGTACGAGGTAAGTTGTTTTCCAGGAATCTAGTCAGTAGCTCTAAAATCTTTTGGATGAAATCTGTTCCTTTGAATATTCCAACAATAGCTTTCGAAATGAGACGTTAATCAACAATCAATCAATTTACAATAAAAATGGCAAAACAAATCTTCAACCTCAATAAAAAAATCCATATATTTTTTATTAAGATTCCATAACTTAAAAAAATCTCGGACTTTATATCCGGTTTTGAAACTATTAAAACCATTTTTTGTTCCGTAAATTGCACATAAAATAATAATTCTATCTAACATTTTTTTATAGTCTGACATTCAAAATCTCACTGTTCTTGGACTTTTTTTTTTCCTTTTGATTTTCTACTGGATGCCATGACTACAATAAAAGCAGTTGGAAAATCTAAATATCATTTAAGTGACCCCTTCACTAAAAGATTAAAGTATCATTAATTTTTCTCAATTACTGCAGACACAGAAAAAAAAAGAATAGTTTTATTTGCAGAACGCAAACGTATGGCCAAAGAAACAAAGAAACCCCTTCTCTTTCTACAAACGCACTCAAGTCAGAAGTAATTAATTCGAAAAAAATATGTATAAGATCTTTTTTCGAATCGACCATGACCCGTGGCAACAAATAACGATAGAAACGATAATTATAATCAAATAGCTCTAAAGGAGGTATTTGAAGAAAAAAAAAGAAGCAAAATAAAAGATCTCCTTTTACCATCTTCCTACAGCAACAGATTTGATTACTGGCTTCTTTGCTAAGCGACGCGCACCTGTTTGCCACTGACTATCGTTTGCATTTGATTAAGCAGATGCGACAGGAATATCCCTTCGAATACCTAATGAGTCCCATTTAGCTCCGAGAAAAAGTAATCCAACAGACAGCGTATTAATCAACCCGAAAGAGTTCGCAGAGGTCGTCTATTACCAAACCCAGCGGTGATGTAGAGGAGTTGTGTGTGGCAACCATCTCTTCACTTAATCTTCAGACTTAAGTGGCTGGATGTGCATAGTAAAAAGTTATTCCGGTTCTAAGGAGAGGTTTGACTAGATAACCCTTTCGCCTTTTTGTGTGTGTCGAGATAATTTAGCTTTCAATCCAAAGTCCTTTTCTTATGGACATATTCTGGATGAACCTCACATTCGTCTACACACTTTTTTGTAGAAATTATCACGTAAATTAGATATATTCTGATTTAATACACATCATTGAAAGAATAATTAGCATGATTTTACATTTTAAATAAAGTTTCCTCTCGCGGTTGCCATACTTGAGTGACATAAACAGACGACACCCACCGATATCACTTAGCGAAGATATCATCCACAAATAAGCATTCGAGATTTTAAAATTCAATTCATCTTTCGTTGTAGGGAAGTATCTTTGTTACGTTCGTGAGTCTATCCAATGTGCTCATTGCTTCAAGTTAAGGGTGGGCAAATAGCGGCCCGCCGAGGGTACATTCAATGTATTCTCAGCTGTTGAGCAAAATAAATAAATTGAGCAAACTCAAGCTCATGAGGGCAGAGCCCAGATCAGTACTCGTGACCTTGGGCGCTGATCCGAGTGAGTGAGTGAAGATTAACGTTGCATTGTTCAGCAACGCGAGGGTGGCGGACCTCGTCATTCTGAACCATGGTCAAGTGACCCCCCTCTCTTCTAACTACCACACCAGACCAACGGGAGGACTTTTGGGCTCTCGACAGATTTAACGTGCATCGGTTCCCTACACGGCGGGTCTTCAGTGCTTCTGGGCTCGTATTCGTGACACGCCGCCAGCCATGATCCAATACCTTGACCACTTGGCTAACGCGGCCACACAGATGTTCCGATCAGGTCATAAGTCTGAGGCGAATCCAACAGTGTTTAGCTCCCCAAGAAAGCTTGATATTTATTTATCGACCCACTGAAAGGCTGAGTCGACCTTACTCAGCTTGGGATTTGAACACCGGACCTGAGGTTTGGAAGCGCGGTACATTACCATTCAGCCACCGGGCTTCAAACTGAATAAAGCTACCATCATTTTGTTAAACTTATATTTATTGAATTATATGGTAAAATTTATACTTTTCTGAAATACAAATTTAACAAATGAATGCACTCATTTTGAAAAGGTGCTGCCCTCTCCATTTCCCCAACGTGATTCTCGTGCCAAAATAATTGCCCGTTCCTGCTCAAAGACGTACTCGGTATAAATGTTTCTGACACACAGCACAGCATATACATTACGTTTGAAAATAATAAAATAGTGAATTGCACTAGCAATTAATCAGAGTATTTACAAAGACATCTTACATTTTCCCTCTCTAAATATAAAAAACGTTTTTCGCAGTGGAGTTATAAATTTATTTATATATATGATATAGTTAGTAAAAAAGGGTCATAAAGTGGAGTACCAAGAACGATATGTCTTAGGGGGTCTCCTCCTCCTCTTTGATTTCTCGAAAAATTCGCTTACGTCATATATCTCGTGAAGGTTTAGATTTTTCCACTAATTTTCAGAAGCATCCTTATGATCACCAAAATGATGCTAACTTGGCTCTATCGCCAAGTTACTAATGAAATGCCATTATAATGTAAGGGACGGTGGGACTTTAGTGCAATTTAGAGGAAAAGGTTATTAGCAACATTGTTTTTTAAGAGGCACTAAAGTGTAAATTAAAATACAGAGATGATAACTTGACATCTATTTGTCCCCCCTGCTTATAGTATTTTGAAGAGGAAAAAAATAGAACTACATATAAATTACATGTAAATTACAATTTGAACAATGAGTATAAAATATAATTTCTACAATAAGGGTTGGTCTGCAGTGCTTTCATCCACTGACTTCTCCACCTTCCACGAATTACAACATACAGATTACAATTTTCTCACAGATTGAATATCTGTAGTTAGCCATTTTATGATTTGTATTCGCATGGCAAACCTTATGTAACGCATAGAACAACCATAAGTGTAACAGTTAATATCTTCATTTGGGATTTGGCGCAACAAAGGCTATTTTATCCCAACAACCATAATCATAATACCAATATCAGATCATAACATATCAAACAGCAATCAATTCCATAAAATTGAATCGGAACAAGAATTATATCGTTGCCACACCACTGTCCCAAACGAAAAATTTCATTACTTCGTCTTTAACTGTTAAAATTCGCCATCGGATTGGGAAGATGTAATTAAAATTCTCGTTTTTGGGGATAAACAAGAATTCGTGGCACGAAATGCTATTGTACTCTTATATATTTCGAGACACTAACTGTCTTAGAAGAATCGCTGAGTGACGAGCCGAGAGCTCAAAGACGCAGATTCAAAAAACTTAACGTAGAGAAAGCATTTCAAATTCGCGAAGTATATGCGAATATAATTGCGACCCAACCAACATAACAAAGTGTAGCAGTAATTTTACTAAAAATAATTTAATCTAATTTTTAAAATTTATAATTAGTCTATATGGCTCGAACTCATGACTCGCTGATGACGAGTTCGTGGACCTAACCACTCAGCTACCGAGGACGAAGTCAAAAATCTCCGCCTCTGGGTTTTGAACCACAGTCAAGGGATGAGAATAACACACACTTCCACATGGAGTCAGCAGGAGGAATTTAAATATTATCAGATTTCACCTGCAATTGCTTTCTACAGTGGAACCCCCTAATAGACAGAAACAACGCTGATCTCGAGTTTGTGACATCGAATGCGACCGCAAGTAGAAACATGTAAGTACTTCAAAATAAGGATCCATTCTACATTATCTTAAATTTGTATTCAGTTCCGAGTGAGATGGAAACGTTCTTACTAGAGGAATTTAAAGAATTCGTGGACAATTTATTTAAAAAAACCATTTTGATGTAACATGCATGCTCCATAGATTTCCCCATAATTGTGTTTTGAAGTCACACCTGTGTGTAGTGAGCCATGTGGTTTGGATGAGAAAGCGTAGTGAAGTCATGAATTACGGAATTTAAAACACTTTGGAATATATTTTAAGAATTCGTTATTGTTTTCTAATTTAATTATTAAAGAGTACATTCATTTTCAAAATCGTGTAACAATGGAGTTATTGAAAGCTTATACTTCTCCACATAGATTGATTTTATAAAAAATAAATATACATTATTTATTATTAAGCACAGATTCGGTAATAAAATTGTGAAATAATTACCGCTCAAAAACTTTCTAAATTATTTTGTTTAAGATTTTCTAGGAGTACCTTTTTATTTTACATTAAAGATAATGAGACATCAACATTCAGCTCATTTGCTTTGAATTAAAGTCCTACCAAAGCAAGAATGAACCAGTGGCGGAGAGCTTTGTTGTTGTTTCAAATCTGCTTGGAGCAGGAAAGCCAACACCAAGTCCATTAATCCTTTCCGTAAAAGAATGTCACAAGCCAGATCCTGTCCCAGGGATATACCCTAGCAGTCCAGAAGATGAGCAAGAGAAGCAGAGAACAGGCATAGAAAGACTTTACCCCCTGCTCTAAGATTATACCACGTAGGCGACCGCTTCTAAAGCGCGCCGTCTGAACAGCGCTGGATCTCCTGCACCGTAGAGATAGGCCAGGGTTCTTAGCTGCTTACCAGTGGCGAGCAGGAGAGTTTCGCCGAGTTAGAATCATTGTAATCCTGTGGGGAGAATGAATTTTAGAATGGCTCAAGAGAGAGAAGCTGAGGTCAGGGAGATCACAACCCTACCAGCCAATAGTCTCGTTCCCTGGCCACATGCGACAGTATCCACTGGAGACACACTTGTTTCCTCAGATCAAACCTAGCCAATTTGAAAATAATATTCAGAACAGTTCTGTCCATAATCTTTAGCTTTGTAATATAGAATTATGATTAAAAAGGCAAGAGCAAAATAAAACGGACTCTTTATTAACGTCACACGCTAAACTACAGGAGGGCTATTGGTGCCGGACCTCGTCATTCTGAACCTTGGTCAAGTGACGAGGACGACATCTGAGCTCACACCCCACACCAACGGGAGGACGTTTGAGCCTCGACAGATTTGACGCGCATAGCCTCGCCCACACGGCGGGTCTTCAGCTGGACGTTCGAACTCAAACAACGCTGGATGTCACTGGGAAATGGAACGCGAAGCGTTCCTCCATCCCATATCGAGTTTGCCAATGTAGCCTGAAATGGAAGGGCCTAGCTGAATAAGAATCACACGCCGGCCACCGAGTCTGTTGCCATGACGACTAGGATACTGCAGCCGTCATATCTACTTTGGATAAACGGATCTGAGAGAGAGAGGAGCGATTTAACCACAAGCCAATAAGCAACTATGACCATTAATTCTATTTCAAAAGAACGAATCGTATTTATCGATTGAAGAAAACTGTAGGAACACACATTTGTAGAATGAGTGGATCTCAAATAAATAAATGGAAAAAAAACAACAAATATTAACATAAGTAGGTGCCGAAACATTTATTGAACTGTAATAAAGAAAAAACCAAACACACATTAATATTATTTTTCAAAAAACGAATAAAGTCGCAACATTTCCCGTACTTTAAAAAAACATGTAAGCGTTGTGGTGTGGCAACTGAGTTCAAAAAACATATTTTGTAGCCTGCTTGTGCTCAGAGCATTGAAAAACATTCTGCGTTATAATTCTTGCTGGCTGCGTGATAACATACATTAGCACTTGAAATACTCATTCTATTTCACAAGAATGCAACCGATTTAAAAAATATTAACAGTTTTTTTAAAACATAAATATGAACTTATAAAATTCAATGCATGACTGTATTGGTAGATATATTTTAAACATGATCCAACAATATTTCGCTGCTCTTTCTTACAGTACAATTTGTTGCTGGAGCACATAGCCCGTCAGGACTTTAATCTCCTGTCTTGGAAGTGAGGTAACATGAAATTGATTAAACTTGCCCAAGATAGTCAATTTTCCAACATTTCTAAATTACGTGGTCCGTCGCCAAAAGCCCTCGTGTAGCTGAACAGTGCGACGTTAATCTTCACTCACTCCAACATTTCTAACATAGCATTCTTTAAGCACGATAAAATTTTACATTGAACTCGTGCTGCCATCTATACAATGCGAAACAAACTAAAAACTGTTTTTTTAGTAAAATTTACTAAATGACTTTAGATAGTAATTAAAAAAAGAGAGGGGAGATATATATTTTAAAAAACAGAGCTTTTCATCTAAAACCTTAATATCTGTGAAGAAACTTATTTTATTCATGATGTTTAAAATCAAAATAAGGCTTTTTAAACGTATTTTTTAAATTATATAACAGTGTGTAAAATGGAACTACACATCCAAACATTCTTGGGTCTGAATTTGTTTTGATAATTCATATTTAAGATACTATGCATAATCAAAGTATTTAATCTTATCAGAAATTTATTTAATAGAAAAATTCAACAAATATTTAAAAAGAATGAACAGTTTTAACATTTTAAATTACTATATAAATGTCCAAACATCAAATTAACAGCACAAAAAAGGGAGCACAAGATATTTGCTTTTAAAAATATTGGGAGTTTCGAGGAATAACAAGCACAAAATGGAAAGAATATATTTTGAGCCAATCAAGATTTTAACCTAGAATCTCCTGACATTTGATCTGTATGCAAATTATCTGAATTGTTACTGGCCTATACAACCATGCGCGAATAATGAAATATTTTATTATAATTTATGGAGACCATTCATCTCATGAATAAATCCAAGGAGCAATCTACTTGCAGTAATTAAAATGCAAACATAATGTTTTCACATATGTGATGAATTATATTTATTAAATTAAAAAAATACTTTTCAAGAGGATAAAGTGGTTTCTAAAAAAAAGTAAAATAAAGCACTCTAAGGGGAATCTTATTGTAATACATAAAACCTTAGAAAATATTAGCTTTCGTTACCATTTACCTTAGTTAAACGAATCAATTGGTGAAGCATATTTATGGACATTTGTAAAATCATGTCAACCTTGATGGGAATAATTGCAAAGCTTGCACTAAAAAAACTATTAGCATGGGCTTTGTGTTTTCTGATTTGGCAAAAACGGAAGCAGGGATTTTTCACGTATACCCATTTGTAAAACAGTAGAACTTCCTTAATCCAGACCAACTGGGACTCTAGGTGTTCTTTGGATTATTAAAAAAGTTACACAATGAGCCAAGATACATAGCTACTCTCTGTACACTAAAAATAAATACATTTAGAATTAGACAAAGCAAAATCCTAAATAATTGCACTAAACAGAATTCGAAAATCCATACATTAAATTAAAAGAAAAAGAAATATTTAAAACGTAACAATCCAGGCCCACCTTCACAGATCATATTTGAAACACTCATTGATTTAAGAATCTGAAATGCTTAATTTTTGTATTATAACCCAAAATATTCATTAAAGAAAATTGATGAAATCTGTCACTTGATATGAGATAGGAAGTACTAAAACTTTCAGATATTTTTGATTTTCAAATGGCACCTATAAAAGTAAAAAGAAAGGAAGTGAATTCATGCAATTAATTTAAAACCCCTTAAAGAAATTTGAAAAAAAAACTAGAAAATATTAGAATTTTGTAAATGTCATGAAAATTAGCATTCCCTGTTTAACTCTTTTGCACAATTTTTCAAATTCCCAACAATTAAAAAGGAATGCCTTTCATTTCCAATCTTGACTCAGATTAAATTTTTTATTCATAATATACTACACAATTAAACATCATTATACTCTTTCCATAACTCGACAGCCAGTAATTTAGCCCTACAGTAGAAAAAAAGTGTTCGTAAGAGATATTTATGATTAGCTACAAGCTAGATCAAGTCACATATTTTTGCATTTGATTAATTCTGTGTTCTATAGAGTAAATAAAAGGCAGATTTAAAACCATTTAAATTACTCATTTCTTAGCTTAAAGTTGTCTTTAACTCATAAATTTTTTTTTACTTATTTTGTCCATTGTTGAAAATGTGTTTTGTCAACTGCATTAACAATAAATCAAAATCGTCCCATTTTTTTTCACAGTCTTTTTTAATTTTAATGGTGCTGTGCTTATATATCTAGATTTTAAACTTTAATGGAAGTCCCTGCATGTTTAATCCAATCATGACATCCTCAAATGCTGTGGAAATGCAGAGGACATGTTATGAGCCCAAATTTCAAACATTTAACTGAAAAGGTTGAATCATGAATACTATTTTTTCTAATCATAATTCCAGAGAAGGCATGGATTTTTCTAAATGTATAGTGCCTTTGCGGTATAGAGGTACTTTAAATAGTTATTGAGCCACAAGTCTTTTCGTGAGGTTGGTGGAAGTGGGAGCCCCCTGACCACCCCCAGAGTGTTCTCCCTTAAAATTAGGGTAAAACCAAACAAAATTGTACGGTCACCTGCATGGTGCTCAAAGCTAAGGCTAACGACAGGTGTAAAAATCTAGCCCCTAACCGCGATGAATTTTGTGGACCTTGATCTGATGTTACTGTTGATCTGGTGGCATAAGAAACAACATAATCAACATATAAATTATTGTTCTGTTTAATTTAAGGTTGTTGTCTTCACCCAATATTAAAGAACAGCACAACTGAAGTTTACAATTAATTTTTAAAAAGAATGAAGTCCAGTATTAATATGAACTCCCATTATGATACTTATGGATTTCAATTATATATTTACCTTCACAATTGAGAAATATTTTAGAAATATGTAATTTTCCTTTTTATTATATAAAATTTAACAGTCATTTAGAATTACACTTTATAGGATACAAAATTTAGAACATATTCTACAAAATAAATAATGGATTGATTCAAACAGACATAAACAGTATAATATAAAATATGAGCCTTCTAAATACACTAGTAAAAAATATTAATGCTAGGTCATTATTGAAGACTGCATCCTAAATTTTACATTTCATTCATTTTTCCTTTTTAAATAAAAAGTAGTCATATAAAAAAAATGTAAAAACTTAATTTTACTGAATTATTTGTGATACTGATTTTTAATACACTTTTTATTTACTTTTATTCCTATTTTTTTTAAATAATTCATTTCAATACTTATAATATATTTAAAACATGTAATTATAACTCATTTTGACACAAATATTCTTGAAAAAGGAGAGGTTTAAATATTTTAAGTTAACAAATTATAAATTCCAAACTTCTTAATACAACTTATTTATTGTCATGCAATATATTTTAATCAACAATTACCAGAAATACACAATATATAATACACATATACAAACATCATTTTTAAAAAAAATTTAATGTTTCAATATGTCACGTTTTCTGTCGAAAATTTCTGAATGATTTAACTAGAAGACATTTGTGCATGTGCTCTCGGGGAAGTTCTGTATCTCGCATTGTTATCATCCATTCTGCTCCAACAAAACAATCATCAGTTTGAATTGCACTGGCAGGACATGACAATATCCAAAGGGCAACCCTGCTCAGGTAAGGATAACGAGTCTTTGCTCGAACCCAATACTGTAGAGGATTAAATTTATTTTCCTCATCTAGATCTTGCTTTCCCATATTGAATTCCTCCATTAAATATTCCTCAACTTCTTCACTGGGTGATACATGCATGGCATCATTTTCACCTGACATACTGTCATAAAATTCAACAAAGTGATCAGTAGAAGAAGCAATGTTGTGAACATCAATTCCATTCATTAGAAGTGTCTCGTGACACTCTCTGACCATGCATTCAGCATGAGTCTGGGTTTCAATCTTATCTTCTTGTGTCAAGAATTGTAGTTCCTTAAATCTAGGATCAAGCATTGCTGCTAATTTGTGGTGGATAGTAATCCTTTTGACAACTTCTTGATCAATGGAGGAGCTCATAAAGGTTTTAACAGCAGCAAGGAATGGAGATTCATCATTATTATGTAAACAATGGGTTTTCCACTTAGTAACCCAAGGTAAGACTAGATTAAGAGTTGGGTTGTTCAGAGAAGACAATTCCTGATAACCATCTCTGAAAATTTCCAAGAAATCAACAATTAAGCTGAGGAGTTCTTGATCAAAATAAAACAATTCCAATTCATTTCTATCCACCAATATGTCAACAACATGCTCCCATTGACTGTTGATGGATTCCAGCATAGCCAAAACCGATTTCCAGCTAGTACTGGAACACATCTGCAAGCTTTTGGGCAAACTGCTTTGTAACTTGTTTTCCTTGAAATGCAGAACAAGAGACCTGCATTGACTGATGAGAGAAACAAAGCATGCAAATGCATGTGGATCTTCCATAACATCGTCTCCTTGATTACTATCCTCTGCATCTTTCTCATTGGTTGTACTGAGTGTATTGATTACTGTCTGAACAGCACAATTTAAAGCATAACATATACACTGGATGAACTGTTCATTGTTATTAAATGCATTCACCATATTATAGGAATAATCAATCACCAAAAGTCTCTTAAAATCACTGTGCATAAGAGACATACAATCGGAAAATAATTTACTAACATGTGACGATGTTCTTTGTTCATATGGGAATTCAGATGTATGGAACATTACAGATTTGAATAAACCATCTTCATTTGCATAGTGACAAGTGAGGGTTATGTAAGAAATTTTTTCAATCATATCGACCCAAACACTGGCAGAAAATGATAATCCATAAAGAAATTGTATCTCAAGTTTAAACATTTCTTCTGTCTGATTGTAAACATCATTTACCAAGAATTCCATTAGGTCATTTGGTGAGCACAAATAGTGAGTTAAATCTACATTGCCCGCAGTGGCACCTATTTGTACAAAAGTCTGCAATAAATCTTTAAATTCTAAATTTTCCATCAGAGAAAAAGGCTTTATTTTACTAATAAAAAATAACAAAATTTGCTCTTGCAGTTTATTGGCATGATCTCGAAATTTATACATTTTCTCTTGGAAAACTGGCTTTTCGGGTACAGAATTGGGATCGATCATTCCCATATCTGACAGAGCACCAGTAATCCTTCGAGGTTTTTTGGGTTTATCAGAGCGATTATTTCTTTGCTTCCCGCATGATTTCAAATGGGATCTTAAAGTTGAAGTACCATAGCTATGACTTTCATAGCTGAATACAGCGGAGCATTTCACACAAGCTACGAAGGATTTACAGAGCAACACTTCTTCTTTTCCAATGTGAATGACATGATGATCAATGTTGTATCGTTTCACTTCATCTTCACTTATTAGGAGACGAACATCTCCAAAGTTACTCCACACATCACTTTTTATTCTTTTGAATTTACGAACATCCAAAATCATTTTGTCCGTAACTACAGCAAGTTTTCGTTCAAATAGCTTTTCTATAATTTCCTTTTGTTTTCTACGTGCACTTTCAGCTTCTAAATCTTTAACAGAGAGTTCAAAAACAGGCTTAGCAAAATACTTCTTTGTGTAGATTTTTGTTGTTGAGCTGTGTTTTGGTCTTCTCAAAGCATTACGCCTAATGGAAATAAAAATAAAATTATTTCAAGAAGAATCTCATATATATTTAAAAAAGTATCTCTACAAACTAAAATCAGTGCAAATGCTTGAAGCTGTTACAGTGCTGGTATATTTAAATTTTAGTTAAACAGACAAAGTAGTTTTAAGTGAATTTAAATGGTGATTAAAAGGCTTGTGTAAAAAAGAAAAAAAAAAGCCATTTTTAATTACTTACCTGTCAAAAATCTTGCACAATATCTTTTGAATCCAAATCACCCTTGCTTGGTTGTTGCATTTGGCTTTGAAAAAATTTTCGAGAATGATACATAATAAAATGTCTTTACATTGTAAACAAACTTTATAATGTTTCATTGTCACTCTATGTGTGTTTTGTTTACCTTTAATATACATTTTCTGTACACCAAGCCTTTATGTTTAATCACCATTTAAAATAATGAATAAAAAATTGCTCATTAAAAAACACTAAGAGGAAACTAAATAGAAGTCAATGTTGTTCATTTTGCAGATTCTACACATGTCATTTTCTCTTCACAATTCATTAATTTTCTTTCATTCCTATATAAATTCCTAGTACGACCTCAAAACAGGGCAAGTATATAACTATACTTAGTGGTATAACTGTTTAATGTAGGATGTGTATGAAGTGACTAATAGATTGACAAATAGCCCAAAATTAAGCTTTTTTCATTCTTTCTGTGTATTTTGGAAGTTATCTGAATAGCACAAAGAACTAGAGAAATATAATTATTCCATGACTAGCAAATAGGCATGAAATATATTATTCAGAAAAAAAAAAAAAAAGAATTCCCTTAAAGAGTTAGATGCAAGAAAATGACTACTTATACTAAATTACTTAATTTTTGATCATATGATGATATTACATGCTTTGATATATTAAATCAACATTACACTTTACATAAAGTATTATATATCCCAGATCTTCAATATTAATGACAAAAATATATTTTCTAATCACCAAATTTCATACAAAATTATTTCATGAAACAATTGCCCTTGATACACAAAAACTGATTAGTAGAAGAATACTAAGAAATTATTTAACCAACAACTCTCATGTAAGGTATGGGAGCCTAATTTACATAAGGATACATAAAACTATATTCAACCTTTCACTGCTTGAGCTGAAATGCTAAATTAAACTCTTTGAAGTCACACAAAGAAAATTATTAAAAAGAAAAATAATTGTTAAAAGTAAATAGAAAAAAAAGTAATGAAATCACAACAGTTATTAAAAACAAAAAGTTAAATATCTTACCTTTGAGTAACTCCACCTGATAAACCAGATGCTGCAGAACTATCCCCAACATACACTACAGTGCATCTAAGAAAAGAGATTACAGATATAAATCAATTTCAGTTTATTCAAGTATTAACATAAAAAAAAATTATGTGCATGCTTTTTTAAAATTTTAATATTGTATAATATTATATGTAAACAAAGAAGGTTGACAGCTAGACACATATTTAAACCCTGTCATAGGCTGAGTGAGCCCTATATCAAAATTCCTTGGGGTCTTTTCTCTTAAAATTTTATGACTTTTTGACCACACATTTTGGGCTACCCTATCATTGATACAGCAGTAGCTACACCCCTGAACTGTGCTGTCAAAGTCGTTACACCATATTATCTACTGGTAACTTTTCCGCATGACATTCTGGCCTCGTTATTTTAGCACCCTTAGAGTTTACTAATATAATACTGAGAATATCCTGTTTTGTCTTTTATTATTTCTTTTCATTTTATATTAAATTTCCTAGTCAATTAGTTTATTATATATATATATACAGTCAGGTCTCTTTCTATGCGGATTGTTTTTATGAGGTTTTGAAGTTGTGCGGTTTGTATTTCAAACATTTGCGGTTTGTATTCCAAACATTTCTAGATTTTTGTTATTATTATTTTTTATACTGAGACGTAGATCGTAGTATTCCGAGAATTTCCGCATATGTTTGGTGCTTACGTCTGCGGCTCGGCTGCGACAATCTTAGATTTGCATTCGTTATTTCAGTAGTATACTGATACGATATCATTATTTCGAAATTATATTTCTTCTTAGCGGTGCTTCGTTCATTTTTATAAAAGTTTCACTTTATAAAATAAGTTGCAATATAATAAGCAGCAAATTTTGATTTCTGGATTTAAAGTAAGTGTCGTAAAGTTTTATTTTTCATTAGAAAATCGTTAGTGTAATTTTTTAAAATTTCTTTTCTAAGATTTTATTTGGCCCAATGGAGAGAAAAAAAAATCAAAGACAGTCAATTTCGTTGGTGAAATTGCAATTTTAGATCGCTTAGGAGAAGGATCTACGGCTATTGGAAAACATTTTAATTTAGGCAAATCTACTGTCAGAGCAATTAAAAAGAATGAAGCTGAAATAAGAAAATTGGTCATTTCTGGTACAAAATTAAGCACCAAATTTGCATCGTACACAAGGGATGTATTATTAGATAGAACGGAAAGAGCCATCACAATTTGGATTGAGGAACAAGTTCAAAGAAAGATTCC
The DNA here is from genome assembly GCA_019973935.1 of Trichonephila clavipes. Taxonomy (NCBI): domain Eukaryota; kingdom Metazoa; phylum Arthropoda; class Arachnida; order Araneae; family Nephilidae; genus Trichonephila; species Trichonephila clavipes. Next base: position 23,812 of record BMAU01017569.1, on the reverse strand, counting down.
TGTAAGTGGTTATTTAATCCAAGAAAAAGCTCTTCAGTTTTATAAGTCAATGAAACAGTCAGAACTATCAACTTCCACTTCCCAAGCTGGAAAAGAATTTTCAGCTAGCAAAGGATGGCTAACCGGGTACTTAAAAAGAAATACACTTCATAATATTAAGATAACAGGGGAGAGTGCGACAGCAGATGAAGGAGCAGCAAAAATATTTCCAGAGGAGCTAGTGAAAATTATTGAAGATGGGGACTATTCTGCCGATCAAGTATTTAACGCTGATGAAACAGGACTTTATTGGAAAAAATTGCCTAACCGTACTTACATCGCAAAGGATGAAAAAACTGCAAGTGGACATAAAGCAAGTAAAGATCGAGTCACCTTATTACTTTGTAGCAATGCATCAGGAGATCGGATGTTGAAACCTCTCTTAACAAATAAATCTCTTAGACCATGCACCCTTAAAAGTAAAGATTTAAAACAACTGCCTGTGCATTGGATGGCTAACCCGAAAGCCTGGATGACAACAGCTATTTTTACAGAATGGTTCAATAATTGTTTTGTACCAGAAGTGAAAGCCTGTATGAAGGAAAAATCTCTCGATTTTAAAGTTTTATTAATTGTTGACAATGCAGCAAAGTCATCCACAATTAGAACATCCAAATGTTCAACTAGTATTTCTTCTGCCCAATACAACAAGCCTTATGCAGCCATTAGATCAAGGCATAATTGCAACTTTTGAAAAATATTATATTAAGACAACGTACAAATTCATCTTGAATAAACTAGAAAATGAGTCCTTAACAGTAAAAGATGTGTGGAAACCATTTTCTATTTTTGATTGTTTAATTCATGTTGCATCTGCTTCCGCTCAAATAAGACCTAGAACTTTAAATGCCTGTTGGAAAAAGATTTGGCCAGCATGTGTGACAGACAATACAACCACTCAAACATCGACACTATCAGATGAAATAATTAATTTGGCACATGAAATTGAAGGAGATGGTTTTAATATCTTCAGCCACGATGATATAGATGAATTGCTTGTGGATGATGCATTAAGTGACAATGATATTATTGATTTAACTTTAGATCTAACTGTAGACGGCGTTGTAGATCTAGAAGGTGATAATGATGAGGAAGAAATATCAACTACCCTTACTGGAAAATTAATTCAAGAAAGTCTTCAACTTTGCAGTAAATTAGAAAATCCTTTTCTTATTAATGACCCCAATTCTGAATGAGCCTCTAAATTAGAACTTGAGCTGCAGAACTGCATGTCTGGATATCGTGAACCATATAAAAAAATAAAAGAATCCTCATCGCAAAGTTTAATTACTGATTACATTGTCAGAAAAGGAAGAGCTACACAGAACGCGAATGAAGTTTGTAAAAATCCGTGGCCTTTACCGCAAATATCTATTGTGCAGAGACAGTCTCTTCTGATGATGAAGATAATTTTGAACCACTTTGCAAACCATTATCAGATAGCGATAATGATTAAAAATGTAAAACTATGTGTATTACTTTTCCATAAAATAAAACGAATTAAGGTGTGAATACAAGTTCTTTTTTTTAGCTTTTGTATGAATTTCTTTCAGACATTCGAAGTAATTTATCATGCAGCCTATTTCTTTTCATTTTTCTGCAATTTTTTTTATGCGGTTTTAAGTTAATTTTAACTAGTTGTTTTGGTTTTATGGGATTTCCATTCAATTAATGTCTTTTTTAATGCGATTTTTTATATGCGTTATTTGGTAGAACGTATCTACCGCATAAAACGAGACCTGACTGTATATATAAAGAATTATTGAGAAAGAGGGTGGTGGGGTAATTGCAATTGAAATCAAAATGAACAATTATTTTTTCACAGAAACCTCTCTTGATACAGTCACCATTACAATATAAGTTAAATTTATTGTGAATATTAGCACATAGAAAAGCAACTTCTGAAATATAAAAGATATGAAAGTACATAAGTAAAAACTCATGAAATTACATATAACTAAGAATAGTACTAGATTATTTTAAAAATTTATTTCATATAAAAAAAATTCAATAATAATCAATGCATTAAAACTTATTTGAAAAAAAATTACAAAAGTTAAATATGTGCATTATTTTAAAAATATGAACATGATTCACATGTTTTTCACTTTTAATTCAAAATTGGTTCTTTCCCCAGTGTTTATTTTCTATGTTCATAAATTTATAGGTATGAAATTCAGTTACACAAAGAAAGAACATAATATACTTAAGCAACACAGTTAACACACTATTTTATTTAAGATAAATGAATTAAAATTCAAAGAGCAGCAAATCTGCCCAAATACTAATATGGATGCCCCAGAATCTGATGTCAAATCAATATTTAACAAGAACACTCACTTTCTGTTTGTGCCTTTATTTAAATGCAGACTTGCATCTGGAACAATAGATGAACTTTCCTAAAAGAAAATATTTTGATGAAAAAACAGCAGAAAAGTCGTTTAAATAAAAAGTTACTGTCCTGTAAACTATGTTAAAATACTTATGAATACTATAAACGATACATGAAGATAAAAATAAAAATTGGTGAATGAATTTAAAAAGGAAGAAAAATTTTAAACAATTTTATATGCATACCAGACAAAGTCAAAGGGTTTCTAGAACTGACTGCCAGATGGTGCCGCAATGTGTATGAGTGTGATCAAAGAAATAATTTGTTAAAAAACTCTGTATCATTACTAGAGATGCAGCCATCCTTTTTGAACTCACCAAGTACTAATTAGATTTTGAAATATCATATTACAAAGTGTGCAAACCTTAAATTGCGAGTTTTGCAGTGACAAGTGCTTTCTGAGACTTTTCAGGTGTTAAAAAAACATATGACAGTAAGGCATTTAAAAAAAACAAGTGTCTGAATGGCACAATCTTTTGTGTCAAGATCATACAATTGTTGAAGACGATTCTTATGGCAGTTAGTCAATGATACCAACAACTGATGAAAACATTAACAGCATCATTCAAATCATGTATTCCAATAAGCAAAACTACGAATGAATAACTTTGTGTACAAATTTTTTGTCACATATGAGACACTATCAGATAAAACCTCAAGAAAAATAGACTGGAAAGATTTAGGTATTGCCTCACAACACCACCCCAGCACATCAGTCATTATTGGTGAAAAATTACTTAGCAAAACATACTGCCACTATTAATGAACAACTCCCCATTTTAGCTAATGCCCTTTTCCATGCATAACAGTAAAATTGAAGAACCATTTCTCAGAAATTCAGAGAAAATTGTAAAAAATACAAAAAACTTGCCGAAAAAGTTTTTTTAAAGGTTTCCAAGAAAGTTTTGAACAATAGTACAAACATTAGAAAAGGTGTGGAAACTAATTTAAAGAAATTTAGCTTAAATTGCTTAAAATAAAAAAAAAAAAATTACAGAAATTTGTATATTTACTTTGTGTATGTATGTATATATATATGCTATATAAAAGATACCAATTGTTCATGCCTTAAATTTTCTTATTCCATATCTATATTTGAAAAACTAAAAACTGTTCAAATTAATTGGAAAAAAAAGGACAAAACTATTTTTTCCAAACCTTTTAATAATTACATATCTTAAGTGAACAGAAAAGTCTCTACACTAGTACGAAGTATGTCCTTCTACAGCAGAAATGTCCTCTTCAACTTATCTTGTTATTGACTCTACAAGTGCAGCACACATGTTCTTAACTTCATCATCGTGGAATCAAACTTGTATAGCACTTTTCATTATTTGTTCTGTTGTTGCACAACTCATTTTAGCTAAACAATTCTTGAGAATCTATCAAATTCTCAATAGGATTTAGGTCAGGTAAATTACCAGGCTAATTAAGCACTTTTATTTTATTTAACCACATCAAAAAAGTCTGGACCAATATCGAATTGCGACAAGAAGCTAATCATGTTGAAATGTTCTGTCAAATGTTTCTATGGATGGAACAATTCTAATGTGTAATATTTCTATGTATTTGGTATAATTCATCATGCCTTCAAAAGTAAACTAAGCTTCCAGAGCTTGTTTTGAAACAAAATCCAGAACATCTGTTTAGAAGGGTGCTTTACAGTCCACTGTGTTAGACATTTAAAAAAAAAAACATGCGAAATATTATTTTTCGGATCTATTTTTATGGTCCCCTTGTGTTGTTTTTCCAATCCCGTTCCATGATCGCAATGAAAGTAAACAAACCGATTCAAACATGAACTTTTTGCAAGTTTCGTGATTGGCAGCAACTGCAATGAAATTGAGCGACTATTTAAACTCGGTTCGTGTTAGTTTTTTAGGGAGAAAGAGAAAGAAAGAAAATATAAAAAATTTGTTTTAGCTATTAAATAGAGAGCAGCTGGTTGGCTATGCATCTGTATGTTGCATCACCATTTTAAGATGATAAATTCGTTTTAAATATTAGACTGTAAGAAGATGGTTCGAATCGGATGTCTGGTAAAATGGATTTTTTTTTACTAAAATTTTATTAGTCAACTTGTTGTTTTTGATCGCTCCAGTGACGAGCACATTGACTCTATCCTTGATTATTAATAAAAGTCATTTTTAAGAAACTGCTTTCCTCTTTATGCCACCTCAACACAAAAATTTTCACTGCTTGCTTTGCCAAAGCGTGGATTAGTTTACCACGAAGTGTAACAAATTTAATATGATCTGGCAGCAGAGTTTCAACCTCACTTCCTCTAACTACACTTGATTTGTATCCCTGCACAAATAAATGTGTTTCATCACTAAAAATTACCTTCTTCTAGTCATTAACAGTCCAGAATCGTTATCTTTGGCCTATACCAAACGTTTTTACACCTTTTTCTGAACTGTATATTGCTTTTTCTTGGTCTTGTTGTCTTTCGGCTAACTTCCAGAAGCCTTTTCCATATAGTTGAGGGGTTCACTTCAACTCCATAAACCAATAAAACCTTAAAAGGTCTTTGCTTACCTTTATTGGACTTAATTTGCTATTTCTCATTACAATTTTATCAGTCTTGGAATCATTTTCCTTTTCTTTTTTGAGACAATGATCACAAATCTAGAAACGTTCTTAAAATTCTTGAAACACTTGAGTTGCTTACACCAACTATATCTCCACAGTCATAGAAGTGTGTTTATCAAGAGCAATTATTTTAGTGGGTTTCCTTGGAGTAATATCCATTTATGAACAAGCAAAAGTAAAACAAGTTACATGGAATGTAAAATTATAGCCACCAGCTACCACAATGAAAGGGCTCATAACTGAACTATTAATGTACTAAAACCAATAAAACGAGTAAATTATACTCAAGGTCAATCTGTCAACTAATTCTGGGCAGATATAACCAGTTGGAGGTGGTTCGGGACATAACTGGTAATCACATATGAACTAAGACAAGAAAAAAATGTTTGTCCCTATTAATTCGAACAGTATAGCATGTTTTACAGTCTCTTATAATAGTAATAAATATTGATATGTCTGCTTACATTGAATGAATACCAAACATTTTATACAAATCATTAGTTTATTTATCAACAATTTGTACAAAACAATAATATGCACATAGATTGAATAATATATACATGAAGCCATTCTGATTTTTGGTCAAAGTTTGATGTTAACAGATAAGTCAATTCTAAGTCAGCAAAAATTGAGGGAAAAAAGTCATGGTATCTTACAAAAAAGTATTTTATGCAAACAGGGGAAATTACTAGAGAAGTATTTTTTCCTCATGAGTTAAGAAAACAAACATTTTCAGCATATTAAATTTTAAATGTATAAATTGTGACCTTTACATGGAATTTAACTCAAACACCCAAAAGGCAAACAGCACAAGTACTTCAAAAAGTTAAAAAAAAAAATTCTCCCAGAAAAATAAGAGAGGGAAATTCACTAATTAAAAAAAAAATCTCACAATGAATTATTGTCCAGTTGTTATCTTTTTAAGTATCTTATTTTCAATTAGATTGAAAGTAAAAGGGTTGTTATTGTAGTCCCTCTCCCCTGGTATTAAAAAAGGCAGAAAGCTAAAATTAGAGAGAGTTTTACAGTGATTCTTCACTTAAGCAATATAAAGTTTTTTTCTTATTAACTAGGAGAAATAATCCTTAATTTTAACACAAAAATAAAATTTTATGTTATGCACTAACTGATTCAAAAAAGCCCTCCCCACCAATCCATTATCTAAAAAATGAGCAAGAAAAACACATTTATGAAACAATTATTTTATGACATAAATACTCTACTTAAATTTTCATCTTTTCCGATTGTGCATTCCAGCTTAACAAAATTAATCAATTGTAGTATTTTATAGAAATGTTAACTTACAAATAGAGCCAAATTTCATGAATATAACAGGCTGGATTGCAAAATTTTGGAAAATATTTTTTAGAGTATAAATGTAGGGGGGAAAAAAATAAAAAGCAATAAAATTTTTATTCATTAAATTGATATTAAAATTTATAATTAGGCATACAAGTAAGATCTGATGTTTAAATCTTTATTTAATAGTTACAAATTATATGGTTTTTAAAGAAAATTTTAGATTAATTAACAGAAATGCTAAATTAAGTTATTTTAAAGAAATATAAATAATACTGAAAATTCACAACATGCAATAAAATAAAACTTCATTTTCAAATACAAATATACAAGTTTTTTGATATTTTTCTATTACAAAAATAAATTTTAAAAAATTACTAAGCATATATTGACAAAATGCTTTGTTGGTTTCATTCCCCCCCCACATTGCCTTTAAAATATTCTTCCATGTTCTCATAATTATAAAATTACTAGCTGATATACCCGTTCTTCGCACGGGTGAACTGAAAAATTAAACAACACAGATTGAAGGATAAAGAAGTTTATAATGAGTTAATTTTATGTGAATTGCAAATTAAACAAAAAAAGCTTTTTTTGCGTAGCTCAGCAAAAAAAAAAGAAAGAAAAAAAAAAAAAGAGAAATAAACACCTTTGTTAAATTTTAAGTATGTAGATCTAATAGCTGATAAAAAGGATATTTTTTTTTTATTTATAACTCCCCTAACACTCTTGAGGGTCGATTTTTGAAAAAACCATCCTAAGCTGATCTCTGCTCAGCAAAAGAAACACATTGTTAAAAGTTTTGCGTAATGAACGCTTAAAATAGTGTAAATAATTTTTATCTGAAAGTATAATACATTAATATTACTTTCTGTTGTATTTATTTTATGTTAAAATTGTAATATTCGAAAGCAACGCCATTTATAAAATTATAATGACGATTCAATTAAAAACATAGCGAAATGTTAACGATAGAGTAAAGTTGGCAAATGCCTAGCTACTTTCATAACTTGAGCTTTATTAGAGCTTTGTAAGACTCGCCATGTAGGTAAAGCGATGCACGTTAATACTTTATCCAACTGCATTATGATTTACTGCATTTTTCATAAAATATTTTTTTTGGATCACTACATTTAAAATTAAGGGATATACATAAACAAAATACTCCACTTTGGAAAATTTAATCCGTTAGAGCTAATAAATTAATTAAAGATATTCCACTGTAAAATTAATTATATATACCGTTCACTTAAAATAAGTAGTCAAATAATTTTCTAAGGTCTTCATTAACATACAAAAAATAAGACACTTAAATTTTGACAAACTATTTTTTCCGCTAAAATACTCATCATGGAACCCGTGCTGCTATATATCTTGGAAGAGTAGATTTCAAAGAATATTCCTGTTAAGTATTGGTAGAATATTCCTTCTAAGTTGGTGTGGTAGTTAGAAGAGGGTGCCATGGTTCAAAATTACGTGGTCCGTTGCCAAAAGCCCTCATGTAGCTAGCCGAACAGTGCGACGTTAATATTCACTCGTTCCCAAAGATACAGTACAGTAATTAATTATTTTTATACTTAAAAATGCAATATCTACCTATTCAATTAAAATTATAGTGTTATAATTAACTACTAACTACAAACAAATTTTGAAAATTTGTCCAAATGATGCAGTGTGAAAGAGAAAGTTTATTTACTTTAAGTATCAGAACTGATAAAAGCATTTATTTGGAAAAAAGATCAATTTCTTACTACCAAATGTACATATTAAAATGTTAAAAAAAACATTTAAATAAAGAGAGATTTAAGACAACCTCTCCCTTCAAAACTTAGTTTGATTCTGAAATAAAAAAAATAGGCATTATATTAGAGGAATTAATTAGAAGCGAGCACCTTGCGTAGCCAAAACAAAAATGGTTTTTCACAAACAAAAGATAGATATATGCAGACGTGGGTTTTTTTTGCAGCGCATTCCAGAATTGCTAGCAGATGACAGAATTTTTTCCTACTTACTTGACAAATATCGTTATATTTTGGACACTTCATACAATATCTTTATAAATTATAGACTATGTGCTATTCTGATGTATAAGCTATATTACTGTAAAGTTTCATTAAAATCCATTCAGTAGTTTTTGCGTGAAAGACCAACAAAGATTTTCACAAACTTTCGCATTTATAATATATATTAGATAGGTCACAACAAAACTGCTGAGATTAGTTTGATACTATATGTTTTTCTATACTCTTTTGTCAAAGCATAGTAAAAGAAAAAGACAATAATGTGCACTTTTAGCAACACAATGTGTGTGGTATGTTTTATACGATACCAATTTTAAGCCAATAAGATAGATACCATGTACACTAACATGAAGAAATAAGAGAGAAAATGATTTTAAAAATATTTTTGATACACAAATAATACTTATGAGACTAAATCATCAGATTTTAAAGGGATAAGTAGACACAAACAACCAAGATTGCAATTCACATTTTTTTTCCCCGTACTTTTCTCCAAACTGAAGACACATTATTTATGTATAATTTTTCTTTTTTTTAGAAGATTTAACTAAAAAGACATTTTAAGAATACTGAAATAGTTAAAGAAGTTTTATTTAAAATGAAATTATTCAGTACTATAAAAGCTAATTTTTTACAAAATGTTACTTTAAAAACTAGTTAAAATCGTGCAAAGTTCTAATTAAAATGTTTCAGAACTTTTTATAAGGTTTCTTGAAGAAAAGACAAAAGATATGAATAAAACAGTAATATTTTAGAATAAAGAGAGAGAGGATTCCATTATAACTCACTATAGGCTCTGGAATACTGCAAATAGAATGAATAGCAGCATCTAGTTCTTCTCCATTAGATCTAAAAAAAGAATACAAATTGAAATATCTTCACAGACATATTTCTAAATCTTTAATACAATAAAAAACATTTTTAACAGTACTTTTATCTCTCTCTATATAAGATGCATTTATTGTCTGTTCACTTATAACTCAAGATTCAGACAATCAAATAACGTGAAATTTGGTACACATATACAAAATTACATGGTGAAGGTTCTTAAACAGGTTTCGCATTCGTAGTTCTTTCTAAATTTTTAACATTTAATTTTTAAGTGATTTTTCAGTGTTATGACGTCATATGATGTCACGTTTCTAACTAAATGGAAAATTTACACTTTACACGTAGTTTTTCAAGATTATTACATATTTTTACTATAGCTATGTTTATCAGTTGGAATATTTATTCAATTTTTTTATTCTTTGATATTTAATTAGGATTATTTTTCGAATAAATCATTTTTATAAGGATTATTCTTTTAACAACTAAAATATTGTTTTGTTGTTTTGGCAACATTTAGGTATTATCGTGGGATGTTTATGAGTGTGATTTTGCTTACAAATTGCACCTTATTTATTTCTTTAGAATGCGGATTATAATTTTGACAAACTAAAGCTTCTTATTGATAAGGGTTATATTTCAGTTCTATTACTGCAATTAACGTAAGTATAGTATTTCCGTTTTCGTTATCTGTTTTAGATAGTATGAAATTAATAATATTTTGCAATTTCATGTGTCTTTATTTTAACCTTTAAGGGTATACTATATAGGCTTTAGTGCATAAAATTGCTTTGCAGAAAATCAAACTTGGGTAATCATACTGCCCAAGCAAAAGCAGCGTTGGCAGTAATTACATATCAAACTGGAATAGGCATCAGAGAATGAGCAAAAGAGACAAATGGCTTAAATACCTGTTGAGGAAGCAGGTGGTCGTAAGATAAATTATTTTTGGAACTTATGTACTATCCTGACAATCGCCAACATTCAAAATAACTTGCCAAGTTGGCAGCCCCAATTTTGCACGTCATATATATGCTGAATTGTGAGTCATGTGCTTCATTTCATATGTCGCCAATAGGTTGCAGTTATATGTAAGTACCTTATTTTTTCAAATTATGCTTTTGCATTGATAAAGTTAGTTCAGTTCTTTTTATGTCAGTTAATGTTAGTATTGTACTTCATTTTTGAATTTATTTTTATGTTCAGGATATATATACTTTGAATGATTTTTTATTTAGTACTCGCGTATTATTGCACAATCGCCAACGTTCAAGACAACTCGCCACTTTGGCAATCCCAACTTTGTATGCGTTGAATTGAAAATCATGTGCTCCATTTTGTATAATGTCACCAATAGGTTGCAATAATACATAAGTCCCTCTAATCCTGTACATTACTATAACATTAGACTGGCCGCAACATACCAATTTGACATGATTTCAAAATCATGCCACAAATGAGTAGCCTACCAAAATGAAATTAATATTATGAGTATTATCTTAGCCTGTTTTATCTTTCCCTCCAGTAATCCTTCATTAATTCAATATACAATTTTCATTTTTTTTATATTTTAGTACTTACATTTTTTTGGCCATTATGTACTGCAAATATTTTTTTTTACATTACGATGTCTTTGGCAAAATTAATCAGTGGAATTTTTTTTAAATATGCTTTTTTATCTGTTTTTGACAATTTTAAAAGTTTGTTTGATGTCTGTCTGAAATGCAAATAGCTAAATATTTTACAATATATATATTGTGTTTGTACAAAAATATTTATACTGATTTATTCAAAATATTGAGCCTTCTTTTATTTTTGATATCTTTTTAAGATTTAATTTTATTTTATAACTAGCTCTACCCAGTTAAATGTTGCTGTGGCTCAGTCAGCTTTAAAAGACTGGTACGCCATAAAGTATGTCATGAGGCTTACAAAAGTAATAATACACAATAATTCAAACAAATCGATATCTATATACATATAAGACGCATTTGTTGTCTGTCTGAATAAATGTTCTCTTTCACACTACATCATTTGGACCAATTTTCAAAATTTGTTTGTGTGGTTAGTAGTTAATTATAACACTATAATTTTAATTGAATAGGCAGATATTTCATTTTTAAGTATAAAAATAATTATTACTAAAGTACTGTATTTTTTGGAGTGAGTGAATATTAACGTCACACTGTTCAGCTACACAAGGGCTTTTGGTGACGGACCACGTAATTTTGAACCATGGTCAAGTGACGTGGACGACACCTGAGCTGGCACCCCCTTCTCCTAACTACCACGCCACACCAATTTAGCAGGAATATTCTTTGATATCCACTCTTCCAAGATATATGACAGCACGTGTTCTATGATGAGTATTTTAGCGGGGAAGGTAAATAGTTTTGTAGCAGATATTGCGTTTTCAGCGGATTGCAAAGATTATCATTTTTGTCCCCAAAAAAATAGTAATGTCAAAATTTAAGTGTCTTATGTTTTTATATGTTTATGGAGACCTTAGAAAACGATTTGACTATTTATTTTAAGTGAACGGTGTACATAATTAATTTTACAGTGGAATATCTTTAATTAATTTATTAGCTCTAACGGATTAAATTTCCGTAAGTGGAGTATTTTATTCATGTATATGTCCTTTAATTTTCAATGTAGTGACCTAAAAAAAATTGCAGTAAATCATAATGCGGTAGATAAAGCATTAAGGTGCACCCCTCTCCTACATGGCGGGTCTTACAAAGCTCTAATAAAGCTGGAGCTAGCTAGACATTTGCAAACTTGACTCTATCGTCAACATTTCGCTATGTGCTTCATTGAATCGCCATTGTTATTTAAGAAACGGTGTTGCTTGCGAATATTACAATTTTAACATAAAATAAATTCAACAGAAAGTAATATTAATGTATGACAACTTCAGATATTAATTATTTACACTATTTTAAGTGTCAAAACTTTTAACAATGTGTTACTTTTGCTGAGCAGAGATCAGATTAGGGAGATATTTTCAAAAATCGAACCTCAAGAGTGTTATGGGGAGTTATAAATATAAAAAATGTCTTTTTTATCAGCTATTAGACCTACAGACTTAAAATTTAACAAAGTTATTTTTTTTCTTTCTTTTTTTTCTTCAGCTGAGATATGCGAAAAGCTTTTTTTGTTTAATTTCTAATTCACTTAAAATTAACTCATGAAAAACTTCTTTGTCCTTCAATCTGTATTGTTTAATTTTTTAGTTCACCCGTGCGAAGAACGGGTATACCAGCTAGTACATATATAATTTATTTCTACATGAAAATATCTCAAATCAAACATTAAAAAAGAAATTTCCAATTACCATGTATAATTTTGTTACAATAGACATCTGGTTTTAAAAAATTGACAGAAGTAATGAAAAAAGAATTCTCAAGTAAAGTGTAATCTATACAATCCTCTGATAAACCTTTTATAGAAAATGCACTTCTTCGAAAAGCAAAAAATGAGTTTATGGATGTATTTTTATTTATTTAAATATTCTAATAGTTAAATATTTACACAATGAAGCAATTTTGCAAATCAACAGTCCAATCCTGTAATGAAAGCTACTCTTTAAGAGCATTTAAATAGGTTAGTTCTTATCCAGTATTCAAATGAATAAGTTCCATTTATTATAACTTCTTTTTATAAATAGTTTTAATTTAGAATAGTATTTTTAAAAGACCATCTGTTTTTAACTTTATAGACAAAGGTTTCTTGTTGCTTTAATTCCTCATATCTTATTTATGGATAATATCTTTCACTGAAAATATTTGTTTGAGTGCACAATACACTTTCTAATTCAAATTTGTTTAAAAAATACATTGCTCTAGGAAAAACAACACTACACTATATAAGGTGTGACACAAAAAAAAACGAGACTAAATGTGCAGCTTGAAAAAAGAGTGGAGTTGACAACAACTGTTTTGGTGACGTCATCCCAAGCCCCTCCTCTATCCATGTGGCCAGTTTCGCCTTAATCAATCCAGCCAGTTGAAAGTAACTTCATCACTGAGTGAACACGTGCAACTGCATTATGCCGGAAAAATATCAAATCAACATCAAGTTTCTTGTGAAACTTAAAAAATCAGCTACAAAAACATTTCAAATATTAACCAAAGGTTATGGAGATGAAACTTTGTCTCCTGCACATGTGTTTAAATGGAATAAGAGGTTTTCAGGGAAGCGTCAGTGTGGAAAATGATGAATGTGCTGGGCACCCAAGGTCAGCAATTGCAGATTAAAAACACTGCCAAAATTAGTGATATGAGTGGGTTCCCACTCATCAGTGGTCAGACTGTTAATCAACACTACAAGATTAAAGTACTAAAAAAAGACTTTGTAAAAAAATTAGGGAAAAAAGTCAGAATCTGGGAGTGATGGATGATTGTTCACCAAGTCAAGCACCCATTTACATAGCCCTATCTGTCAAGCAGTTTCTGACTAACAAACAACAAAAACATTACAGTGATAGGGCATCCTCCTTATTCACCTGATTTGTCCCCATGCGACTTTTTTATATTTCCTACAGTTAAATCTTGCATAAAAGGGAACTCATTTTATCCCAGTCGAAGAGGTTCAGACAAAAATGGAGAATCTCCTGAAAGGCCTTCCCCAAAAAAACCTCTTCCCAGAATTGTTATCAACAATGAAAGCACCGAATGCAGAAGTGTGTGAATGCTAAAGGGAACTATTTTGAAGGTGATACTGTCACGGAGAACTGATTCTGAAAGTACAATGATTTATTGGACCAGTCAAGTTTTTTTTTTGTGTCACACCTTGTACATATTTAAAGTGGAGGGGGGGGGGGTATTTTAAATAATCAAGTCACATTTTTTTACTTCACAAAATTAGCATGAAAGGTGCTGGTTTAAACAGAAAGATCAATATGTAGTGGACATAAGAAATAGCCATCAGTTTCCATGATAATTATAATTTTTCAATAAATATGAAATTTCAAATACAGATTTAACCAACTACTTATTATTCAATGTGCTAAGTCAATTACTTCTCAATTTATTTTAATAATTGATTTTTCTTTTTAAAAATATTCATGCAAGTTTACAATCAATTTCTCTAAAAACTTATAAAAAAAATTCTGAAAATAGATAACACTAAAGAGTGTTTCACATAGACTTTTAGCAAAATTGTGTTTTTAATAATTCATCACAGCAAATTTTCAAGAAAATGATAAATACATAGAAACTATTACTTTTTCACAGACAAACTAGTAGACTGAGATTCAGATAATCTGTCATCGGTATCAATGTATTTTGATTCCACTTCATCCAGCAATTCATCTATATCATCTGCCATATTGAATACTAAGGGAAAATATTAAAGAATGTAAAAAAATTATCAAATATACCTAAAAGCAAATGTTAAAAACAAAAATATTAGCACTTATGGGTTACAGAGACCATGAAGCCAAACATGGCAATACAATGAAAACACACTAAACTTTAGCTCATACTGAATGTTACTATGTAAATCAGTGGTCACTCACAGAACCCTTAAAACTATACAGTGTTCATGGGAAAATCCATTTAAAAAAGCCTTGGAAGAATATATCTGGATATAATATTTAGAGTATATATATATATATATATATATATATATATATATATATCTAATTTTTTCCATTCCATTCCACTTAGTTTTGCAAAACATTGCACTAACAAGTAAAATTATTTTAGGAAATCCAGGATAACTTATAAGCAGAATATTCAAAATCTATATAATTGTTTTAATATACTTTTATTACATTATATCAAAAGAGTCACAGAAAATTACTAAAAAGATAGGTTTCCAACACTGAATTTATTCAGTTCCTGCCTGTGGAACGAGGAATCCGTGTTGAGAAATATGTCTTTGTATACTTGTGGTCATGCCAACTTCATAGAAAACGTTAATCTACTCTGCCCCACAAATGTATAATTTTCTTTCTAAATTTTTATTTTGACTCATAGGTCCTTGGGTATGCTTCATGGAACCCTGGGGTTCTGTGGAACACAGTTTGAAGACCACTGTTATATATGATAGGTGATATATGAAAATATCAATTTTACTGCTGTTTTGTCAAAGTTATACTGTTAACTAGAATGTTTGGTACTTGCATATTATTGAAAACAATTCCAACATTTAAGATAACTCACCAAGTTGGCAACTTCCGATTTCCCAATGTGTTGTATGCATTGAATTGACAACCAAGTGCTTTGTTTCAAATAATGTCGCCAATACGGTTGCAATAATACACAAGTACTGAATTTTCTACCCTTCTGCTGCAATGAAGAAAATTTGGAAGTTGCAAAAAGCTTTTTTTTCAATTAAATGAAACCTTACACCAACAATCTCTCTCTCTCTCCACATGACCATGTCATGGAAGCAGTCCATAACTTGAAGTGTAATGTCCTTGATTATCAGAGTAATTTTGGTCTTCATGTGATAAGCATATTCTCAGAATCCATGATAATATATAACATGATATATAACAAAATCCTATGCTAAATTCACTATACTATATTACTTGTGTATCTAATACTTTGTTTATTATTGAGTCTATGAACTTCTACATCAGTGTTACAGGCAGATGAATTCTAGCCTTCAAACAAGAATAGATTGATAATATTGCCAATATTGGTGAAGGTGACAACCCAAAAAAGCAGTCACAAAACCATAATTTTAATAATCAATATGGACCAAAATATTTTGATACAAAATTTTATTTTAAAAAGTTCAGAAAATCAACAAAAATAAACAAACCCCTTACCTACCAAGGAAAAGTTACACAATCACTCACCATAACGATCATTTTTAGCAGAGGTGCATGCAGTTATGTTTTATTGAGGGAAAGAAAAAGCAAATCCTTCAGAATACCAGTGCTGTACAAAGGATATTTTGCAAAGGCATATATATATACACACGAGAGGAAATTAATGCACCATCTGAGTGGGTCATATATATACGCCCACAGCAGTTCAGGGGTTAAAAAATTTTTAAATAATCTATCTTTAAAAATATGCAAAGAGATAAAAATTGCGAATTCAGATCATTTGTTCCAATTCCATTAACATACACTACTAATAAAAAGAAAGACATGAACACCAAATGCGAGTCTCAATCACAAATAAAATTCATGATTTTGACTAGCCAATTTTCTCTTTTTTGTAGCACCTTTTTAGAATAAATTAACTGTAATAGACTACACAGTTCAGCAATTTTCAAATGATGAAGATGCTACCATAAAATTATTTCAAGATAAGGAAATCATTCATATATACGACTGAAATATTTTCCTAAAAGAAATTTTTAATTTCCCACCCTTGTTTACCCTACATTTTGATGTTAAGAATTTTTTTTATTTGTGGGTAGGTTTGATAAAATGATCAAAATATTTATTTTGGTTCTAATATTTTGCCTTTTGAGTCTTTATGTAACAATTTTTTTCTTTCTTTTTTGACAAATTCAAGAGCTACTGCACAAAAAGTGTATGAATACTATATACCAAAAAGAGATTTTTTGGTACTTATGTACCATCGCAACAATGCCAATGTTCAAGATAACTTGGCATGTTATAAACCCCGATTTTACATGTGTTGTATGCGATGAATTGGAAACCACAAGCATTTAATTTCATACATAGTTGTCAATATGGTTGTGATAATACGAAAGTACCAAATGGTTAAAATGAAGCATCAGGTGCAAGTTAGAAAAGTGTGGGGGGAGAGGGGAATTTTAAAATAGATTCCGAAATTATTCTACAGATTACCAGAATAACTTCATACTGGGAAGATGTACAAAATATGAAAAGTTAGCTAGAATTAAAATGTTATCAAAGCAAAGAGGAGAGGGGAAAAATCCTCCTATTTCACACTCATGAAGATTAAGACAAAAACGGCAACAGCTTATACTAACAGTTCCCTTTTTTCTATTGGAATTCTATCTGATACGATAATAACTGGCCAAGCTGGCAAATATAAAAGTATGCACTAATATAAGATACAAACTTCTATACTATTATATCTCAATCATGATCAATGTCCCATTTAGTATAATTCTACAATTAGCTAACTAATTATTTATGCTATACTTTTTTTTTCTAAAACTAAAGTAAAAAATTAAGTTTCTAACATTTAATCATTTGTTACATTTTCTATCATGTTCAAATCATTTTTCAAACCTCAATGTATGATTTTTACATACAATTAAAACACATAAGATTAACTATATAAAGAGAAAAAGTAATACAACAAAAATCAAATATAATTTTTAAGAAGAAATTATTGCTCTAGATCAGTGCTCTGCAACCTTTTTATCGCTGCGGACCGGTCAAGGTTTAGTAATTTTACTGCGGCCCGCTGAGAGTGGGACACGTTGATTGGTTATATTTTAGATTTAACAATTTTAATTTAGTTACATTTAAATATGCCTTCAGAATAAAATACAGTTACACAAAAAATGAATAAAAGTGATTTAATGTGGAATATAAATTGATTTCCGTGGAAAGTTGCACAAATCTGAGAGAAATGCACCACTTTAAATAAAATGGCAATAGTTTAATGTTGTTTAGGCGGCATGGCACCATTTGACCCATGGACCAGTACCGGTCTGCGGACCGGGGGTTGCAGATCACTGCTCTAGATCAGTGATTCTCAATCTTTTTTTTTGTTGTGATACACTATTAACAATTTTAAAATTTGGTAGCACACTAATGATAAAAAAAGTTTAATAGAATTTTATCTATTATACACTATGTAAAATAGTTTAAGATAATTTTCAGTGTTAAACAAAATTTTATGTTTGACAGAGACAATATATTTATTGAGTAATTAATTGTAAATTACTCAATAAATATGTTCGTCATACATATAATTTTATTTAACATAAATATATTTAATGCAAAATTTGAGCAGGACGATTTTTGAATATTTTACTTATATTTGGTTGTAAAAATGATAATGCCACTCTCATTTTGTCATCTGCATTTAAGAGTCCAAATCTGTTTTCATTTTAGTATTTTTTAATACTGAAAATTTGAATTCACACAAATAAGATATACAAAATTGTAACTATTTTTAAAGCTTTTTTGGCTATTATGGGATAATCACTTTTCCCAATGTTAAGAAATTCAACCTTGATTATTACAGAGCAAAATTAGTTCTTGATCTTCATTAAATTTTTTTTATATCTAAATTTGGGAAGTAATAAATAATTCTCTCTAGTGTAATCAAATGGTCAGTAACAATTTTCTGAAATTTTATTTCTATCAAACGACCGAATGATTTGGTTCTGAATTTTTTCCAGTTTTCTCAGAATATAATTAATAATTCTAAAAAAAAGTTGAGAATCACTGATCTAGATACATTAATATCTATGTTGAAACAAAAAAATCTAATAGTTAAGAATAAATATATATACAACTTTAATAACAAGCGCACATCCTAACATTTCTTTAAAAATTTTGTATATTACTAGAAGAATTGTCAGAAATATAGAAACATTAAATGAGTGCAGAAAAAAATGATCCCATAATTCCTGACTCACTAAATTTTTCAATGATGAAGCATTTTCTATTATGCTGTATTCATTATTTGGCATGTTCTTATCACTGGAAAACAACCATAAATTCAGGAAAATAAAACAATTTGATTTTTCAAATACGCTTTTCAACGTTTCAACCACCTTATGCTTTTTTATTGCATACCTAATTTTTAGAAGTGCGATTCACGGCGGTTTCCGAGAATCATTTAATTTACTTGATGATGAGAGAGAATAAATAAATAGTTGATACATCACAACAAAAAATCAATACCAACAGCAATAAATATGCTGCAATTTTCTATTAACTGAATGTAGTCGCGTTACAGCAAGTTACATTTCAACGTAAATGGTGCGATATTGATTTGACAATCAGCATATGTTCCATATTTTAAAGGATTGTTCTCGGATTTAACAATATGCTTTACGGATTTGAAATCATTTTAGCGGTTTTCCTTTCGTAAACATCAAGTTTTGCAGTTAAGAGTAAAAAATAACTACAGTTAAGAAAATGGCGGTCTACGGTCTAATTCAAGGAGACCCGCGGTTTCAATCATATCCGTAAAGACAAAGCATATCGGTTGCTGTTACATGGTTCTTCGAATACTATATGATATCCATTATTAATTAATAAACGTATTTGTTGATATTAATATAAAAGTGGACTTACTTCTTCAAAGATAAATTCAACAACTTTTGGAAATCAATAATCACAATACAACATATCTTTAGTTAACTGTGGCCACAACATTTTTTGTTATGTTAAAAGTAGTACAGGTACATAATGGTATTTTGAGAAATATGAGATTTGAAATTGAGAAAATTAAAATGGAATGTCTACAACATGCAAAATAAATTTCAGATAGTTTGGAAAACTATTTTCGTTGTAAAATTCATTTTGTATTTTTAAAACATGAGAAATCAGGCAAATGAATTTTTTTTTATGAATCGATGTTCCCAAGGAATGAGTTTTATAAGAAAGTTGTCAATGATTTCAAATTTTATTAATAAATAGCGCATATTATTCCTTTGTTAAGTAATAATAAAGAATTCTAGATACAATACGATATATTTAAGTATGTACATATCGAACAATGATTGGTTATAGGTATGACATCATTCAGCAAAAAATTGAGCGAAATCGATTTTAAAAATTTCGACTGATTTATGATTGTTTTAAAATCTTCTTTATTTAATTTATAATAATTGTAGAAATTTTTAGACTACGATGACAAATTTCTGAGTAGCTGCGAGTTTTTGTGTGGTTTTCTGCCTCAAAATTATACTCCCCTCCCCACTCAAATGGATTCTTATCACTTACTGTGACGGAAGGCATGTTAGCAAAAAAAAGAAGAAGAAAATTAAATATTCTAGTAACACATTCAATAAATATAAAAAATATTAATTACTATTTGATTTGTCTTTTGTTAAAATTAAAATTTTGTCTCTTGAATTTTAATAATCGTGCTGCTTCTTGCTTGTGATTAAATTTCTCGCATGACTGGGTACTTTCTCTCTCTTGTTTGAAAGCTATAAATTGTTCATCTTATTTCTAAACCATAATTGCGTTACAGAAACGGTAATTCATACTTTCAGCTTATTCAAATTGCGAAGAAAAGCTGTCAACTCGATGGCTATACAGAATGTTTTACCCTTATGATAAAAAAGAAGCAAGGTGCAACAATTTCGAAATGTGGTGAGAAAGTATCTGCATAGTCGTTTCCACATAAAGTGTATGAAGAATATGAATTCATATCACTATCGTATATAGTTCTGAGTGGACCTTGTATCAAAAATTCTTCGGAGCTCCTTTTTAGATATATGAGAGTGTGTTAGTGGAACTATAATTACGTATATTGTTGCTCTTGTAGCTTGGGGGACCCGTATCATTGATATAGTTGATACGGTGGTCGCTACGCCCCTGATTCATATTCTTTATATAATTCATGCAGAAATTATACTGTTATTATAAAAGTTCAACTTCTACGTAAATTGTCAAATTCTTCGCTTTAGACCAAAGCGGAACATATTTGCGGAGAAATTTTGCACTTTGTCTCATCATCGGATTAATTCTTCACAATTGTTTTTACATCATATTATGCGCACAACTGTTTTTCCTAAGAAAATTTCTATACTATTTGTTGGTAATTGCGTACATTCTGATTCTAAATTGTACTCTTTACTGTAAATTAGGTGCCTTTGTTTATAATTTGGGAAATAACAAAAGCAAATTCTACTTATTTGCATAATTTTTTTACATATAAAATTAGTTATTATTTTAGCGGGATACCAATAAAAAACGACGTTTTCTTCTATAAACGTTAATTTTTTTTCTACTTTAAATTATCTCAATTTCTTTTGACGAGAGATTATAAATTCTTATCATTCATTAAATTTTATTCGATACTCTAAAGCAGGGTTCTTATCCCCGTGCTCTCGGGCGCCAATGTGCCCAAGAAGCCATTTTTGTTCACTCGTGACTTGGAATTTTTTTTTATCATTTTAATGTATGATGTAGTTTAAGATGCATACGATTGCAATAAAATATTAAGAATCGTCCTTTTTTGGACTGCGCCCACCAGCTTTTTCCTGTTTGTTAGATGTGCCCAGACGGGAAATAAAATTAAGAACCCCTGCTCTAAAGCAATAAAATAGGCTACTTTGAAGAAGAATAAAAGTTCGATAAAACTAGAATATTTTACTCGCGTATATGTACGTATAATAATTGGTAAAATGGCATAATGTACAATAATAATAAAAGAAAAAACATTGTAGATCAAAGGTGTGAAACTAAAAGGCTAACTTGGTCTAAGCAAACAAGGTTTAACTTAAGGTGGGCAACAAAATTCAGCATTCAGAGAAACGTAGGTTTATTTCAAATGAAACATTGTAATAAACATATGTAAAAGAGCAAAACAAATTAAATTTTTACTTTCGGACACTTCACTTCTCTTTTCTGCTACTATTTTTCCTATTTCGGAGAAATTTTGTTCGCAATGATTACTTTCGAAACTGATCCAAAATGACTATTTCTTACAGGAAACTAATTTCCTTTCATCACTGAAACTAATAAATAATGAAACTGAAATAATTCCATAATGAAAATAAGTGTTCGCACCGATAAGTACAACCAAACGCGGAAATAATTCCATATGCGATTTTTTGAGTCATGGCTGGTCATTATTTGTAAAACTCAGACACACCCACTTCAAAGAATTTTGACTTGAAATTTAAGTCGCACTGAATCTCTATCACTTACTTTGCATTTGTCTGGGTAATGAGTCTTTGGTCTTCTAAAGAACTAAAATCTTTAAATTTTGTTTCAAATTGAGTTCTATAATTTGAAATTTTTTCTGCATTTTTTGATACCATGGAGTATCATTCATTTTGAATATCGGGAATCTTAACTTTTCAATTGCTTTTCCCAAAGATTAACATATGTTGTGCCCGGGCTGCAAAAATGTTTGTTGCGGGCCGCGAGTTCGACACCCCTGCAGTAGATCTTCGTATTTAAATTGTGCAATTTGTGTCTCATTTTATTCTCTAGGGAGATTCACAGCATTCTGTGTTTTTAAAATTTTCTATTAACCTCTGGCGAAATATTTGTTTTTTAAAAAAATCATGTATGAGTAGTTTTTCGTCCATTCAAGATTTATTTAGTAAGTTAAATGAGAAGGAAAAAGTTAAAATTGTAAAGGAAATAAATAAAATTTTAGCATGTAATGGAGGACAAGCGACAAAAATTGATAAAAAATTAGATAAATGCAACTCAGTCTTAACAAAATGTTTTATGCCCGAATTTTCGATTTTTCACAACTTTTATATTACATTACCTTTCCTTCCTTATATATATATATATAAATATTTAATTTTTTACAAAAACAGAACATTTTATGTTAGTAGCGGAAAAATTGCTTTAAAAATATTTATAAGTGATTGTAAATTTCGCTGAAATGCGGTGAGTTTTTTTAAAAAAATAATAGACTAAAATATATTCTAACTTTATATATATATATATGTATATATATATATATATATATATATATATATATATATATATATATATAAACATGCCCAATAATTTTTAGTTAATTATCTGCATTACATTTTCTGGAATTTCTGTGACTAAATCTGCGATCCTCATGTAAACGGACATCTGTGGTTATTTGGGGAAGAACTGTTCACCATGGATAATGCCAGACACATCACGAAATGTACTCAAAAATGTGCACACAACATAAAATAATTGCCCCCAACAATATCATGGTATCGCAGGGAAAGCGGGAAGGTGCGTAATCATACAATATTCTGGAAAAAATAGTTCGTTCTCTCCATCCTAGCACATTTACCAGTTAAAACCTAAACATAATGCCATAGGTGTAATTAAATAATTTATAGGGTTAATATTATATTAATGGAAAGTTAAATGGAAAACACACAGAAATTTTAAAATTACTTAAAAGGCAACAATTTTATAATGCTCCATCTCTCCCCG
Organism: Trichonephila clavipes; assembly: GCA_019973935.1. NCBI lineage: Eukaryota > Metazoa > Arthropoda > Arachnida > Araneae > Nephilidae > Trichonephila > Trichonephila clavipes. Next base: position 594 of record BMAU01017569.1, on the reverse strand, counting down.
TGTAGGACTGATGAAATATATGTTGGGGTTTTTTTCTTTTCCATAAAAACTTATGAATAAGAAACGGTAGGAGTTGAAACATATCTTGAATGAAAAAGAAATATTCTTCTCTAGAAAGCAAAAAATCATATATAGAGTAATAATATAATGTAAAAACATTTCTCAACTAATTCTTCCGCTTTTCTCTTAGAAAAACTAATTGAAACATCTTCAAGTGTCAAAGTATAAAAATACAGATTTGGTCACTGGCGTAGACAGCTCTGAGGGGGCCTCGTATCATTGATACGGCGGTAGCTACGCTCCTGGATTTGGTCTAAATCGCTGGAAAAGTGCCATCTAATTCAGACAATTTGTTCTATTACATATATATTGTAACGTCGTGAGTAGCTATCCATCAATAAACAAATCTTTACAGCTTAATATACAAATAAAATCAAACTTTATTTGCTAACAATTTTGTAAATGGTAATATAAATCCAGATTAAATGCCAAGCCGGTGTGGTCAGTTCATATACTCATGCTCAACGCCACCGGCGTTCCTCGTCTTTTTCACTCTCTCTCGAAGTTTTTGTCTTTTCTCCGGTCTTTTTCTCT